>CM076582.1:1236157501-1236336597 GCA_034641835.2 Pinus albicaulis | reverse complement strand
TCTTTTTGTCGTTTTTAGTTTTCTAATGTGAGATGGAAATTCTAAAATAAAAACAAGTATGGTTATGAGTGTTCAAGGCAATGATATCCTTTATAATGATTTACCAACTTGAAACTTCAAAAGGAATTTGAAACATACAATGAAAAAGCTTGAAAGGAAATGAAAATGTGCTGCTAACCTAGTAAATCAAAACAGTGAACTATTGAGCATGAAAACCAAACTATCCTTGTTGCTGTCTAAACACAAAAGAAACTATGCTTAAAGAAATCCAAGAATTGCAACAAAGTAAATCTAAATCAAATTACATCAACTTATATTCTGATCCCTCACCATTAGTCCAGCTATGGCTTTAGGAGGTAACCATAAACAACTTGAGCAATCTGATATCTAATTTGCAGAAAAAGAAACTAATATCAAACTACACACTCATACTTCAATCCCTCACCAACCAGGTCCAATTGCCCGGCAACAAAATGGCGAAAATGACGCAAACGTTTAATATATCTAACACGAGAAAGTAAACTAATATCAAACTACACGACTACATACAACGATGATGGTTCCATCGGTCCGATTTGTGGTTCTGGCACAGTGGCGAAAATGACATGAGCAATTTAACATATCTAACTTGCAGAAAGTAAACTAATATCAAACTACACACTCATACTTCAATCCCTCACCATCAGTCCAGCTGTGGCTTTCGGAGGTAACTGAAAATGACATGAGCAATTTAATATATCTAAATCTAACTACTGAAGCAAATGAGCAAGACTGAAATAAACAAAGCAGTACTGAAATTAAACAGAAACTAAGAAAAGTAAATTAGCAGCAGAACAATATTGATTCCATGTCATTAGTCAAAAGATATGCAAATGCCCGGGCTTCCTATTTGAAATCTGAAACAAGAACACTGATCAGTTAACATAAAACATGAAAGATTATGGACAGAAGTAAAGTGTAAAGCATGAAAGATTATAAAATGAGATGAAGCATAAATACCATGAAAGATGCAACTTTTAAACACTTGAATGATTATGGCACAATGAATTTAAAGAAATAAAACAAGAACTATACAATAATGCACAAAACCTCAGCGTGTGCAGGGGCCCTCTGCACCAGCCTTGGCAACAGCCTTCAAATATGAATTACGCTTGGAAACAGAGTCTTCTTATATATTAAAATGCAGTCATAACAGAGAGATAATATTACGGCACAGTGGCAACGTAATTACATTACAGAGCTATCTGGAGGCTAATGGAGACTAATCTAATATGCGTATGCAAACACATTATTTATAACAAAGGAAATATAACTAATTCCCTAAAGTTTATGCTGATAGAAAACACGTAAACCATTACGTCCAGAGATCTAGGATCATGGCCGCCTTGAGGAGTAAATATATGAAGAGTGGATGTTGGATTTGGCTTATGGAGCCGTGTACAGGTGTTGATGTGTCTTCCGTAAGTTAGAAACGGTCATGCAAATCCTCACGTGATGAGAAACAGAGTCCTGTCACTATGGGACTCTACGGTTGACTTCCACTTGGCCACCTTTGACCGCAGCCTCCTTAGGTGAATTCGCTCGAGCCAATAGGACACGATCCATGTCCACATCATTTCTGACTTGCCCATGTGGCTCGTTTCTGGTTTTTCACAGAACACATAATGTTTATATCTTTCACAAAATAGGTGGAGAAAATTCTGATAAATTATGGAAAGGTGGCAGAGAAGGTGGCAGATTCATGAAGCTAAATGAGCAAAAATCTAAATCAAACGATAGGACACAAAATATAGTTAAAAACCATTTAGTGTCTTTTGAAATTAATATGCAATGATATTCGTGACAACAGGTTCGGTGAATGAAAAGGGTATAGAATGGTGTATAAGAAAGATGCAGATTTGAGACTCAACATACCCCCACTGTGAAGGTGTTGCATGTCCTCATGCAACCAAAATTTTGATAATCCTTCTTCAGTTCATATGCCTTGACACTTCAGCCAGTACATCCAATCCTCTCCTCCTCTTCCTTGGTGCTGCTAACATCCTGGGTTTCTTCATTAAACATCTGAATTTGATATTAACCAGTGCTCTGTTTAACTTCTGGAATTTCTTTTTCAATTTCTTATTCTTTTTCTGCCATATTCCCAGATGTAGCATGGTATTATCATGAATGATTTTGTCCAATTTGATTTGTTCCTTCAATGCCTCATTTTCATTTTTAATGTGTTTATTTAAAAGCTCTAGCTCAAAGACTTCTTGTTTCAGTGATTGGACTAGATCATTTTGTACTGTGTGAGGCTGAATGGACGAAGTACTGGGACCTGTAGCTGCTTTTTCTAAAGATTATATATAATCATATAATTCTTGCTGCTTGGGGTCTATATCAGGTGTCATTTTTATTGGGCTGTCCCCAAAATGCCGTGAAGGAGAGTTATCTTCAAAATCTGGCTGAGAAGGGCTCACATCAACATCTGGCTGAGAATGGGATGGACTATGTTCAATGTATGACTGAGAATGAAATGAACCAGGTTCACTGACTGACTGAGAGTGAGATGGACTATAGTCAGCTGGGGACTGTTCAGATGTTTCTTCTCCCAAATCGATAAAATGAGGTCCCTTCATTTGCGTTTTCCTCAACTTCCCCTTAAGCCTGGAACTTCTTCTCACACGTTGTGGACCACTGTCTTTTTGCTTTTGTTTCCCTTTCTCTTTCTTCTTGGCTATAGATAACTGTTCTTGAAGATGAACCAATCTCTCAGATAACACTTGATGATATTCTTCTTCGGAAGAAGGGGTTTGATGTATAGCCTCAATACTTTCTCTCTTTTGATGTTATTGGCTTTTTACCCTTGGTTTCTTTCTTCTTCCTTTTTGACAGTCTCTCTTCCCTACTAGTTCTTTCAATTGTAGTAGTAGGAGTACTTTGAGTTTCATCATTTTTTATTTTTCTCCTACTCCTTCTTGATGTACTGTCGGAAAAACAGAAGGAAATTTCTTCGGGGTTCCTCCGTTCTAATCAAAGGTGTTCTTGTATGTGTCTAACATCCTTTATCTTGCACCCGATCAAAATTTTTACAAGACCATGGTGATATAGATGTGGTTCTACATCTCCTAAATGTTTCTGAACAGTCACGGACATCTTCTTCAAACTATTTAATAGAAAATATGGGAGATTGAGAGTTTGATTATCTAGAAAATTCATCAGCAATCTGGTATGGTACATATACATGGACCCAAAACGGCCTTCACAGGTGATGAATTTTTGAACAACTAGTAGCAAAGTAGCCCATTCCTCTTTCAAAGCATGAACAGGAATTCCTCTTTTAAAAATAGTTATGTCCATACCTGGGTTATGTAGAATTACTCTACAGGCTTCGTCACTAATGTTTTTGTTCTTAAACCATCGTTCACCCTCTTGAAGAAGTTCTGTGGCAGATGCTATAGATGCCTCATTCACCGTGAACTTAAGGTCTCCAATCTCTACCTCTAGGCCATTGAAAGACCTTGAAAACGCTTTTGTCACCTCTTTATGGTAGCCTCTAAACTTTTGGATAAACCGCAGCCACTTTTCCTTCTTCAATATATCCCTGACTTGCGGATATCCCTCCATGAATTTAGGTCCCTCTGGTTCTGCTCTCAACAATTTACCCATCTTCCTTTCTGCTCTTTAAAAACTTGCCTGTGTGAGGAGGGTTCAATGGAAGTAGGACGGCTGAATGAACAGAAATGAGCACGATGACTGTAGGTAGATATCAGAAAGTGGGTATACAGACTGTAGCATAACAGAGAATGAAATGGAGAGAAGCGGAACAGAGAAGGGTTATGTGAGCACGGCAGAGATATGGCTATGAGATTAATAGAACAATAGGAAGAGTATAACACATCCGGCAGTGTTTGAAATTTGGTGGCTGCAAAATAAATGTAAGCACGTTTAAACAACGGCTATGGATTTTATGCGGCTGAAAGAAGCCGTAGTCAAATCAACTACGTCTCATTGTCACATGTGGAATATCGGAGTATGAGTGAAGATCGGAGGTTTAATTATGGGACCGTTTGAGAATGAATGCGGGAGGATAATATGGAGATCGTGAAAGGGTTACGGAGTTTGTCAATATAATCATTGCACATAATGGATGGAGCTTATGGTTTAGAACTATATAAAAATGTGTTTTAAATGCCATTTGAAATGAATTTTTACTCATACCTTGGAATCTTTTCCATTTTTCCTTGGTCTTCAATTAGTTGCTCCTCATTGATATCTTGAATGCTCCATGTCTTCATTTTTGGTCCTCATACCTGCATTTTATTTCATGATTATGGAAATAACATCTGGCTGTACATTCTTTTGAAAACAGAGTGGTAGCTGCGGAATCTGCTTCTGGCTGCGGAAACTGGTGTCAGATGCGGAAACAGATGTCAGCTGCGGAAACTGACATACCTATTATTTGGGTGAATGGAAATGAACAGATGACAAATGACTAAATGGAAATGGTCATGAAAGAGAATTTTATTGGTGAAATGGAATGAAACAGATAAAATGAAGTGAAATGAAGTGGAATGGAATGGAGTGGGTGGTCACAAAACTTGTGAAATGAAAGAGAGATTTTTTTTTTTTGGAAAATATAGGGTGTCAGGTGTTCCTGATTTTCACCCAATATTTTCTGTATAAGACTGCCAATCAGTGATTGGTTTTCAGGCTTATACAATTTTTTTTTTTTTTTTTATTTTTTTTTTTTTAAACTGAAAAAAACAAAAGCTAGGCTGGTGGAGAAGAAAAATTCTTCTGTACCAGCCTGATTGCATAATTTTATTTAAACATTTTGAAAAATTCCTCTTTTGAGAGTGGCTTATGATAAAATTTCAATACGCGGTTACGATAAGAGGGTTTCGGTGTCAACCGATACCTTCTTACACTCCATTGCTAAAAATCTTGCTCAATCTCATAGCCCAAGCCAATAGGTACGAAAATTTTCATGAAAATCTTTAAACTTGGAATCAAATAACAATACCCAGTCTCTTCTAAAACTTCTTCTCTTTTGATGTACTTGTCCTGTTGTTTAAGCTCTTTGATGTGAGTGATCAGGTTCTTAGGGTACCTGTACGATCTCATCTAGCTGGTATTGCTCCATTCTGTGCTTTTGGGCTTGATAAGTCCATCTGGCCCCAGGCTTCGCTATGCAAAGGTCTTGACTTGGACTCAATGGGGAACTTCTGCACCACAAACGGAATTCATAGAGAATGTCGCTTAACCTTGTTTCTCCCTTGTAGTTCATTCTGCGAAAACCGGAAGCCTATACGCAATCTCTTCTATATGGAGATGAACGGTTTGGTGATGATACTTTCAAGAACTTTGTTTGTAGACTCCACTTGACCATTTTCTTGCGGATGGTAAGGAGTAGATCTTCTGTGCTTGATTTTGTATTCTTCCATCAGCTTCTCCACCAGGTTGGATGTGAATTGGCTTCCCTGATCTGTCACAATTTCTCTCAGAACACAAAAGCGAGTAAAAATATCCTCATAAAGAAAATTAACAACTGAATTTTCAGTAGCAGACACTAATGCTTTGGCTTCCACCCATTTAGTAACATAATCGGTACAAACCAATATATACTTCTTTTGCTTAGATGGTGGATTAATAGGTCCAATGAAATCTAAAGCCCATTTTTCAAAGGGTTCAATGAGTACCTGTGTTTGCAATGGCATTTCATTTGAAAGGGTAGGTTTCTCTACTCTTTGGCAGCTATCACACCTTTTGACATATTGTTTTGCATCTTTGAAGAGGGAAGGCCAATAATATCCCAAGGAAAGGATTTTATAGGCCGTCCTTTTTTCCGCAAAGTGTCCACCGCATGGTTCATCATGACATGCCTTAAGAATATCAGGCATTTCATCTTCCCTGACACATCTTCTGATCACAAGATCTGGCCCTGTTTTAAACAATTCGTTAGAAATCCATGAATATTTTGAACTCTCCTGAATAATTTTTCGTTTTTCACTTGGAAATAAATGTGAAAGCAGTTTCCCTGTAACCAAATAGTTAGCAATATCTGCATACCAAGGAGTCTTAATAGTTACTGCAAACAAGTATTCATCAGGAAACTTATCCTCTACAGGAGAATCTTCTTTAGTATTCTGAATCCTAGACAAGAAATCAGCTACTGTATTCTGTTTTCCTGGTCTATCCAACACAATAATATTGAATTCTTGCAAAAGTAAAAGCCATCTTGTCACTCTGCCATTAGTAACAGGTTTATTCATTAAATATCTAATTGCAGAATGGTCAGTATGAATAAAAGTTTCATAGCCTGTTATGTAATGTCTAAACTTATTAATTGCATGAACAACATCTAAAAACTCTTTTTCAGTCACAGTATAATTCAACTCTGTGGGAGTCAAATTTTTATTGGTATAATAAATGGCATGAAACTAAATATTTTGTTATGCAATCCCTGAAGCTGTGTCTGGCTGTCCATTAGAAATATGAAAAGGGTTTCCAATTTGATTATCTAAAGACAAGTCACTTGGAATATTCTTCATTCAAAGTTCAAAGGGCCAGTTGACAAGGCCAAATCATTAAGTTACAATCTTTTGTAAGCAATTTGAAGAGTGGAGATGCTATTTAGTGAAGTTTTCTATAAATCTTCTATAGTAACCAGTAAATCCTAGAAAACTTCTAACATCTCTTTGACAATTTGGAATAGGCAACTTGGAGATGACTTCAACTTTTGATCTATCAACCTTAATCCCATCTCCTGAAATATGATGCCCTAAAACAATCCCTTCAGTAAACATCATAAAGCATTTTTCATGGCTTAATGAAAGGTTTGTTTCTTTACATCTTATAAGAACTTTTTCCAAATTTTCTAATGCCTCTTCAAGTGAATTACCATAAACTGTAAAATCATCCATATAAACCTCTACACAATCATGGATTAGATCAGAAAAAATTCCTAGTACTGCTCTTTGGAATGTTGCTGGTGCATTACATAACCCAAAAGGAAGCACTCGGTAGGCAAAAGTTCCCCATAGACAAGTAAATGTGGTCTTATCTTGATCTTCAGGTGCTACCTGAATTTGATTATAGCCACTAAAACCATCCAAAAATGAAAAGTACTTTTTACCTGCTAATGTATCTAATACCTGATCGATAAAAGGCAAAGGAAAGTGATCCTTTAAAGTTGCTTTGTTCAATTCCATGTAATCAATGCATACCCTCCATTTACCATTCTTTTTAGGTACTATAACCAGAGGAGAAACCCATCGGCTATCTGAAATTGGATAAATGAAGTTTACATTGAGTAGTTTTTGAAGCTCTTCTTTCACTATCTCCCTAAGATTTGGATTCATCCTTCTTTGAGGTTGTCTGATTGGTCTATTGTTTTCCTCAATATAGATATGATGGATGCAAGTCTTAGGATCAATACCTTTCATGTCAGTATACTCCCATGCAAATGCAGTAGAATGTTTTGCAAGATTTTGGTTAGTTCTTCTTGTTGCGACTTTTCCAAATGCTTGTTGATATTCAATGTTTTTCCTGGAAAAATCTCAATAGTAGAACTACCAAACTCTTCCATAGAGTAAAGAGACATTTGTCTTGATGATAAATATTCTATGTCAGATTCCAACTGAAATTGTGTGGGGTCATATTCTAAAGATGTCTCAAAATTTTCTAATGTGTTCAGAATTTGACTATCCTCACTGATTTCAGAAATGGTAAAGACAGGTTGTATAGTGTCCTCATCATCAACCCATTCATTGTCTCCTACTTCTGTGATTGCTTTTGCTGGAGGATACAAATTGAATTTCTTTGTCGAATTAACATTAGAAATGTACATATCCCCAGATCTACAACTAATAAAAGCATCAGCTGTGGCTAGCCAAGGTCTTCCTAAGATAAGTGGGTGCCCTCCTAGATTACTCTTTGGAGTCAAAATCATAAAATCTACTGGATATTCCCAAGAATCTAAGGAGACTGAAATATCTTCTAATACACCATCTGGTTTAATAATTGATCGATCTGCAAGTTGCAGTAAAGTAGGTGTAAAAAGAAGGTTAGGAAGTTTTAGTTGGTCCATAGTTTGTCTACTCATAATGTTGATAGCAGCCCCTAAGTCAATCAATGTGTTTGGAATTTCTATCCCATTTATATGTGTCTTGACAATTGGACTTCCTGGATCTACATACTTCTGCATGGTAATTTTTCCCATCATGATATCTGCAATTTTTTCTACCAGGTGGATTCTTCTTGTGTCTTTTAGTTTCCTTCCTGGTCTTTTGAAACTCAACTCCTTTATTGTTTTCGCTAGAATAGGAATCTCTCGAATGGCTTGTAGCAAGGGAATCTTGATACAAACATTCTTCAATTCATCTATAAAGTCATAGTTAGGCAACAAGATTTGTTTTTCCACCCCCTTATCAATTTGTAGTCTTTCCGGGAAAGGAGGTGTAGATGAAGATACAGGTTGCTCAACTATAGGAGTTGTGGATGTTAGCTTTTCTTTTTCTTTTTGAATTTTTGAATTTTGAAGAGATTCTTCCTCAGAACCCTTATTGACTTGAAGAGAGTCCTCCTCAGAGGTATCTTGCTCTTGAATGTCTATAGAAGGTTTTTCTAAAACTCTACCGGATCTGAGTTGTACATCGTTGAGAGGAACAATCATATAGGTAGGAAATTGTTGTCCTTCTACCATATAAGTAGTTTGAGGATTCTTATTGTTAGGATTTGGCAATGGCTGAGCTGGAAGTTGATTTGTCTTCTGTTGGTATGGGAGCATGAGTTGAGGATTTGTATTTTGTTGAGAAGTTTGTTGTTGTGGAAATGGCAATGAAAGTTGTGGATTTGGGTTTGGAAGTTGTGGAGCTTGTTGATTTTGAAAAGATGGAGGATATTGATAAAATTGAGCAAATCTCCCATAAGGATTTTGCATCCCTTGTACCCATGGCTGATATGGATTTTGATGTTGGGGCCAAGGTTGTTGCCAAAGATTCCAATTTGGTGGGGTTTGAAGATTCATAGGGTTGTTAAACCCTTGAGTTTGTTGTCCCTGCCAAGGTCTTCTTGCAACAAAACAGAGAGATTCTACTGAATTTGGGTCTTCTTGAAAGACAGCTTTGAGTCCAGGAATTGAAGGACAATCATTGATCTCATGATTCTCTGAGCAAATCATACATGTTTCTACAACTTTTGCATCCAAGGGACATTCCCTTAAAGCATGTTTCTTCCTACATTTCGGACAAAAGATGGCTAAAGCATCTGTTTCTGCTTTCTGCTTATTTTGGATTTTAAGGGTGTCTAGTTGTTCACTAAGGCTCCCTAAGATATCAGTTTTGAACTCATCAAGCATATTACCAATCTCTGCCCTACTTACTGATCCAGTTGCAGATTTGTTAGCCCTAATAAGAGAAGGATCCCTAGGCCCTTTTCCTGTTTTAGATTTTCCTCTTGAGAGATGGACACATAGTTCTGTTATGTCACGAAGTAGAAGTTGAGAAATGTCTCCTTTCCCCATCATGTTTAAAATATCTATCCATTCATCTCTAATGGCTTTTAATATGAGGGCTTTCAAGGTTTCATCATCTAAGTTGCTCATCTTTGCTCTTTTCAAGTTGTGTTGAAATCTTTCAAGTAAGTCTTCCAAATTTTCATCTTCTTTTTGCATCATTTTGAATACCTCATCCTTGTGATTGGTGGGCATACAATAGTCCAAGTATCTATCCAAAAATATTTGTTTCATATCATTCCAAGTCCTAATAGATTGAGTAGCTAATCCCATGAACCATTTCAAAGCAGCTCCCTTCAAAGTTGAAGGAAACAGTTTGATTTTTTGAGAGTCTTCCATATAGTCATAGGTTCGGCACACGACTTAAAAATCAAATAGAAATGTTTCAGGATCCTCACTTCGCAATCCATAAAAGTTGGGGAGGACAGATGGTGAGATATTTTTCATTGTTCTATGAGTTTCCTCATCAACTATAGGGAATCCAAACAAGTTATCTCCTTCCCTATTTCTTCCATTATTATCTTCACCATTGTTGTCTCCATTGTTTCCTCCTCCTCTACCTCTACCTCTACCTCCAAATCCATCTATTATTTCCTCTACCATGATAGTTTCTTTATAGTCCTTAAAGTCCTCTGGTTCTTCTATCAAGGGAGGATGAGAGAGAGTCTCTTTGTTTTCTAAATGGGATTTAGTAGGTGGTATAGGAGAATCCTCTAATTCAGCTGTTCCTTGAATTCCAAAAATCTTAAGGCTAGGAGTAGATGGTGGTGATTCTTGTCTATGCCTTGAAGAAGATGGAGTTGTAAAAATCGAACTCTTGGCTTTAGCTATAAACCTTCCCCTAGAATCTCTTGCTCTATGCATGTCATTTTTTATTTTTATTTTAAAAAGTTGGGCTAATAATTCTCTTTCTGATCTTCCAGATCACGCTAGGTGCAAGAAGAGAGCATACTTAAGAAATTACTAAACCAATAACTCTCTTTTCTGATCCTCCAGATCACACTAGGTGCAAGAGGAGAGCATACTTTAAGAAGTTATCAAGTTTTCCCTTACTTCCAGCAACTTATTGTTTTTTGAGGTGTTACCTAGTTACACTTCCGGCAACGGCGCCAAAATGTTTGGTCAATTTAGTGTGTCCTACGTTGCTACATTAATTGTTCAATCGGGAATAAGTAGGTTTAGAAGGTAAATGTGGCGCACTATTAGGATAACCTATTTCTTATCTTGTGTCGCTTTAGTTTTCTAATGCAGGATACATTAAATAAAAACATTATGGTGCACCTGCAAATTAACTTTCAAGCCAATGATATCGCTTTATAGCGGTTACAACAAACTTCAAAGGAATTACAGAACATACAATGAAAAAACTTGAAAGGAAATGAAAATGTGCTGCTAACCTAGTAAATCAAAACAGTGAACTTCAGGCTATGGGTAGATGGTGGTGATTCTTGTCTATGCCTTGAAGAACATGGAGTTGTAAAAATCGAACTCTTGGCTTTAGCTATAAACCTTCCCCTAGAATCTCTTGCTCTATGCATGTCATTTTTATATTTTTTTTATTTTTTTTAAAGTTGGGCTAATAATTCTCTTTCTGATCTCCTAGGTCACACTAGGTGCAAGAAGAGAGCATACTTAAGAAATTACTAAACCAATAATTCTATTTTTTGATCCTCCAGATCACACTAGGTGCAAGAGGAGAGCATACTTCAAGAAGTTATCAAGTTTTCCCTTCTTTTATTCTTTTGTTTTTTTCTTTTTAAGAAATTGGCTACTTAGTTACACTTCCCCGGCAACGGCGCCAAAATGTTTGGTCAAATTAGTGTGTCCTAAATTGCTACATTAATTTATCAATCCAGGATTCGTAAGTTGATGAAGTGTGGCGCACTATATGTGCAAGATAACCTATTTCTTATCTTTTTGTCGTTTTTAGTTTTCTAATGTGAGATGGAAATTCTAAAATAAAAACAAGTATGGTTATGATTGTTCAAGGCAATGATATCATTTATAATGATTTACCAACTTGAAACTTCAAAAGGAATTTGAAACATACAATGACAAAACTTGAAAGGAAATGAAAATGTGCTGCTAACCTAGTAAATCAAAATAGTGAACTATTGAGCATGAAAACCAAACTATCCTTGCTGCTGTCTAAACACAAAAGAAACTATGCTTAAAGAAATCCAAGAATTGCAACAAAGTAAATCTAAATCAAATTACATCAACTTATATTCTGATCCCTCGCCATTAGTCCAGCTATGGCTTTCGGAGGTAACCATAAACAACTTGAGCAACCCGATATCTAATTTGCAGAAAAAGAAACTAATATCAAACTACACACTCATATTTCAATCCCTCACCATCAGTCCAGCTGTGGCTTTCGGAGGTAACTGAAAATGACATGAGCAATTTAATATATCTAATTTGTAGAAAGTAAACTAATATCAAACTACACACTCATACTTCAATCCCTCACCATCAGTCCAGCTGTGGCTTTCGGAGGTAACTGAAAATGACATGAGAAATTTAATATATCTAATCTTGCAGAAAGTAAACTAATATCAAACTACACATTCATACTTCAATCCCTCACCATCAGTCCAGCTGTGGCTTTCGGAGGTAACTGAAAATGACATGAGCAATTTAATATATCTAAATCTGACTACTGAAGCAAATGAGCAAGACTGAAATAAACAAAGCAGTACTGAAATTAAACAAAAACTAATAAAAGTAAATTAGCAGCAGAACAATATTGATTCCATGTCATTAGTCAAAAGATATGCAAATTCCTGGGCTTCCTATTTGAAATCTGAAACAAGAACACTGATCAGTTAACATAAAACATGAAAGATTATGGACAGAAGTAAAGTGTAAAGCATGAAAGATTATAAACAGAGATGAAGAATAAATACCATGAAAGATGCAATGTATAAACACATGAATGATTATGGCACAATGAATTTAAAGAAATAAAACAAGAACTATACAATAATGCACAAAACCTCAGCGTGTGCAGGGGCCCTTTGCACCAGCCTTGGCAACAGCCTTCAAGTACGAATTACGCTTGGAAACAGAGTCTTCTTATATATTAAAATGCAATCATAACATAGAGGTGATATTACGGCACAATGGCAACGTAATTACATTACAGAGCTATCTGGAGGCTAATGGAGACTAATCTAATATGCATATGCAAACGCATTATTTATAACAAAGGAAATATAACTAATTCCCTAAAGTTTATGCTGATAGAAAACACGTAAACCATTACGTCCAGAGATCTAGGATCATGGCCGCCTTGAGGAGTAAATTTATGAAGAGTGGATGTTGGATTCGGCTTATGGAGCCGTGTACAGGTGTTGATGTGTCTCCCGTAAGTTAGAAACGGTCATGCAAATCCTCACGTGATGAGAAACAGAGTCCTGTCACCATGGGACTCTAAGATTGACTTCCACTTGGCCACCTTTGACCGCAGCCTCCTTAGGTGATTTTGCTCGAGCCAATAGGACACGATCCATTTCCACATCATTTCTGACTTGCCCATGTGGCTCGTGTTTCCTGAATACACCTGTAACATAGACTTTCACAAAATGGCTGCGGAAAGTTGCAGCAGCTGCGGAAAGTGGCAAGATTCCGCAGCTAAATGAGCAAAAATCTAAATCAAACAGCAGACACAAAATATAGTTAAAAACCATTTTAGATTCTCTTTTGCAATTAATATACAATGATATTTACAACTTAGAAGGTTCAGGTGAATGAAAAAGTTCTAGGAAGATGTATAAAAAAGATGCAGATTTGAGACTCAACAAGAAGCAGACATTTTTAGCTAACACAAAGATCCCATCCTTAGTGTAGCCACCCGATGGTGTATGGTTATGGGTGTGTTGTGATCATCGGGCCCAGTCGTTTCATGACCTCCACTGAAATGAGGTTATTTTGGCTCTTGCTGTTGACAATGAACTTCAGCGGGGAACCCTTCACTCACATCTGGGAATGGAAGAGGTGCTCCCCCTCCTTTAGATCTTAGAGTTATTCCTTCTGGATCTTGGTGGTGGAAACTATGGCATTGGGCTCCATATCAATAATATTATTCCATTTGTAATTCCATTTTCAGGTTATTACTTAGAGTCAGAGCATGCATTTGATTCGGAAGCCTTCAGTTCAGCCACCAGTGATTGCTTGGCCTGACACTCACTTGTGTTGTGAGTGGAGCTCTTATGGAACTCACACTACTTTCTCGTGTCTTTTTTTCCCTTTGTGGTGTTTTTCTTCGCTTGTGGTCTTTTAGATCCACCATTTAGAATGTGACAAGTAAGTATATTTAACTCAGGCAATGCCACCTCAACCATGGGGGATGATGTCATCCCCTAAAATGTGACTGGTTCTCATAAAGTGAATTTTTATTGTACATTTTCCTTAGGAGGTCCATTTTTTACCTCAAAATTCCCTTAATGCTTCTATTTGAATTTCTACTCAATCTTGGCTACATACCGATATGTTTCACCAAGTGAGGAGATGTTAAGGAAATTCATTTCCTCCTAGATGTATGTGTGCAAACAATTGTGATAATTAAGCACCAAATGTTTCTCTGAATATTTGATACCCAAATTTGTGTGCAAGGTATGGAATAGATTCATCAGCTCATGCACATATTGATCCCTTTAATGTCGCGGCGTACTTAATTGTATGTACTTGTCCTCATATCTCCACATGGGGTATTATTGTTCCTTGATGGCATCTCGGAAGGAATTCCAAGTGGGTGCAACAAAGAATAGCGAGGATTCCCCCTTGTCGTTTTTCTAACAGTAGGTTTCCTACCAATCCTTGAAATGTGGGAAAAATTTGAGTGAAAAAGTAATATTTTCTCGATTAGAAAATTCATGAACTGAAAAATATGCTTCTAATATATTTAGTCATCTATCTATGACATCTGCATCTATTTTTCCCTCAAATATGGGAATGTCAATGTTAACTTGTACCTTAAATGGAGTGTCGCCTCTAGAGTGGCTTCGAGATGAATATGCATCATTGGTGGGTAGTCATCGAAGGATCTGGGAAAATTTATCAATCATCACATTCCTTTGTTTCTCTAAGGCCTCCTCAAGCAATATTTTGATAGGATATCACTCTCCCTCTTTTTTTTTTCCTCCACCATGGGAGGTCATTAGGGTTTGCAACGCTGATCTTGCAAAGGTTCAACCAGATTGAGCCCTAACTCCTTATACCCTAATCTTGTTGAAAAAATGCAAAGAAATATCAAGAAACAACAAATCTCTATCATACCATTGATCTGGATTTATGTCAAAACTCAATAAAATATATAAATAAACATAAATTTAGATATTCACCAGAAAATATACTTCATTTCATTAATATCAAATAACTAAAATAAGCTTACATACAGAATGTAAAAAACTAACTTAGTCGATGGTAGCTTATCTTTGAGAAGAGATGTGGCAGATACATGCCTATGAATTGTGTTAGAATGAGGCTCAAGGGTATTTTTATTATTTAACAACATCAAAAAACCATAAACAACCAAAACCTAACCTGAGGAGATGGAACTCCAAGAGTTTGTGGGCCCCATTGGGGTTAATTGGGCAGGCAACTTCCCCGGGTCGTAACTTGGTCATACTATCTCCATTTGGCACATACGATATATCATAGGAAATATCTTTCAAAATAATACAAGTTTTGTTGTAGGCCCCTATCTATAAAAATGGGCCTGTTGCGAACCTCAAAGAAATGTCATTTAGGGGGTAAAAAATGCTCCAGAAGTTTAGGACCTGAAAAAACTGTTAAAAATAGAAAATTCTACTATAAATAAGGAAACTAATGAAACTGAATGTAGGTCTAGGTGGAATAGGTGGGTGGACACCAATATCCACCTAGATCACCAACACCACCCAGGCTCCCTATTTTCACTCTCATTATACTCCTCAGACCGAATTCCCTGTCCTCTGCCATATATATTGAACTTATTCGTTTGTGCAACATTCTCTTTGTTACCTGTATCCTAAGGTATCTCCAACTTCTTGTCCAATTTTCCTTTATTATTATCATTAATCTTCCAATCCTTCTTAGTCTCATATTTGTGCTTTGATTTCTCGTAACAATTATTTAGCTTCTGAATGGCCTCCTCGAATGATACAGGCTCATCAAAATCAATCTTGTCTTTGAATGGTATCATCAACCCACTTATGAATCTCTGGATCCTAGCCTTCTCCTCCTTGAGGTAATGCACATACCTCATGTTATCACTCAGGTTTTCCTTGAAGTTGTGGAAAAGGAAAGTATACCCGAGGTAACCACAAACCAACCTTCAGATGCAGAATCTAGCCAATCTGCATCCAGAGAGGGCTCTCTCTTTATGATTTATCTTTGTTCTTAGAAGGTTTTAGGCTAGGTATAGATCCAAGAGTTTGTTGAAAACGGTGGAATCCACAAACTAGGGGCAAGGTTGAAGATCTTCAGTCCATTGGGTTATGGAGTCAAAGGATGGCTTTACTGGATTTCTATTCTACACACAAGATGGCTTTGCAGGGAAAGATAGCCAGACAGAGAACAATCCTTAAAATTTAAAGTGGATGGGATGATTTTGAAGGGATGAAAGGCAGCTAAGAATCTTTCACCATGTTCAAAAGAAAGAAATGAAATGACTACAAACAAAGAGCAATGAAGAATTCTTTATTATAGTAATCAAGAATGTTTAAATTAGCAAAGCAAGAGCATTTAAGAATTCATGCTTATAACCAATTTAGAGGAAAACATTAAGAATAATCACATCTGAAATTAGAGTACAATGAAGTAAATTCTGATTCAATCCTTTTTGTAAATTATTCAGAAATGGACATAATGATATAATAAACAGATATAAAACTTAAGACATAGGATAGAAAGACTTATTGAACTGCAGTCCGACACATGAATCCTGCAAAAATTCCTAAGCTTCAAATTGTCATCCAGTAAACCACAAATAAATTTCTCCAAAACATTTTTTATTTCAAAAATATCAATGTCATAGCCAAGTATTATAATCCACCCAAAATACTTCCAAGAGTGAAGTATTTATACAAATTCTAAACTAAAATATCTTGAAAAAATATCAAGATTAGTTCACAAATCTCTCCAACTATTTTACATAAATAAAACTTAAGTAAAGGACACTCAAACTAATACATCTATTTGGCACTATTTTGTATGGATAGGTGATGAAAAAGAGGATAATTCGAATTTGATCCAACTCTTAGTTGATGATGAGGCATCCAAGTCACTAACTGCTTCCTTTCTTTGTGCATTCTGCTCCAACAATTCTGCAAAATTGGGGTCCAATGATATCTTTGTATTTCTCAATCCGTAATATATATGTAAAAAGTGAAAGAGGTTATTGTAGATAAATATGTTTTTGAGATAAACCTCTTTCACTTTCCTAAAATTCCTCTCCATATGTTCACAATAGGCTCTGCAAAAAGATATGTAAAACAGAGTTTTACAGAGTCTGAAAAATAGCCTCTAAAGATGTGCATGTTTCTCTCAGCCTGAAATCACTGTGGAAAAAATGAGATAGGTTTTTGTAGATGGGTCTCTTAGGAACAAAAACCTCCTTCAGTTTTGTAAAATGTATTTCTAATTGGCCACAATATTCTCTGCAAAATGATGACTTAACAGGAATTTTCTGCAAAAAGTGCTTTCCAACATTGTTTAATATTTCCAAAACCATAATAGCTGTTAGAAAAGTGAGAGAGGTTTTTGTAGATGGTCCTCTTAAGAACATACAACTCCTTCAGTTTTTCAAAATTCATCTTGGATTGATCACAATAGGTTCTGCAAAACAATGACTAAAACATTAAATTTCTGCAAAAATGTTCCTTCTTGTTGTGTTTTTCATCTTTTCACTTTTTTGTTCTTTTAACTATTTTACTTTCACTTTAGATAAACTTCAATGTTGGTGAAAGTATTTTCATCTCCTCTTTTTACCATTTTACTACCTCTGTAATTACTTTTACTGTTTACCTTTGACTGCTCTGTAACTTCTTTTTAACTTTCATTCTAACTTTTACCTGATACACTTTAACCACTGATACTCTTTCACTGTTCTTTACTGTGTCCGTTTACCTTCAATGTGTAGTTTAGGTTTTTACTATATGTTTCAACAGTAAATCGTTTAATATCTTTTTTCCTTTTCTTGTCTTTCAACTGTATGTTTTATCTTCCATCAATGTTTGAATAGATTTGATAACACTCTTGGAGTAAACAAGTCTTATGACTAGTATTAAGACTATTTATCCAAGGATGTGGTCTTCTGATCACCTGTAAAACAAAACAAATTATTAAGAAAGCATTGGTTTGTAGAGGAGGTCAAAAAGGTTTCATTTTATTTTGAGATGTCTGTGGAGTGAATCTAGAATGATTTTTGGGAGGTAAACCATGCTCGAATTGGTTAACAGAGGCTTCAGGTGGCGCAGCTAGGTTACAAAGGGTTTTACTACATAATCAAGTGAAAATGAGCCACACTAGGGTGTTTCAACAGTGATTGAACAGATACTAGTTATAGCAGATGAATGCTTGGGCACTGGTCTAACAATGGCGTTCAGCAATTTTAGTCGACAGCAATTTGACAATGGATTTTTCAAATATATCAGCAAAGGGCGTAATCACTTTCAACAGACAGAACGATGAAAAAATGCGCGGAATTTTTTTTTATTTGCAAAGTCAATGGGATTTTTTTATTATTTTTGAGAATGACGTCATCAGTTTACGGGAGGACACGTCACTGGGGTCGGGTGGTAAGCGGTAAATTCCGCACCGCTTTCGGGAGTTGGCGGTATTTGGTGAAATGGGAGTGATTCCATTCAGAGATTAATATGTGGCGATGGCACTGTTTCGAAACCACCGCAATTTCGCGAGTTAATTATCGGACGGGGGACAGTCAGCGGAATGCACGATTGCCGTTGATTTTCAATGGAATGATCCAACGGACGACGGGACGGGGAGATGGTATGGGAGTTAATTTGCGGGCCTGACATGATTAATTATAAGTTAATCATTCTGGGAGGCATTTGATTGGCAGAGGGGGAGGTTATTAATTAATCCAGGTGATTAATTAATCCCGTTGGTTTATAAAGGGTCGGGTTACGGGGACTCGGGGTTTTATTTGTTTTTTCCGTTTAAAACATAAAACATATGTTTAAAACCCTTTTTTCTCATTTATTTTTATTATATGGTAATAAATTAATGAAATTTATTAACCATAGGGGGCGGGACTAGTTATATAGGTATGTTTTTAGCCAAAGGGTTTATCATTTGGGATTTTTATTTAATCATGTAGGATTTAATTAACTTTGGCTAAAACTCTATAGTAAGAGGGTTTTGGGGATATTATCATAAAAGGGAGTTAAATATAATAGGATAAGGTATTTTATTAAGGATTTAATATATAAAGTTAGAAATCAGCATGAAAAAATAAGAGGAAGCGCTAAGTATAAAACACCATAATAATGTATTCAACTTATGCTTTGCGTGAAATGGATTTTTATGGATCATTGCATGTTTTCCTAAGTAAAACGAGATTTTTCCTAGGAGAAGATTTTTATGAATGAATGAGTATGGTGATGAATATTTTTAAATACTAAGGTTTTCTCCAATCATTGGGCCGAGGGTCCGGTCCCTCCAAAAGTCAAGGAAATGCCTTGAGCCCCTTTAATCTTCAAATTCCTTAGCACTTAGGGAAAATTAGTAAATTGTTAGGGAAAAAGTGAGATGGGAAGTTAATTATTTTGACCTTGCTTTGTTCTGAAATTCTGCCAATGTAGTGTTCTGCCTTTGCACTTGGTGATGAAAGTAAAATATTACAAACATTTTAAAGCCATCATTCATCACATGAGAATTTGCACTGCCATCTACCTACCCTATCTACTTTCTCTACCATTTTATCTTCTTTATTAGGGTGCACTTAGATTGGCAAACCCTTTTCAATCTTCTTTTTCTTTTTACATGGCAAATCTATCTATTTCTACACTTATTACATCCAAGGGCTCAGATTAAACTGTTGAGCACCTTTTATTAACTCTACCTATCTACTTATCTGCCAAGATTAAACTGTTTGGTCAGATATTTATTTCTCTGATCTACAACATGAAATTGAAAAATGAATGAGTCAAGTTTAAACAGTTTGACTCTTGATAAATTGTGGCAAAAGTTTGACAAGCTGCACACAATTTTGTTTATTACAAAAAATGAAATAGTAGTGGCATTTGGACTTGCACACTTTCCTTGGCCTTTGTTTTTGTTTGGGGTTCATTTATTTCACGTTTTTGACCATTTTATTCTTTTTACCCTTTGATTTTTCTTTTAGGGTATACCCTCTTTACATTTTATAAAATTTTTTGATTTTTTGTTTTTTTTTTCAAGAATATGGAACACCTTAGCTCAAGAAAAAGGTTTGAACATATTCCATAGTTCAATCAAGACAATCATGAAAAATGACACCTATTGGTATAGGAGTCTAACACCTCAATAACTCTAGAAATATTCTAGTGTACTCCCCATCAGTCTTAGATAACATCTTTAGCTCATAAAATTATTTTTCCCTGTCATTATAGTATCTCTTCAAGAGATACATATTCCGTAATAGTTTCTCAAATTCTCTCCAAGTCAATTCCTCCTCATAAATACATCAGATATTCTTCACATCCTCCCTCCAAATATATGGTTTACCTTTGAGGTTGAATGTAGCTATTTTGGCTTTCACTTTTTTTGAGTAATCATGTAACCTGAAGAACTTCCTCATACCAAGAATTCATGCTTTTTCATCCTGTGATTTATTCATTTCCCCATCACATATAGGTGGCTTTTATTTCTTAAACTCATACAAAAAATATCCCCTGTCACTCCTCCTATAAGGATGATAGTGATGATTATCATAGTGCTTGTCAGAATGAGAACTAGAATAGTACGTGTATCACCTCTCATATACAAAGTGTCTAAGAACCTGCCATATCTGATCGTGTCATCTCTATCTGAACTGTGACCACCATGAGACCTACTTCCATATGCCCCATTAGTCCCATCCTCCTATCCATAGTTGATCTAAAGTGGTCCTTGTCTCTGCAATTCTGAAAAACTCTGAACAATTACTTCATTAACCTCTACTTGTTTCTCCTATATCTGTATGATTTTTTCATTGTCTACTTTAGAATTTCTTATTTCTACGTTCAAACTTTTCAAACTTTCTGCTAAGTTAGAAGAGTGCCCAACACCATGTTTCTCATCTGATTCATAGTGATAATATTTGTAGTCTACCATCTTGCTAGTCATATTAGATTTCTCCCAGCAAGGAATCTCATGTCTACTAAACCAAATAAAAGTAAACCAATGTACCTTAGCATAATTTGGGGAGGATATATCATCTACAATATCAAACAATCAGCATAACAAATGTACAAACATAATCATAAAAACATATAGAAATAGAACACATAAAAAATCAACACATAAACCTCATTCTAGCTACCATATCAGCTACCCGTACCATGATCTCATGCATGACAACAACAACCATACCACTGTACACTGACAATACGTGAGCACTTGACATGTATAAACAATAGATAATTAGTCATACACTCATAACAACACATTTCACAACAACACCATCAACTCTCCCATGCTGACATCATTGCCACCATGCAGATGCAACAAGTTCATAGACCACAAGTATACTAAAAACATATGCAACCCACATAAATGCATGACCAATGCAATGTTGGGAAAAATACCAAGAGGGGGGGGTCAATCATTATTTAAAACACACAATAAAATTTAATTTTTCTTTACTGATTTCTATACGTGACTTTGGTTAATCCAACTAGCATATACACATGGATATCTTTAAGGAAGCTTGTGTATGGCCAGAGATCTTATTATGCAAATAAATCTTTACTTATATCAGTGCATCATTCATTCATCGGTCATTTAGTAAGTAGTAAATATGTGTAGTAACAACAAAATAAAGCATCACACATAAGAAACACATATGAACACCAGGATTTAAGGTGGAAACCCAAGTCGGTAAAAAACCACTATTTTTGTCATCTTTTTCTTCAATATTTATTATAAATAAAACTGCTTATAATATTGTACTGGCGCGGACTCATACCAGCATGCAGGTACCCACTTGTAGAGGGTTGTAGCCTTCTCTTGTTCTCCAACTACTACTAGAAGGGAGCTCCAACCCCTTGATCTTGTTTACCAGCTACCACTAGATGGGAGTTATGACCCCCTGCTTCTCATTTACCAGCCACTCCGAGAAGGGAGATACTACCCCCTGATCTCATTTACAAGAAACCACTAGAAGGGAGCTACGAACCCCTCATAGAAGGCTCCAACTCTCAGCACCACCGCAGACCATGTTTCATCAATTTTGACACTGAATCCAAAAAATTCAACACAACACAACTTGTAGGCCTCCTTTCATGAGATTTTTAGACTAGACCCACTCCACTCAGTTAATCCCAAAGAACATACATCAAAATGAAACTCATAATTGTATCAAATCATTCATTGAATCATCAAGCAACCAACCAATCACTAATCATTAATCACAATCAATTAGTAGCATAATCAATACTCATAATACCCAGATCTATATGAAGACATCATTGACAGACAGTAGAAACACAATAAAATTGATCAGAAATTTCCTTCATAATTATTCAAAAAACCCTATATTCCATACACACTTTTGCTGAAATGAACCTACATATATATGCACTTTTACTGAGACAAACATGCATATAGATATGTTAACATTTCAGCACTACGTAACTCTTCAGAACAAATAATCAGCTCAGATCTTACCCTTCACTTCACCAAAAATTCGCCAAATCACATATCTAAACATATCATAAATAAGATCAAGAAAATACATATTCATTTCAGGTCTAGATATATTGATCCATCATTATATCCATAAGTGCATCATTATTTCAGATCTATCAATAAACTATGACCCAATCCATGCAAATATACTTCAGAGTGAAGTATTAATTCAATACCATACACATGCACCTTTTCACTATGGTATTCTTCTCCTTATATAGTTTGAGCCTTAGCTAATACCATGAGCCAAAACCACACAAGTGTCAATGGCATTTTTGGACAGAATCAAATAGACAACACAATGCTCAATATTGTGGGCTAAAACCATGGTAAGGACCCCTCGTATCATAAACAGAGTGTGTAAGAACATACGTGACTTGGATTCTTTGTAGCCGCGTGTACACGTGAATTACCTTCACCAAAACTGTGTATACACTAATTTTAGATGTATACACAGGCTGCCTTCATGAAACCTACAAGTATACGCGGGTTTCCATCATCAAACCTGTGTATACATTTTGAAACATTACCTTTATCATTTCTCTATCACTGACCGGAATTCCTTTCTCTGTCACATTTGAACTGACCTGTAGATACATCAATTTTACATCTTCATTACATCAAAAGACAAATCATTAAGTATGTTTCCATCAAGGACAACATACTACATCATAATGCCAACAATATCCCCCTTTTGACTTGATGGAAACCATGTTGGTGTTTGATCACCACAACTTGTAGATAGACACATCAATTATAGTCATTATTGAAACACCAAGTTACTCTCCCCCTTTGACATCAAGGTCAAAAGGCGGACCAATTCCAAAACAAGGTTTCTCTTTCCTTGTAGAAAGACGAGCTCTGTAGATTTGATCTGTACTATACTAACCTTGCTCCGCTTAAGCACATGTCGAATCTTCAGATAGATTTTTCAATGAAGTAGATATTTTTCATTGGTTTCATATCTCTTCCTTTCTGGTACATATATAGGAACGGTTGTTGGATACTAGTAACCTCCTTCCACGATTCCCCATACATTTGCTCCAAGACTTCGCAAATAAGCTCTTGTTCGTATCTTCCAGAAAAATAGATTACTTCCATTGAACAGTGGTGGCTTAATAGAAAATACTGCTTCCTGACTTCCCATTGCGATGAATCTCCTTCAAATGATCAAGCTTCTTCTAAAGGACCTACTCTGATTCCAATTGTTAGGAAAAATACTGAGAGGGGTGGTGAATTAATATTTAAAACAAACAATAAAATTTACTTTTTCCTTATTGATTTCTATATGCAACTTCTATTAACCCAACTAGCATATACATGCCACTATCTTTAAGGAAAATTGTGTATGGCCAAACATCTTATTATGCAGATAAATCTTTACTTATATCAGTGCATCGTTCATTGATCAGTAATTTAGTAATCAATAAATATGTGCAGTAACAAAAAAATAAAGAATCACACATAAGAAACACATATGAACACAAGGATTTAAGATGGAAACCCAAGTCATGAGAAAACCACTATTGTTGTCATCTCTGTTTTCAATATTTATTATAAATAAAACTGATTATAATATTGTACTGCCACAGACTCATACCAGCACGCAAGCACCCAGCTACAGAAGGTTGCAACCTTCTCTCGTTCTACGAATACTACTTGAAGGGAGCTCCAACCCCCTAATCTTGTTTACCATCTACTACTGTAAGGGAGCTATCACCCCCTCACTGAACGCTCCAACCCTCAACACCACCATGGACCACATTCATCAATTTTCACACTGGACCCAACAACTCCAACACAACAAAACTTGTAGGCCTCTTTTCTCCAGATTTTAAAACTAGACCCACTCCACTCATTTAAGCCCAAAGAACATACATCAAACTAAAACTCATAATTGTATCAAATCATTCATTGAATCATCAATCAACTCACCAATCAATAATCATTAATCACATTCAACTAGGAGCATAATCAATACTCAGAAAACCTATATCTATATGAGACATCACTGACATACAACCAAAACACAGTAAAACTGATCATAAATTTCCTTCAGCATCAGCAAAACCCTAGAGTCCATATGCACTTTTGTTGAAACGAACATGCATATATATGTTCTTTTAGCGAGACGACCATGCATATATATCTGTTAACATTTCAGGACTACATAACTCTTCAAAACAAATAATCAGCTCAGATCTTACCCTTCACTTCAGCAAACATTCATTAGATCATAGATCTAAACATCTCATAAAAAAATCAAGAAAATACATAGTCATTTCAGGTCTAGATATCCTGATCCATCATTATATCCATAGGTGCATAATTATTTCAATTCTATCAATAAAATATAACCCATTCCATGCAGATATACTTCAAAGTGAAGTATTCATTCAATACCCATACACATGCACACCTTTGCACTATGATCTTCTTCCCCTTATATAGTTTCAGCCTTATCCAATACCATGATCCAAAACCACACAAGTGCCGATTGTATTCTTGGAAAGAATCAAATAGACGACACAATGATCAATACTGTGGGCTAAAACCATGGTAAGGACCCCTGGTATCATAAAATGAGTGTGTAAGTACATACAGGACTTGGCTTCTTCGTACCCGCGTTTATACATGACATCTCTTCATCAAAAATACGTATACACTAATTCTGGATGTATACATGGGTTGCCTTCATAAAACCTATGATTATACGTGGGTTGTCTTCATCAAACCTATGTATACATTTTGAAACATTACCTTCGTCATTTCCTTGTCACTAGCTAGAATTCCTTTCTCTGTCACATTTGAACTGAACTGTAGATACATCAATTTTACATCTTCAATACATCAAAACACAACTCATCAAGTAGGATACCATTAAGGAAAACATATTAAAACATAATTCCAACACACACAACCCATCTAGACTGAGGGGTGAACCATGCTCCGATACCACTATGTAACACCCTCATCCCACATCTACCTAAGTAGCCGAACAACCAGGTTAAACATGCGATGAGGAGTTACTATGATCTAATTCAACCTCCCAGGTCACCTTAAGGAAGTGGAACTGACACCACACATCAACACATACCTTCTGCACATGCTACAAGACACCTACAATCCATCCCATCCTTGCAGGAGGCTAGCCCCTAATCCAACCTAACATTTTCATGCTTCAATCCCCCAGTCTCTCCCTTGAAATGGGAAATGTTACAACCTGAAACCTTTAGTTGCACACACAACATGGGTATGCATGCGATTGGGGACTTTTCCCAGTAGTTTTGAGCTCATGACCCTAATTTATGTGCTAATTTTTTAGGCTTAGAGCCCAGGTCACTTTCCAGAACTCCATGAAAATTTCAAAACTGAATGATAAAAATGAAATAATCACATAAAATCAAATACTTCAACAACGACATAACTAGACCCCTACTATCCATGATAGGAATTTCATCAAACATGTCACAAATATGTAATCTACAGGTTTAAACAATAAATCTGAGCATCGGGGTCTCATACTTATCTTAGAATTTCTAAGAACCATTGTTTCCTCATCATATTGACTGCATTATCATCTACTTAGTTATAGATACATTATTCATTAATTTACAAATAAAAACATGACGAGATCCATACATCATCACTATCATAAAACACATTCATAATCAACATATAAATAACATAAATGAAAAGTAGATAACATCCATATAAGCCACATAATAACAAGCATATTTACCCATTAATACAAGAAGAAGAAATCTCTTATTTCCATAAGTGAAATGAAACCAAGTATGGGACTTCCACATTCCACCCGATCATAGATATGGTTGAGCCAAATCTCTCTTTAGCCAGTCACCCCATGCCATATTCCAAGCATGAATTTGGGAAATCATAAAACTCATCATTCAAAACCAAACCAAGGCTTCCAGAGTCCAAAATACCTCAACTCTCAATCATTGATTCCACCTCACAGTCAGACATCATAAGCATCATCAGATTGGTCTCCACCCCAGTTGTCTAAGGCTCCAGATCATTTGTTCCAACCAAGGCTCTAGGACTAGTAAATTAGCCCACATTTGCTTCCAGACTCTAGAGTGTTTGTCCAGCCAAGGCTCTAGGAATAATAACTCAACCCACAAAGTGCTCTAGAGAATTTTTTCAATGAAGGCTCTAGTACTACTAACTCAACCCAAGTTGTTACATGGCTCCAGACTTTTTTCCCAACCAAGGCTCCAAGAACTAACAACTCAACCCATAGCCAAAGGCACATGATAACCAACCAAAAAAACAAACAATGAAATTAACCCACAACGCCATGGATATCCAGGAAATGGAAACGCTAGGAAAATCCACTGTCAATATAGGAAATCCTTCATGCCAATGACAGATCATGACCAAGAAACCACATGCATATTCCATGCATGCCAAAACTAGTGAGGAAAACATACATACAACTTGGTACCTGCAACGTATGACCTCCAAGAAACTCTACATGTTCAAGAGTATGAGAGAGAGAGAGAATAGAATGAGAGCTCCAAAACTGAACTGAAAAAAAAAAAAAATGCCAACTAATCCTCAAAAGCATTTTTATTAATGAGGCCTATATTTTATTCATTTTCCATTATTTTCCTTCATTTCCCTCCTCACATGCAACGTGTGACCTTTCACCTCCCTTTTCTCCTATTTTCAATTATTTTCATAAATAAATGCCAATAAATGTCACTTTTCCTTTCAAAATATTAGCCATTGACTTTTCCAATTTCCATAGCCATAATAAACCACATGAACACTTGCAATAGGATAATTTCCCTAACATTTAGCTTGGAATAAGTATCTTATGGCCTTAGTTATTATTTTTCCTTTATTAACTTTTATTACATGGAATTTTCACTAGGGTTGTTACAAGTGGTGTGGCACCATGAATTGTATCATAAGTATGTTTATGCATATGGGTGATCACCACCATGGGATGGTTGTTTCAAGTCTACTTTCTTGCAACACATTTTATTTCCTCTATTCGTGAACTACATACATTAATAGATAAATTGAGTTATTAGAGAGAGTGGCTATATGCATTTATTGGCTTCCACATAATGGTTGAGACCCTATGTATTCACCAAAAAATTGAAGCTCTCCAATGGGAATAATTTTTGAGCAACATGGTCACATGGCACTATTTCATTGGTCAAGATCATAAGCTTTTACCCCCATAAGATAGGGTTTACTTGATCCATAATGATTTGGAATTTTGAGAGAGATTGAAATCAGTGATCATGAGTTGACTTGTATGGAAAAAATGAATAGGTTAAGAATACAAAGAGAGCTATAAAATATGATGTTTCCCACCCATTTCTATGGGTTATGAAACTTTTTGATGGGGAGGAGTGGTCCTTATCACTGATATAGATCTATATTATTAGTTTCAATCCATATTTTTGGTAGTGGTTTATCTCATACAGAATTAGTTATGTAATATTAAAACATGTAGGTATTATATGGGCCTAAATAATTTACATCCTCTTATTGGTTTGGATAAGAAAGTAGTGCACTAGGGAGACGAGATGTTTGCAGCCCATAAATACCCTAACTATTTGATGGATTCAAGACTAATGATGGTGATCTAATAAATGGATGAGTAAATAACACATAATAGTTTATGGAAATATGATTAATGGGTGAGTAGATATCACGTAATAGGTTATGGAGATATGATAAATGGGTAAGTAGCTAGAATCTAATATTTGGTAGGTCATATATGGTATTATCAATATCCTATTTGCATGGGATATAAATATGCGTGCAAAGGTAGAGGGGTCTATTAGGCTTGTAATGATCGTGAACGTTTATTAATACTTAGATCAATGATCAAGGTTGATATTATAGTATGGATGGCTAAGAATTAGAATTTGTGGTTTATGGTAGTGAGGATAAAGTAGGTTATAAAGTTTTGTCTCATCAATAATGGGGTCTTATGACTCATATTAATTTTTTCTTTAGATGGATCTTGTGATCCATTAATATAGTTCCATGCACTATGAAGATGATTGAGCTTAATGTTGTTAAGGGTGGTGATAAACATGCACATCACACACTAATATTGTCGCAGGTTATACACTTTTATTCCAAGGAAGAAGGCCCTTTCAAACTCACAAAGGTATCAAAAATTGAATAGGTTTAAGATCCACCTAAAATGGTGATGTGTGGGCTTGCCTAAAGGATTGGATCCATTTGTCCGGTTAAATAATTCTACATATAATTTTTTCAAAGGATAATAAGGCCTAATTCTAGGAAAGAGAAAGGAAATGAAGGAAAGTAAAAAAAAGGAAAGAAACAAGACTATGCATGAGGGGAATTTTGAGGTCAACAATAAGCCTAAAGGAATATGTACTAATGAAATCAACTTCAAAAGAACCAATAAGATTAAAGAAGATGATGTCATCGTAAAGGGTAAATAATTTTGGAGGGAAAAATAGAAAACTACTTTTTCAATTGTAGTTTTGAATTATCTCCTTATAAATTTATTCAAATTTCAAGCATAAGAACTTGTTGGATGCATAATTTTAATTTCACATCCATTGAGTACCCACTATGCATAGTTTTTAGTAGTCTCACAAAAAAAAATTAAAACTACATGAAACAAAATTTGTTTCTTCCCCCCATCCCACCATCATATATTATGTTTTCTCTAATATTTCCCCAAATATTAGAGAAAACATAATATATAAGGGTGGGATCGAGAAAGGAAACATTTTTTTTCATCCAATTTTTTTTTTTTTGGTGTGGGTCTACTCAAAAAGTATGTAGAGTGGGTACTTGTTGGATGTGGAGTTAAAATTTTGCATAATGATGGGTGCCTATACTTGATATTTGAGTAAATTTATAAGGTAATAAGTCAAAAATACAATTTAAAATGACGGTGAGAATGGGGGGAAATATATATATATATATATATATATATATATATATATATATATATATATATATATATATATATATATATATATATATATATATATATATATATATATATATATATTCATGGAACATGTTTTTTTCATGTATTTTCAATGTTTTTAGTGTGGATCTACTCAAAAGTATGTAGAGTGGGTACTTATTAGATTCTTATGGGTGCCTAGACTTGATATTTGAGTAAACCTAAAAGAATCTAAGATGAAAATACACTATTTTTTTTTCTCTTATTTTAAAAATTCATAACTGAAATTTTTATTATCTTAGCTATTATTCTATTATTTTCCTTAGGAGGACCATTTTAAATCTTGAAAATGCCTAGTGCGCTAATGAATACAAGTGTAAAGATAACTTGAAGAGGTATTCTAACAACAATAGTAAATAGGTTAGACATTTTACACAATTATTTAAGGGCTAAATTAAAAAATAAAATTTAAATGCAATACCTTGATGGCTAATAACAGAATCCAAGTACATGACAAGATGGTATTAGAAAAGAATTTGAGATGTAAAAGTTACGCCATCTCCTTAATATTATATAGATGGGGTTGGGTATGTTACATTAGCCACCAAGGCTCTTACAATCTTATTCATGTTTGTCAACAACCCCCAAGATTACAACTAAACTCACAAGATACAATATCATCCTAAAATACTTCCATGATCTAAACTTGAAACTCATATGAAATTTCCTTGTCCCTTAAACATTTTATAATATTTTTTTATCCAAGGTTTTCAATATTTTCAATGTTTTACTTAAAATTATGTTAATCGAATTAGAGCTCTACAACACATTAAGTTTGTGAAAAATAACCCTTTCTACACTACGGTTCCTATCCTTTATCGTGGGGGTTGGATGATTCACCAACTATTTCTAGATATGAAAAATTGTAAATATTGACCTTCCTAGAAAGAGATGTTGACTATAATTCCTAGAATTAAAAGGCATAGAGATGAATATCAAATATAAATATTTAAAATTACATATTCTTTAGGTGCTTGAGAACAACACATATAAAGAGTAGTTGAAAAGTATCTATGTAAACAAGGCACTCGAATCTGAAATATGAAATTTTTGCAGTGAAAAATCGTTTAAAAAATGGCCTTCTCACCTTATATTGATGGTATCACTTATAAGATATTCAAAAAATGTCGAAAGAGACACATCCTTGTCTCCTTTAGGCATTCAATAACATTAAGATAATTATTTCATTTATATAAAAACTAATAGATTCACATCGATGTAAATTTGTTTTGATCTGGATCTTGGGGGCCAAGATTTGAGAAAATTGAATGCCAGTGGAGAAGAAGAAAACACACAAATAAATTCTTTATCAAAATAGTGGAAACAATTACAACTACATTACGGTATACCAATATATAAGTTTACAAGGTGAGGTCTACTTGTTATAATATTTTCGATGCATTCTTGGGTTACGATGTCATGGTAAAATACCATGGGTGGAAGCCACTTTCCATTCAGATCAATCATCCCTCACTAGGAAGAAATGGTCCCCATTATGTCAAGTTTCTTCCTTATAATATTTTTTTAAATATGTGTCAATGAAGAGAAGGGTTTTTTGTAGTTGAACCTTAATCGTGGGTTTGTGGGTGACCCATAACCATGATGAAAAAAGTTTCGAGGATAGATTTATCCTATAATTCTTGTGGTCCAATTTTCATATTGATAGTGTATGACCTAGCATATGGAATTCAATGGAAAGGGTTTTGTGTGGCTCACCCATAAGCATGGGTTTTTGGGTGACCCATAACCATGACGGGAAAAGGCCTGAGGATATAGATACCCTATAATGCTTATGGGCCAACTATGATACTCACACTGTATGACCTAGGAAATGGACATTGATCGCAATGGTTTTGAATGGTTGACCCATAAACGTGGGTTTGCGAGTGACCCATAACCATGATGAATAAAGGTTTGAGGATAGAGATACCCAATAATACTTATGGTACATGTTTCTATTGATATTTTTTAGAAATAAAACTTCTTAGAGATATCGTGAGTCTCACCATCCTATTGGGACAAATGAAAGTCCTACACTATGTGGCCCAAAATAATATTCATGTACAATGTCCCGAACCCAAGGGATGGGAAAATCCTCTTTCCCTTGCTAAAGGAAATCATCTTCACCTACTTGTTTCTCATGAGATCTACTTTGTTCTTCGGTTCAAAGAATCATCAGAGATTAAAATTCATGGGATCTGACCAAATTCTTGGATAAAATGACATCCATGTTGTTTAGAAATCCCTTCTAGTCCTCTGTGACTAAGTGAGAGAGTATGAAGTGACCTAGTTGGTGTTGTCATAGGGTCTTGTTCACCATGATTTTTAGTTATGGAAGGTTCTCAATGTCCTTGTCCTCCACGTTTTTTTCACCCACCATGTTGAAGATCTCTTAGTAGAGGGTTTCTTGAATATCTTAGTGCATCGCCATGTGAAGCATTTCCCATTCCATTGGAGTAGATTTTGTGTCTTACCAAATAAGAGAAGGAACAATACTAGGCTCATTGATGCTACCTAATCCATTCTATTGTTGTTGATTGTTTTGTTATGTAGAGACACAATTAGGTGTTGGCACTCCCATTGCAGTAGTTTCTTCTCCTTATATGGATGGTGTCACCATTGAAGTGGTAGATGCTACAGAAGGAGATATACCTATTATTAAGGTTGTGGTCCAATGACTACATGTGGATTTTTTGTCCCCATAAGTCTTACAGTCCAATCCAAGGAAGGACTATGTACACCTCGGAGCTGCTCCAAACACAATTTCTTTAGTTGAAAAAAAATAAGGTGATATACTTGTGCCTTGAGTCACCATTAAGCTTGGCAAGTAGGGTGTTGGCATAAAAAAAGTATCCAAAATGGTAATGATGATTGTTGTAGAGGCCCAGTCCAAAGTCTGTAGTGGAATTATTTGTACCATCCTGGTTGATGAACTTTCCCCACTTGGCATCAAATACAATCCCATTTCCTAGCAAAGTTCCATCCACGCATGAATAGGGAAAATTTTAGGGGCTAATATTTGCAGGTGAGCTAATTTTCTATGTTTTTTCCAAAAAAAGATTCGCCAATTTCCAATTTTCCTAAAAATTATTCGCCCAGATATTATATCATAAAATTATTTTATCTTAAAAATCGCCAAAATTTTATAGAGACTACATAAAATCATTAAAAATCACCAAAATTTTATAGAGACTACATAAAATCATTATAAATTTGAATATTTTTACAACCATATCACTAAACATTTTATAATTTGCATGTTAGGGACTAGTAAGATTCGTCGAGGTTTCTAAACTTTACGATAAATTTTCATCCTTAAAATTTTCCCTGCGGGCCATCAAGGTATGGATCTATTCAAAAACTCTTGCATTATAGGGACAAGTGCTTCATGGTTGAATTATTTTGTTATCAACACAAGCCTCATAGCTCTGGTGATGACTTTCCCATAGAAGTAAGTGTCCAATTTTTTGATCAGTTGCAGGTTTCCCACATCACATTCCATGGACATGATCACATGAATCTGCACTTCTTAGTATTTTTACTTGAGTCCTCTAATGGAATACTAAGTAAGAGTAATGGGGATTTCCTAGAGAATCCATGAATCTCCAACAACAACAACAAGCTCTCAGTTTATGTTGTAGTAGTTGAGTTTGAGGACGAGTGCATGTGGCAAAAAAATAGCTCTTATCCTCTTTTTTCCCCATTTGTATATGACCCTAAGAGACATGCTCACATTTGCATGATTTGAAATGGGATAAGTTGAACTCAAATAGTCTGAGATCATCTCAACCTGGGAAGATTCATTTTTTGTCACTGTATTATTTGTGGGATAATGTCGTGGAAGGACTTTATGATGCCAAGATCCTTGTTGAAATACAGAGGAGCCTAGTTGTACATTAGCCATGTCTTCCCATTGTCAAAGACAATATTATGCTTCATGTTATGATGACTTGAATACAAGATAAGAAAAGTGTGGGTGAAAGATATTTTCATCCCACGACCCTTGACTATGGACATTATATAAGGCTCCCTTGTACCTGAGGAATGGTAATTGGGCCTAGAATTTATAAATTTATAGTGAGGTTGTCGAAATTGGAAATTAGATGTTAGCCATGTAGAAATTTATAGTTTCCCACCCCGGTTTTCAGTTTTCACCTTATTACTCCAAAATAGTTAAATGCCCTTTCCCATATCCATACATTTAACAAACTGGAAAATAAATTTTGCTGAAAACACAAATTCTGGAAATTTTTCAGAATGCTGGAAAATGCAGAAATAAAAAAATAGCAGTAACAAACAGCCATTCAACACATCATAACACAGTAATTTTTGGTCAAGGTGACCCTGGAAAAAACCCCTACAACTCTTGGGGAAAACCAGTTCGAAAGCTCCTTCTTATTTCTGGAAAAATTCTTTTTACAATGAGAGAAATATTCAGCAAAATAAAAATCAGCAAACAGACTTTTACAACTTATCTCTTTTTCCGTGCTTAACCACCGCCTTGGAAAATGTACAAACAGAAAAATAGGAATAGCAATAAATGCTGTACGAATTTCTCGATTTGTGTGCCCAGAAATATACAATAAATGCAGCTGTACGGCCACCTCGAAATCTGTGCCAAAAGACCAGTAAATGCTGCTGTACGGACCTCGAAATTCATGCCAAAAGATAGAAAAAACTTGCTGTACGGAATCTGCCTTGATTTTCGTGCAAAGGTACAGCCACTTGCTGTACGGCCTACCTAGAAAAACGTGCCTAATAAAACAGCCCCTTTTCTGCTTCGAAATCTGTGCCCAACCTTGTTGTACGGCCTTGCTGTACAGCCCTGCTGTATGGCCTCCTTTTCTCAAAAACCGTGCTCAACAAATCTTCCTGCTGTTTGCTAAATCTGCTGAACTTGTCTTGCTGAAATGTCTTGCTGAAATGATGCCTTGGAATGCGTGCCAAGTTGCTGCCTCCTTCTCCTCACTGCCCAGAAATATCCCTTGCTCTCTTGCTCTCCTTCTCCCAATCTGCTCATGAAAGAATGAATGACCTTTTCCTCCTTTTCCTCCTTTAACCTAACCCTAAGTGACTTTTGGGGAATCCCTAAATCCAATGGCTGAAATAGATTGAGATGTAGGGCTGAGATTAAATGCTCATTTAAATCTCACTTTCTATTTTTTAATTCACCCCACTTTAATAAAGACCCACTTAGTCATTTATTTCCAAAGTCACTTTTCCTTTCTAATTTTACATTGACTTTATTAAACTCACTTTAAAATTAGACTTTAGTAACTTTATCACTTAAAGTCACTTTTAAATTAGATTTGACTTTATAAAAATTATAAAGTCACTTTAGGAGAAAAATTAATTCTTTTGGACACTTTTCCCTAGGCCAAAGATCAAAGCCTTAGGGAACCACCTGTCCTCCGGTACCAAATTTCAACACTCCCTCTTACCGAGGAAGGTGTTCCTCACCACACCCATCTTGTCTCTGAAGTATACATGCTTGCCCCATGGTAAGGCTTTGGTAAGAATATCTGCAACCTGCTCATCAGTGGGAATATACTCAAGCTTCACAGCTCCTTTCTGAACATAGTCTCTGATGAAGTGATATTTGATCCCGATATGCTTTGACCTGTCATGAAATACTGGATTCTCAGTGAGTTTAATGCAACTCTGATTATCACAGTAAATCACTGAAGGTCTCAACGGCTGACCAAATAAGCCAAACAACATCTTGCGAAGCCAGATGGCCTCACAACTAGCTAGACTGGCTGCTATATACTCTGCTTCCGCTGAACTCAATGCTACTGACTGCTGCTTTCGGCTGAACCATGACACCATTGCCGAACCCAACCCAAAACAACACCCTGAAGTGCTCTTCCTATCAGAAGCACAACCTGCCCAATCAGAATCAGTGTAACCTGCCAATCTCACTCCATCCCCCTGCCTGTAGTCCAAACCATAATCCACTGACCCCTGAAAGTACTGCAAAATGTGTTTTGCAGCCACCCAGTGAACCTTCCTAGGCTCGCACATAAACTGACTCATCGTGTTGACTCCAAAACAGATATCTGGTCTAGTGTTGACAAAATACATCAAGGAACCAATTAGCTGTCTGTACAATGTGGGATCCATCAACTCGGAATTCGTAGCATGAAGCTTCTTCCAGTTGGTGACCATCAGTGTCGACATGGGTCTACAATCCTCCATGTGGAATCTGCCAAGGATGTCCACAATATACTTCCCCTGTCCCAGGAAGAAATGCCCCTCCTCCTGCCACACCTCCAAACCCAAAAAGTAATGCATCAAGCTGATGTCCTTCATCTCAAACTCTGCCGCAAGATCTCTCTTGCAGTGCTCTATGAGTCTCTCTGCACCTGTAATGACTAAGTCATCCACATACAGCACCAGAATGAGAGGTTCCTCACCTATCACAATATAGTAGAGGTTCGGATCTGCTTCACTCTTTGTGAAACCCATCTTCTACAAGTAAGTATCTATCCTGGAGTACCAAGCTCTCGGAGCTTGCTTCAGGCCATAAAGGGCCTTCTTCAGTCTGCACACATGGGACTCCTTCCCATGCACCTCAAAGCCCTGTGGCTGCTCAATGTACAACTCCTCCTGTATGAAGCCATTGAGAAATGAAGTCTTCACATCCATCTGGTGGATCTTGCAACCCATCTTTGTTGCTATCGATATAATGGAGCGGATCGAAGTATATCGAGCCACGGGAGTAAAGGTCTCCTCATAATCAACTCCCTCTACCTGGGAGAACCATCTAGCCACAAACCTCGCTTTGAATTTATCAATGCTGCCATCTGTAGCATGCTTTACCTTGTAAAGCCATCTGGAAGTAACCAGGGATTTTCCCTCAAGCCTCGGCACCACCTCCCAAACATCGTTCTTCATGATAGAAGAATACTCCTCCTGCATGGCCTCTCTCCAGACCTGCTGGCTAGCTGCCTCCTCATAGCTAGAAGGCTTAGAGTCAAGGATGCTGGTAGCCATTTCCATATAGCTACAAAACCTCTCAGGTGGTCTGCTCTCTCTGACCGGCCTCTTAGGCTCAGCAACAGATGTGGCATCTCTCAAGGTGTCCTGAAGCCACTTGGGCTTCCTCTTCCCTGAGTGCACTTCTCCCGCCGAAGAATAAAACTCCTCCTCCTCAACATCAGGAGCCTGAACTCCTGACTGTCTGTCTGCTGTCCTCCTGCCTGCACCTGAACCTGTAGATGCTGAGGTACCGTGTGAACTGTCCATCGGTGGACTCCCCAGTGAACTGCTCTGTGGACTGCTCTGCGTGCTGCCCATAGCACCACCCCTCTGACTCTGCGAGCCACTCCCCACTGACGGACCTGACATCGTCATAGATGTACCTCCGGATCCTCCTGATCCCTGCCCACTGGATCCCTGCAACTGACTCAACTGCTGCTGAGGGTCTGGCTGATCCAGATACTCTAACTCACATGACCTCCTAAAGGCCCTGTCCTCCTCGAACTTCACATCCCGTCTGACAACAACTTTCCTCTGCGTAGGAATGTAAATCCGAAAGGCCTTGGAGGTCTCACTGTAGCCCACAAAGATACCCTTCTCTGCGGTGGGCTCTAATTTGGTCCTCTTCTCCTTGGGTATGTAGGAGTATGTGATGCACCCAAAGATACGATGATGACCCATATCAGGCTTCTTCCTAGAAAAAGCCTCCTCCGGAGTCATGTGCCCCAAGGCACGATGCAGACTCCTGTTCTGCAAATAAATAGCTGTGTTGCAGGCCTCTACCCACAAAAACAATGGCAACCCCTGATGATGTAATATGGCTTTGGCAGCCCCTCCGATGGATCTGTTCTTCCTCTCCGCAACCCCGTTCTGCTTGGGGTTGTAAGGAACAATGAGCTCCCTCCTAATGCCTACCTTTGCACAATAGTCAACAAACTCTCCAAGGGTGTACTCTCCCCCATTGTCCGACCTCAGGGACTTGATATTCCGACCTGTCTGTGTCTCCACAAGAGCTCTGAACTCCTAAAACCGCTTGAAGACCTCGCTCTTGGTCTTCAAGAAATAAATCCAGGTCCTCCTGGAGTGATCATCAATGAATAACACATAGTACTCATATCCACTCAAGGAAACATGAGACATCCGACCGCTCACATCGGAATGAATCAAATCAAGTATCCCGGTCGCTCTGCTGTCACTGCTGGGAAAAGGGGATTTGGCAAACTTGCCCATCGCACATCCTCTGCAAGTATCAAAGTGATCAGTACTGAAATCTGGCACACTTGTAGTGATCTCCCGCAAAGTCCTCAAGGCTCCATGATACATGTGCCCCATCCTGCGGTGCCAAATCTCACACTGCTCAGAACTGCTAGCTCTGCTGTCGGTACTGCTGCTCAATGCCAAAAGGGACTGAAATGCAAACTTGTACACCTTTGCATGGCGTACACCTATCACTCTAGCTGAATCAGTTGGAGTGCCCCTGGGATACATCAACACCTGTCCTCCCCTGAATAGTATCTCATATCCTCTGTCCTCCAAAGCTGAGACGGATATGAGGTTCTTCCTCATCCCTGGCACATAAAGGACATCTGACACCTTCAAGGGAGGTTTGGACTCCCTCTGAAATGTCAATGTTCCCACACCGACTGCTCTAACGACTCTGTCATCACCGAGTACTACCTCTACATCAGTGCCACTCTCTGAAAGCTCTGAGAAGTACTCACGGACTCCTGTCATGTGACGTGAAGCCCCACTGTCCACATACCAGGTACCCGAAGATGCTCCGCTAATAGAGGGAAATGCATGCTCCCTCTGAACCTTTATGGCAGATAATCTCGCACTAGAGGACTCACACGCAGTGAACCCAAACTCTCGGTCAAAACAATCTGCAAAGTCCTCAACCTCTGCTAAAGCTGCCATGCTCTGGTTCTTCCCCTTCTTCTTCTTCTTCTCTAGACACACAACTGCATAGTGTCCCATCTTCTGACAATTCCAACACTTCACTTTAGAATAGTCCTTCTGTGTGTTATCCTGTTTACCTTTACCTTTGCCTTTGCCTCCACCATTTCTTGTGGAAGCCTGCTTCTTCCCTTTGCCTTTCTTGTGTCCTGCCAACAGTGCTACATCCTCATCCTACTCAACTGGCTTGGCTGCCCCAAGCTGACCTTTCCTGATCTCTGTCTGAATGCAATCATCCCAAAACCTCTCCCATGTGGGAAGGGTCTCACGTGTACAAACCCCATCAGCAAAGTTCATCCATGAACGGGGGAGGCCATTCACTGCAATCCGCACCAACTCAGTGGGTGGAATGGCCTCTCCAATCGCTGCCAACTCATCTCTCACATTAGTAATCTTTGTGAGATATCCAGCTGCACTATCATTTCCCATCTTAATGGTCTTCAGCTTCTCCTTCAGGACCATTTTCCGGTTCTCATTGGTACTCTGGTAGAGATTGGACAATGCTATCCACATCTCATGAGCATTTCTCTTCCCTCTCACATGAGGAATGCAATGGTCTTTGATTCCATCTAGAATCAATCTCTTACCCTTGTTGTTCTTTTTATTATATGCTACCAACTGAGTAGCATCAGTAGGCACATTCACAGGGTTCTGTGTGGTATTCACCATAATGTCCCAGACTTCTGCCTCCTCAAAGATACTCTGCATTCTCTCCTTCCAAATGCTGTAATTAGAATGCCCATCCAACCAATCCTCCACCCTCGGTCACAAAGACATCCTGCTGTCCTGAAATTGAAAAATAGCACTGCTGTAGTAAAGGTAAAACTGTTGTTTGTGAAAAATCAGCTTGCTGGAATTTTCTGAGTGAAAAATCAGCAGGCTGTAATTTTCCTCCTTGCTGTCCCAAACTGCCCTTCAGCACTCAAGCTCTGATACCATGTAGAAATTTATAGTTTCCCAGTCCAGTTTTCATTTTTCACCTTATTACTCCAAAATAGTTAAATGCCCTTTCCCATATCCATACATTTAACAAACTCGAAAATAAATTTTGCTGAAAACACAAATTCTGGAAATTTTTCAGAATGTTGGAAAATGCAGAAATAAAAAAATAGCAGCAACAAACAGCCATTCAACACATCATAACACAGTAATTTTTGGTCAAGGTGACCCTAGAAAAACCCCCTACAACTCTTGGGGAAAACCAGTTCGAAAGCTCCTTCTTATTTCTAGAAAAATGCTTTTTAGAATGAGAGAAATATTCAACAAAATAAAAATCAACAAACAGACTTTTACAACTTATCTCTTTTTCCGTGCTTAACCACGGCCTCGGAAAATGTACAAACAGCAAAACAGGAATAGTAATAAATGATGTACGGATTTCTCGATTTGTGTGCCCAAAAATATGCAATAAATGCTATTGTACGGCCACCTCGAAATATGTGCCAAAATAGCAATAAATGCTGATGTACAGACCTTGAAATTTGTGCCAAAAGACAGCAAAAACTTGCTGTACGGAATCTGCCTTGATTTCCGTGCAAAGGTACAGCCACTTGCTTTACGGCCTGCCTAGAAAAACGTGCCAAATAAAACAGCCCCTTTGCTGCCTCGAAATCTGTGCCCAACCTCGCTGTACAGCCTTGCTGTACGGCCCTACTGTACGACCTCCTTTTCTCGAAAACCGTGCTCAACAAATCTGCCTGTTGTTTGCTAAATCTGCTGAACTTGTCTTGCTGAAATGTCTTGCTGAAATGCTGCCTTGGAATGCGTGCGAAGCTGCTGCCTCCTTCTCCTCACCGCCCAGAAATCCCCCTTGCTCTCTTGCTCTCCTTCTCCCAATCTGCTCATGAAAGAATGAATGACATTTTCCTCCTTTTCCTCCTTTAACCTAACCCTAAGTGACTTTTTGGGAATCCCTAAATCCAATGGCTGAAATAGATTGAGATCTAGGGCTGAGATTAAATGCTCATTTAAATCTCACTTTCTATTTTTTAATTCACCCCACTTTAATAAAGACCCACTTAGTCATTTATTTCCAAAGTCACTTTTTTCTTTCTAATTTTACATTGACTTTATTAAAAGTCACTTTAAAATTAGACTTTAGTAACTTTATCACTTAAGTCACTTTTAAATTAGATTTGACTTTATAAAAATTATAAAGTCACTTTAGGAGAAAAATTAAATTCTTTTGGACACTTTTCCCTAGGCCAAAGATCAAAGCCTTAGCGAACTACCTGTCCTCCGGTACCAAATTTCAACAAGCCAGGAAATAAGGCTCTAATACCAATAATCTGGATATCAGGGGCCAATATATGAGAAACATGAACACTCAGAGAATAAAATACACAAGAAAACTCTTTATTAAAACAAGGGAAACAATTATAACTACATTTTGGTAGACCAATATGTCCTTTCACAAAGTGAGGCATGTTAGTTATAATATTTTCGGTGCCTTCTTGAGTTACAATACCATGGGTAAATACCATAGGTAGATGCCACTTTCCATTTGGAACATGTTTACAATATATCATGTTCTCATGGAGAAATGTACATAAGTGATATGGGTTTCTACTTCCAGGTAAGAATAAAAGAAAATGAGTTTGACACTCACAATAAACAAGGCTATGCCTAGGCATTTGTACTGCACTCAAACAAGAAAGAATGCCATATTCATATTAAAGATTTTGAAGTAGTAGAAAAAAACTTATCATTATTTGAAGAACAATTTATAGGATGAAACTTAAATAACTAGACATTGTAAAACTTAAATCAAGAGACTAAAATGGATATCAATACACATAAAATCCCTTTAACCCAATGTTGGAAATTTTGATGTGTATTTATGATAGGTGTTATATTCCTTTGCTAGTTTTCTTTATTTAAATAGAACTGGTGGTTCACTAAATAGTAAAAAATAGTTAATAATTTACTAAAAAATCGATAAACCTCTCAAATGTTTATCTTTTTGTCATAAGGCTCAAAGAGTAGGCAACCCCTGGGATAGATCTCAGTTCAATGGGGTCAAGACATTTGGACTCTTACTAAGACAGAAGTTACTGGTATATCTTCCTTGTAATATATTGGATATACTCTTGGTGTCATAATGATCGCTCAAAGGTTTGATCGTGGGCTTTACTCATATTACTCTGACGAGTCACCAATTCACCATGACAAAATAATTAATATAAATTAAAAACTAGTGCAACCATATAAATTAAATGGTTTGTAAATATCTATAGGCATCAAAACACTTACTTCATGATACATTTAGCATTTCCAAGATTTAGAAAAAAAAAAAAAAAATCATAAAAATTAACTAAATTGTTATTGTTATTAATTAAAAATGAATTAATAAATGGCTTAAACACATATTATTATTATTATTAATTAAAAAAGAATTAAGAAAGAAAGAAAGATTTTTAATGTCCACGAGGCTAAAAATAACCTATGGGACAGATTGCTTCTCTATCTGACTCTTGTATTCGGCCCTTTTCCTGTGAAGTTTTACAATGACAACTCCCAACTTATCGACAAACTCTTCGCTGAATAGCTTATCCCAAGAATTAGTTGCCAGAATACCTGCATAGTTTTCCCTAGTGTCTTTGAAGGCCTCACATTCTAGAATGAAATGTTTTTCTGTTTCCACTTTTCCGGAGGAGCAAAAAATACATAATCTTTCTTCCCACATTTCTTTTGGCCTTTTCCAGTGCCCTGTTTCACAATGGAGTTTATGAGAATTAGTCCTTAATTGAGCAATAAGAATTTTAGATCTCCAAGAAATATTAGCCCCTATGTACGCCTTTTGTTGATGGTTATGCATGGGGTTAAACTCTTCCATGTAGTACTTCTTCTTTCTCTCTAGCTCTTTCTTCCAAGTATGTCTATGGAATTTATCCATAACAAAAGTTTTTATCTCTTTATTGTTTGTAGAACACATGTTCAAGAAAATACCCCATTTACTAAACCATTTGTTATTTTTCCGCATCCAAGTCTTCTGTCTTTTGCACAATTTGTCACTAAACACCACCTTAGGCCATCTACCCTCTTCCATTTGCTCAATTTTTTTCAGATACCTTATGACTCGCACCATAGCAATTGCTTCAATAGGAGCAGCCCCTGTTTCACTTAACAGGGTAGCATAAGGAACTGCACTTTTAATTTTGAATCTGTTTGTAATCAAACGTTTCTGAATTTTCTCAATTTGTTTCCACTGCATCTTGGTTGTGCTGCTGGCCCATAGTTCACAACCGTAGAGAATCACCAGAATCACTAGAAGCCCAAAAAGAGTTAGAGTGGTTTTCCAGTCCCATAGCTCTGCCTCTCTACACCTGTTTTGAAGAGCATAAAATGCTTTCCAACCCCCTAAAGTTCTTTTCTTTCTATAACCATCCCAACTTAAATTTATGTTGAAGTCAATTCTGAGGTATTTGTAGTCTGCAACTTCTTCCAGAACACTGCCTTTAAAATAGAACTTATGTTGGTTATGCTTTCTTTTGCTAGAGAAAACCACTACTTTCGTTTTGCTAATATTGACTTGCATCCCAACCCTTCTACAAAAATGCTCAAGGGAACATAAATGCTCTTGCAAACCAAGAGACGATTTAGCAATCAATATAAGGTCATCTGCATAAAAAAGAAGCCTGATAACGAACTTGCCCAAATGGATACCGTCACCCCCTTGCGAATTTAGCCACTCTTCAAGCTTGTCAATATATAACCCAAAAAGGGTAGGAGACAATGGGCAACCTTTCTTGACCCCGATATCGCTTCTAAAACTTTCAGAAATGCTAGATGAAGTTCTGATTTTGAGTTTCACCTCTTCATACAACCTATGCACAGCTGCTCTCAAATGCTTGGGAACCCTGAGTTCCTCCATTCTGCCCCAAAGCTTATCCCTAGGAACCGTGTCAAAGGCTTTTCTGAAATCAGCAAAGCAACAGAAAACTTCTTCCTTCTTTTCCCAAACTTTTTCAATGATGTGCCTTAAAGTTATACAATGATCAACTGTGGAATGTTTAGGTCTAAAACCTGCTTGCCCTTTAGCACATTTATCTCTTTCCTCTACCCACTTGCTGATTTTCTTTTCTAACATGCTTCCAAATAACTTTGCAAACAAGGGGTTTACCATTATGGTTCTATAATTGGAGGGATTATTAACGTCACAACTCTTGAAAAGAGGTATTGCCATACTAGTTGTCCAATCTGTGGGGAACCCCTGCTGTAAGATGTTGTTGAAAATTTTGGTGATGTGAGGTGAAAGAATTTTTAAGCCCCACTTTAGATACTCTGCTTGGAGTTCATCTAAGTCTTTTGCTTTTCCAGTGCTCAACCTCTTGATACCCATCTCTACCTCTTGCACCGTGAAGAGTTTTGTGTCTGTATTGAACAAGGGAGGAGGGTCAACCTTGGGATCCTGCTCATAAAGTTGTCTTTCATAGTCCAACCATTTAGAAGCTGTAATGTTGTTTTCAGTTTGCACCTTTTTCGATTGGAGCTCCTTCCAAAATAATTTGGGGTTATTTTTCCCGAGGAAGATTAGTTCTTCTCTCCTTGAAACCATGAAATCAGCTTTTTTCTTTTTTACTATCTTCTTGTAAGCTTTGAGCTTTACGTTATCCGTGTCTGATTCCTTCCACCTTCTCCTTGCCTTTTTGCATTCCTCGTCAAACCAAGCATTAACTGGAAAACAATTTGTTTTAGACTTTTTAATTTTTTCTCTTTTGCACTCCGCAAGTGCGATTTGAATTAAATGTGTTAATCTGTGACTATGAAGGCCATGAGATGGGATTTCCTCCTTCTTGAAGAGCCTCTCTAGCATTATTTTGAAGGTATTACAATTCTCTAGATTCAAGAGAATTCTGCCCTTTGGGGGATTTTGTTGAACACACTGATTTTTTGACCCTAATTGCTTCTTTCCGGTCCAAGAGAAACTTAAATAGATTAGCTTGTGATATGATTTTAAGTCCCAAATTTGATCTCCAATCAACACTTCCTCCATTTTCTCACACAAACTATGTGAGCAAATTACATAATCTACTACACTTGCTCCATTGTAAGTATTGCAAGTGAAACTACCGGACTTTTCCCATCTAGTCAAACCATTACAAATGACTAAATCAAAGGCTCCACATAGCATAAGCAGTTGTTCTCCAAAGAGATTGTAGCCTTTATCCTCTGAAATTCGTTCCCACTGATGATTACTCTCTTTTGTAAGCTAGATAGGGTCACTATCTTCTTTACAACAAAGAATGCTAGCTTGTTCACTTGCAGTTCTAGCATTGAAATCCCCCACTATAAGGACTTCACCTAGCTAAGAATATATTGCAATATCTGTTTTTAGGGCTGCAAAGGGATCTTTGTGGTCAAGCCCTCTACTTTTGTAGATTTTTGAAACTTGCGGCGCAAAATAGCATGCTGCAATTCTAATGTGATTTCCATTTTCTGATATTTTAAGCCAAACAAATTGCTTATTTGGGTCTTCTTTTTCTAGCTAAATGAAATGACCTTATTTTTCTCTTACTAATACCATGATACCCCCATGCCCTTTGCCATTCCCTGCTGCCTTGCTCCACACTACTATCTTCCAGTACCCTTCAAACAAAGGTGTCTTACACCCTTCATGCTCATGTGTTTCTATGAGGCAAATTATGTCTCTACCTTCCGAAATAGGCCCTAACCCAGGTCCTTGTCTCCATGGGTAACCCTTGCAGTTCCAAAAAACTAATCTTAAGGAAACCTGGGTAAGACTTGATTGCTATTTGTTTTGACATGCAAGACTCACAGTTGAGTCTTTGTCCCTACTTGCCCATAATGACCTTGCTTCCTCATTTCTTGCTAAAGAGTTTGCTGCCTCTTCTTTGTTATCATTTTGCTGCCTTGATTTGGAAGGAGGTCCAAATTGCACAATCACGGCTTTACCTTTATAAATCCATGCTCTTTTTCCCTCATCTCTTGTTGCCCTAACTTTTTTCATTTCATCCCTCCTTTCCTCTTGTTGTCTTACAGTTAAATCTTCTTCTAGAAAAAACCGAGAACCCCTTAAGAGTTGCTTCTTGCTTAGAATGATATCTTTATCACGCAAGTTGGGCATGATGACTTTTATGGGCCTGGCTCTCTCACCGTTAAGCTTACCTACTCTCCATGCTTGACATATTTTTCCTTGCCATTGGAGCTTGTCTTTCAAGAAGTCTCTTGCAAGGTCAAGAGTACATTCATTTTTCCCATACTCCTTGACCTATTTAATAATTATGTTTGTTGCTCTATCCAGTCTTTCCTTGCTTTCTCTATCTTGCATGTTGTTAACCTGAATATTTTTTTCTCCTTCCCTCTTAGCAGAATTGCTAATAACTTGAGCCCATGTTTTGGAAAGTTTTGTGGGATCTCCTTTCCTCCCTTCTGTTGATGTTTCTTTATTGTTGTATATTTGAGCAACTTCTTTCCCCTTATCCTGAGATGGCTTCGCATTCATCACCTCTGTATTATCCACTGCAAATTTTTTCATGTTTTGCACCTCCGCTTTCATGCGTTGCCATTCTGTTTTCCCTATTCGGAGAGCTTCCTGCAGTAATGGCACTTGTTCCTTCAGAACTTTGTTGCTTTCGGCTAAAGCCTGATTTTTAGCTGTTATTATATGGATTGTACAATCTCTTTCCATCTCTTTAGCTTCTACTACTTCCAACCTTTCTTTTACATTTAAGATTTCTTTCACATAAAGATCAGATGACCAAGTGAGAGGTGTGGATGTGGGACTATATAAAGCATAATCATCACTAACTTTTTCTTTTCCTTTGGACTTGTTTCCACATGTTTGCGAAGAAGACTTGTTTGAATGTTGTTTCTTGCGAACAATACTCTCCCTTTGAGACCCTTTTTTCCTTGTCTGCTCCCATTTTAGACGAGCTAGTCTCCTTTTTAAAATGCCCTTTTTAAAATGCCCTGATATTGTTTGGCATTGACCCAAACCCACTTCCCAGTTTTCGTTGATGAGGCAATTTTCACTTGCCCTATATCATTTGTTTCCACGGGTTCTAAAGTTTCTTGTCCCATTATCATGATGATATTAAGGGAAATCAAAATCTCTGCCCAAAAATGACCCTTTGTTTTATGCTTAACTCTTCAATATCTGTTGGTCTGACCATTGAAAACTTGCTTCTCTGTCCTTGCTACTCTGCCCACTGTCCACTGAAAAATAGCTGCTCTGCCCTTGCTACTCTACCCACTATCCCTGTCCTCTATGCTGCTCTCCCCACTGTCCACTACTGTCCTATGTGCTGCTTTTCTGGTGCTCTGAAGAACCTCTCTCTCAAACTGTCTCTTGAGAGAAATTGCCATTACTTACAATTTCCACTTGTAGAAATCCCTAGAGCATTCCGAGGGTATCTAAATTGTCCATAACGGCATATGCCACTAGAACAAAAACCAAGCAAACAAATTTTAACCTCGGACCGAATCTCTTTGGCCCACTAACACCTGCAACATCCCAAAATGGCTACAGCGGCATTTCACTTATTTGACCAACTGGTGGCATGTGAGAATCTTTTGTAGTTACAGTCTTAGTCGGATGGATGTGTGATGGTTACGGTTTGGCCAATAATTGCATCTGACAGGCGTTTAGTGCTGTACATAAAGCTCCCGAGGACAGAAATTGATCGCTGGAGTTGGATATTGTGAAGTGTTGAAGTTATTATGCAGAAGCTAGAGCAAAAACACTCATTTTTCCTCTTTAACTCGGTTCGCCCTCATTTTTACAGCTTTCAGAGGAAGTTGGGTTTTTCCCCAGATGAGCCAGAAAACAAATTTCACGGCCAAATCCAAATTCAATGTCACTGGAATTTTGTACACACAACTGTAACGTAGCTCCAATGCATTTTTTCTGGGTATTACAAGAGGCGTTTTTTATTACAAGAAACACTCACTTAATAAATGGGTCAAACAAGAATTTTAACAATGGAGTTTCACCCCTATTTAGCTATGGAGATTCTTAACAACTACTTTTAAGATAAATCTCAATCTTTGATTTGTGACTACTATTAAGAATATTCTAAAATGTTTGGTAGAGGTTAAATCTCTACTATCCACCTAATAATTATTTGCAATTAAATCAAAATTATGGAAATTCTATTCCAAACCAAATATGTCTTTCATCATAAAAAGAAAAAACAAAAATTATTAAAATATACATATTCTACTCTTTCTCTATATCATGAAAAAATATCATAACTTAAAAAAATCACTTCTAACTGAATGAATATCATATAAAAATTACCTTCCAAAACTAATTTCACACTATAAAAGTTTCGATGCAAATAAAGCCATTAAGAATATGATTAAACACAATTATGTGAAAGACAATTTTCATTTTAGGTTATAAATAAGAATGAACACATCCATTTCAAATGTTTCAATATGATAATTAAAAACATTTAGAAATAAAATAATGACTTATTTTATGTGTTATTTGTTATAATGAAACTCTGAGAACCTATCTTAAAATATATAATAATCCATAAAGTTTAGAGATGACTTCAATCATGTTTAAGAAAAACTCGGATTTTTAAGGACTAGCTAAAATTCAAGTCACCCCAATGGAAAACACTAAACATACCCTTTGTCAAACTAAATTTTCACATGGTAACCAATATAGGCATGTACAAGGATTTAGCAGGTTGTTGGGGTTCATCCCAATGAAAAGCACCAAACGTACCATTTGTCACTAAACTTTCACCAGGTAACCGATATAAGCATGTACAAGGATTTAACTGAAATTCATGAGAGAAGGTTGTTGGCTTTTGTGTTACATAGGAGGGTTTATTAACAATAAGTTATGAGGAGGTTGTTGGGCTTTGCACTACATAAGAGAGTTTCTTAACCGTAATGGTATGGTATAAAGTTAAATATCATTCTGAAATTATATTTTAAATTTAACTTATATTTAGAAAGAAATTCTAAAATAATCATTTAAAAATGTACTCGAGTGAAGAGGAATTTGTATCCAACTCTATTGATTTGAAAAAAATTTAGATATTTTGCATACTCCATTGAGTTGTCATTGGATCATTATATCAATAGAAGAATCTTTTAAAGATGGAACAACAAGCTTTTGTTACTGATAAAGATATTTTAAAGTCATGCTATTTTTTCCTGGATCCATGAAATGATACAATGCATGCAAGGGGGAGATACTTTGGGATGGTTGGTACTAGGTATTTACTTGATACTTTTGCTAATTATAACTTCTATAGTTATTTCCTAACATGTACTTCAAATATTACCTTTCAAAATGGACACTCAACCTAGGGAACACTGAAGTGATCTACACTCTTGAATGAATATTTGTGAAAATATTATGAAGAATGGTATACATGGTCTGCCACTATCCATGGTGTATGGTGGGGTGGGCACATGTGGATAAGCACAAGGGGCCAACTATCAACTACCTCGTCGGTGTCCTGCAACAACAAGAACGTAACGTGGGGCCTGAGGGCCTATTGCTATATTAGCCCCTAAAATATCAGCCCCGGGTCCCATCACTGAACATCGATTCAAATAAATGTACATAATTATTGACCACCATAGGTGTCCAGTACCTATGAGTCTCCGACTGGAATTTGGGTGCAGATCAACAACGACCCATCATGGAGCAGTCTTTAGCGTGCAGATCAAGCAGTTATTTAGAACCTGTTCGTCTTTAATATATAGAAGAAAAAGAACAACCACCACAGCCCAGTATTGATCCTTCGCAATTAATTTATAAAAACAGAATGAAATCACTATTATTATTTATATCCGGATTTCCTTAACAGAGATTGGACTTATGGAACAATTTATAGTTTAGTTTCGAAGAGTCGTGATGAACTTATAAAATATAACTTTATATTTAAAAATTTAAAATGTAAGTTGGCTTTGTGTAAATATAAAAAGGAAAGCAATTAATCGAGCCCAAAGGTAAAAAGGAAAGGAATTAATTGAGCCAAAGGTGGTCCAGAAATAAGTGCCCCAAAGGTGTTTTCTAGTGCAAAGAATATCAAAAATTTTATTTTATTTTGTTTATTAATAGAATATGAAGGGACATACTTTACCAAAAAAAAAAAAATATTTGTTATTTAGTTAAGTATGGTAGAGATGTTGCAAGTAATGTCTTGTTTAACATTTTGATGGAGTCAATTTACATAAAAATAAAAATAAAAATTAAATAAAAAATTTAATGTAATGTAATTAACATTTTAGTTTGGGTGTAATCATACCAGTGTTAATGCATCGGATTCCATCGAATTTCTACACTTTAGCACGCTTGGGCTAGAGTAGTACTAGGATGGGTGATTTTCCAGAAAGTCCTAGTGTTTGAGCCCAAAGGGATAGCTCGGTTGAGTTCAGTACCTCACCTATCAAGAGGTCACAAGATCAAATCTCCTCAATGCCCTTGGGATTACGCCTTGCTAGTTTGGTCGGCAGATAGATCCTTTCAGGTTGATCTATCTAGAATTTCCTGTGGATGTAGTTGTCAGTGTCATTGAATCACCATAAAAAATAAGCATTTTAACTTAATCAAAATAAATAAATAAATAACCCTATAAAAATAACATAAAATGAAAATAAAAATAAAAAAGACCCATGGTATTACGAACATGTGGCATTGGCTCGGTTGAGTTCAGTACCTCACCTATTGAGAGGTCACCAGGTCAAATCTCCTCGACGCCCTTGGGGTTAGGCCTTGCTAGTTTGGTCAGCGGGTAGATCCCTTCGAGTTGATCTATGGTATTAAAAATAAAAATAAAAATGACCCATGGTATTAAAAACCTATGGTATTGACGCAGAATATAGTCTATTTAAAAAAAGGAATTAAATGAGCCCAGATCCATCTTAACTTTGGATTTAGTAAGAAGGATCAAACCTCTTAAGACGAAAATCACTTTTAAATGAAAAGAAAATTAATTCCTCTTGCTATATATATTATATCCAAAGTTAAAATAAATAAAAACAAATACAAATACAAAATTAAATGATAAGATTTTTAATTATTTTTAAGATTTAATAAATTTAAATTTAAATGATAAATTTATATATTAGTGGTTAAGAATATATCTTTCCTTATAAAAAAATTGCAAGTAAACGTTTTCGTGAAAAAATTATAAATACAAATCTTTAAAAAATAGAATATACACATTTTTATACTTTAACCATCTTTATAATTATATCAATTTAAAATAATATTTCTATAAATATAAATTAAAAAAATATATATATTAATTTTTTTTATTTATGAAAATAATAAAATATTTTTATAAATTCAATAATTTTTTTTCACCCGTTGATTTTCCTGTAATAACTTCTAATTTATTAGGGGCAAAAAGAGCCATATCATTTGATAGTATCATGATTATATTTATAAAAGAGAAGTAATATTATTGCCAATCTTATGAACATCTTTGTCTCGCATTAATCTCCCTCAAATCTAGTAGGAAAACAAAAGAGAGCAATATTATTTGATAATCCCATGAATATCTTTGCCGCAGATTAATCTCTTTCAAATCTATTAGGAAAACAAAAGAGAGCAATATCATTTGATAATCCGATATTTTTTTTAATAGGTTAACTTGTTTTATGGGTTTTATATATTTGTTAAGTTTTTAATTTTAAATTAAGTTATATATGTAAGTTTTCAAATTATATATATGGGTTGGTTTTGTTATTTCTTTTATTACTTGAGACTTTAATTGAGAACTTGTTGATAGAATATGAGAGGATTGTAGTAAAATTATGATAGAGGTCATCTATGTTTTCTATACTAAATAAAGAAAGAAAATTAGTTTTTAATTCATTTAGAAAGAGATCGTTTTTATTTCTATCAAAGAGAAGGTTCTTGTTACTATAAGGATTATCTTCTATGGGATCTCTATGCATGACAAAATTGAGAGTTATGAGTAAAGGCCTATGATCAGAGTCAGGCTCGTGGTCATCTAAGATGTGAAAATTTATTATTTCGTTGTATAAAGGGAGATCGGAAATAACATAGTCTACCACACTCCTGCGAAGCCCATGGATGCAGGTCATCTTGCTAGAATTGGGCCACTTCTTTAGACCGTTGCAAATTATGAGATCCTGAGCACTACAAAGCTTGACTAGCTCCGACCCAAACAAATTATCCCCGAGGTCTTCAGAGCTCCTTTTGTACCGGCTAGCCAGAGTAAGGTCTTCGTCTAACCAAAGAGGATTGGGATTGGAATGATTGCTTAGAAGAATAGCTTGGTTTCTTAAAGTTCGAGCATTAAAGTCACCCATTAAAAGGATATTACCTTCATTCCTTAGGCTAGAAATATCATTCTCTAAACCATTGTAAGGACTGTTTTTATCTAGATTCTTTTTCTTATAGAAGTTAGAATTAATGGGGGGGAAATAACAGATTGCTATGTAGGTCTTTTTATCATTAATGTCAGTAATCTCAGTCACTCTATATTGGTTGTAAGGGTCGTTTTTATAAATCCTAGCATGGGGGGATATGTTCTTCTTAATGTAGCAAGCTATGCCCCCAATGCCTCTATTGGAGGATCGTTTGTTCCAAGTAGACCATAGTGCAAAGCCATCTATGTTAGGGACCTTAGATTCTTCGTGCTCCCAAGTTTCAACAAGCAATATAATATCAACATCATTTGAGATCCAACTTAGCTTGGGGCCTTTGTTCCATGGAAAGCCTCAAAAGTTCCAAGAAAGAATTCCGAGCATGTTGAATTTCTATTTATTACTATCTTTTTGGTTTCTATCTCGAATAACGGCTTTTCTATTTCTGATTATTGTCCATTTTCCTTCCTTCCTAGCTTCTTTTGCCTTTTGAACCTCCTTTCTTAATTCTACTTGATCTTCTGGAATGAGATCTTCGTTTATAAATATTCTCGTTCCTTTTAGACTTGAGGTTTTACTAAGTATGTCATACTTATGGTTAGTAGAGCTCACCTTTATTCAAATCAGCCTTCCTTTATTCTCAGTTAATTTCCCTAACCTTGTTGCTTCTGTGAGACACGTGGTTTCAATTTGTAATCTATTATGTAATTCTATCTTGGCTATGGCTAAATTATCCTCGTCTACCTCCTCTTTCAAATCGAAGATTATAAGGTTCAAGGCCCTTTTATTACGCTCGTGGTCTAATTCGATCAATTTTTTCATTTCATCTTTAATTGGTTTGATATGTAATTCACCTGCCCCACTATTTAGGGTGAGATTGTTGTTATCTTTTTCTTCTAGTTCTTTAATCATCTCCTTCATTTTAAGACTCTCTATATTATCAGCATCTCCTTGCTCAGATGTTTGGTTCGTATCTTGGTTTTTTTTTCTATGACCTGCAACCTAGTTTCCATTGCCTTCATTTTATTCTCCAATAGTTCTATTTTATTTTCTATTTGTTTTGGGATCTTGTCTTCAAGAGATGTGAATTTGTTTTCCAGCATGGCTTCTAACTCGGTTTGTAGTTTGACTTCTCTTTCTTCTCTACGTTTCTCTAAAGACTCTATATACTCATAAAGGCTTTGTAGAGTAACTGTGCTAGGTCTACCTTTGGTAATATTTGGTAGCTATGGTGAATTACTCATACTTAAGAATATATGAGCAGATATCTATTAGAAAAAGATAAGGAAAGTGTGCACCTGAATATCAGCAAACTAGACAGCAGTCCTGAAGTGCCCAGGTCCGAAAATTTATCGAGAAAAAATCACAGCAGACCTAAGTAGTAATGGGGAAAATTCACCGCATAATTTCACCGCAAACCCAAGTATTAATCCAGAAAATTAACCATAGACCCAAGTATTAATCCAGAAACCCAAGTATTAATGGAAAAAATTCACCCAAAAATTTTCACCGTAGACCCAAGTATTAATCCAGAAAATTCACCGCAAAAATTTCACTGCAGACCCAATTATTAATCCAGAAAATTCACCGCAGACCCAAGTATTAATCCAGAAACCCAAGTATTAATGGAGAAAATTCACCGCAAAATTTTCACGACAGAATTTCACCACAGACCCAAGTATTAATCCATAAAATTCACCGCATACCAAAGTATTAATCGAGAAACCCAAGTGTTTTATCATTGTGCCCCCCTTTGAGTTGCGAAGAGTATCATCTTTGACTTGATAATTTTTTTCTTTTGCCATTTCTTCTTCTTTTTTTCTATATATTTACCTTTTTCTTCAATACATGGTAATACATATGTAGCTGCTTTACTTCATTGTTCCATGTCCATGAATTTATCCATCGATAATGAATTGTGTTCGTAACATGTTTATGCTTTCACCATATTTTTGATGCGTTAATTGTCTTCCCACAATGAAGGAAATGATGGAGATCAAAATAATGATTCTCCATGTGACCAACCCTTTGACAATGTTGGCATTTATTTTCAATATAGTGAAAATATTCAAGAAATTCTATGCTTGCAATTTGAATTTGTTTAGATTAATCTAGAATATGCAAGTTTTTTTCTTTCCCATATCCCAAGCCATGTCAATTTATATTGAATTGTATCTGTTTCCAAGGATGGAAAAACATTTAGAAAGACCAATCAATTGTTTCTTTGTTGTTACACATTTTCTATTTTTGCTTATATTTCCATTCTTCAATTATTCTCCATTCATTGTTTCCTTCATTGATTCATTGTATCATTTCATCAAGTCTTCAATATCACAATAATCACAAACCATTTGCAATATTTCATCTATTTTACATTCTACATCAAAATCTTAGATAATATCCTTGTATTATACCAAATTTTACTAATAGATCCTTTGTGTCACAACTTAAATCAACCTTTTGGATGATTTCATCTGTATCAAAAAAATGCATTTTATTTTTGTGAGGTCCTTTGGGTCATAAATTGCATCTATCTTAGCTATAGATGTCATATCATGAAGTTGACCTTTCTTGTATCTTCATTTTTTCTAAAGTGCATCAATCAATTATATTTCATATCTATGTCACTTTGAGGATTATTTACTAACTATAGTGTACCAACCATGTCATCAAGAATGTTTTTTTACACTGTGCATCCCACCCAATTGTTTTATTTTGTTTTACAATTTATGGTTGCGTTCTTGCAAATAATTTATTTCTTGAGATGTGTTTTATAGATGCTTTCCTCATTTACCCATTTTTCTCAAATTCACTTGTTACAATCACTTTTACACACTCTCTTGCACTTCGTGACATTATATGAAGCTTGTTTGATTGTGATGTCACCTCAAGGTGTCAAGTACTACCATTCATGCAACCTAAAATGTCAATACAATGACTTGATTTTTAACCTCCTTCATTAATTTCAGGCATATCTCAAGTAATTTTTGAATTGAAAAACACTTTAGTAGCTTCAAAGAGTTTATAAATTTAATCTCAATATATGCTCAGATTCACCAATGTATCCTTCAAATTTTAAAATTCAATGCTTCAAAATACTATTTCATTTGTCATTTTAGTAATGCTCACCAAGCAACTTTTGTTGTCCTTTTATTGTGAATGATGAATATGATTTTGATGCTATATTTCTCCATGTGCATTGTGACAAATTGCAAGGAAATTCCAAAACTAGACATAATATATGTTTATGCCACCAAAAAAATGTTCACATAATAATAAGTGTTCTTACACCCCCTTATTCAATTTTAGGACAAGTCTAAGGAAAATAAGCAAAAAATCAATCTTTATATTACATCTGATACACTTAGCTCTCGACACTTAATATAAACTTCTTTAAGTGAAGAAAATATAGGTCTAAAAAACTATATAAAAAACTTTATTTTGACTTTGAATTTTTCTATAACCCCTCATAAACATGGATGAAAACATATCTATGTTCAAAAAATAGGAAATATTTCATCAAAACATTTTGTGGCTAACACCCAAAGTAATCTTAATCAACCTAATTTTTCCTCTTCCTTACTTAAATGATATATTAATACAAAGCAGATTTACAATCAATTATAATTTCCTTTCTTAGAAAAGTGTTCATCCTCCAATCCTTTTTGAACTCTTAAGAATTGAGCACAAAGAAAAAACAAAGAAAAGAAGTTTAGAAACCACAAGTATTATGCTAGGTCCCTATATTACTAGTATGGTCCCTTATTGTTGTTAGTGTAACCCCGTTATTGTTATTGTTGTACCCCTATAACCCCCATATTGTTATCATTGTGCCCTTACATTATTATTGTTAGGTTGGCTAGGATTACATTGTGGCCCCATGGACTCCTATATATAGAAAGGAGGTTTTGTCAATTGTATCATCCAAGAATTGTTTATTCATGTAATGTATTGGAGGTTACCCCCTCAAAGTGGCTTATTTCTAAGGCATTGATATCTCTTTTCTTCTATTTTTGGAGCTGGTTTCACAAAATTTGGTATCAGAGGTTTGGATTTTAGGGTTTCGCTGCACCAAACAAGTCATCATGGAATTTTCGCTATAAATTTTTATCTACGAAGGTTCAGAAGCTGAAATTTTTAGAGCGCAAAGACAAAATCTAGAGGATCATCTTCACACAATTTTAGATCTTGGTTCACAAAATTGTCAGTGATGTGATCTGTGGAAGTTAGGTCTTTTTCAGGCTCCCGAATTTAATCTCAAAGAGGTGATCGTGGGAAAATATTCATAACTCTCCCTTTGAGCATCGGATTGGAATTCTGTAAAAAAGTGCTAGAAGTACAGAGAATGTAGTTTCTTATATATCAATTTCAGAGCCGAAGGAGTAAACAGTGACACGTGGCAAGTCATACAAGTTTTCTCTACTGAACGAGTCCATAATTAGGTCATTGTGGGAGATTGGAGATAACTTTGCCTTGAAGAATCCAAATCATGTTAGAACTGTGGCATTCGAAAGATGATTCGGAGGGCTACCTCAGGGCCAAATTTTAGATATTGAAGATCTACAATCATATAGACAATTCAATTTCAATATCGAGATCCTCAAAAGCAAGAAAAAGGTGTGTATTGTTTTCTGAATTGCGTAAGTCTTGTTTGAAGAATCAATTTGAATTGATTCCAAAGGAATATTGTAGAATAGATATCTGTATTCAGTTCTAAAATACCCCCTAAAAAGAATTCAACACCCATTAAGCCTTCAGAAGGCTCTACTATGGCTGATGAAGATGAAGAAATGCAACATGACATAACAAAATTACAAGAGAAAAAGCACCAAATTTCGCTCTCGCAAAGAGAAACAAAAAATGAAATGGATGTCTTGAAGAAAAGCGTGGAAGCTAAGATGGATGATTTGAAGAAAGGTATGGAAGCTACGATGGAAGTTTTGAAGGATGGTATGGAAGAAAAAATGGAAGTTTTGAAGGAAGGTTTGTCAAAGTTGATACAAGAAATGAATCCTGATGGTGAAAAGATAGGAGCAGAAACTCATGATGAGGAAAAAAAAATGTTAATAATGATTTCATAAACTCTAATGTTGAATTTAAAAACCACCATATTCCAAATATGGATATGAGGAAATTTTATGGCAAGGATCTCGTAACATGGATACTACAGATGGAGCAATATTTTGATCTCAATAATGTGAAAAACACACAAAAGGTGTGCATTGAAACTTTACATTTAGAACAAAATACATTTTTATGGTATTGATGGCTTTGCTCTAGTAAAAAAATTGTCACTTGGTCAATTTTTATAGAGGAAATGATAGCACATTATGAAGATACAAAGATCAACACCTTCTTTATCCAATTGATAAATCTCAAACAAAAGGGTTCAGTGGTCGAGCACATTGAGGACTTCCAAAAATTGAATATAAGGGTAACTGATATTCCAGAGGAACACAGGATTGATGTCTTCATAGGTTCTTTAAAGGATAACATCCACCATGAAGTTCGCGTTTCGGAACCTGATTCATTGGAGAAGACATTCAGGTTGGCAAGAAAAATTGAATGTAAAACTATGGCGACAAGGAAGCCTACAACTCACATCTATAAAGATGGAAGTGTTGCTACTCCTAGACTTCCACAACCTACAAGGTTGACACCACAACAATTGGAAGAAAAAAGAGCAAAAGGGCTTTGCTATAGTTGTGATAGAAAATACACTAAAGGTCATAAGTGTGTTGAGAAGAATTATTTTACATAGATTGTGAAGAGGAGGAAGAAACTAAACAAGAAATTTCAAAAGAAGAGGATATACACCAGGAAGAAACGCTAGAAGAAGAAGAAATAAGTCCGACCATATCATGTAATGCATTGGCAGGAATTACCACTCCTCAAACTCTCAAGATAGAAGGACATATCAAGAAGAAAAATGTAATAGTGTTGATTGATTCGAGTAGTACCCATAATTTTATTCATTGTAAGGTAGCCAAGGAATTGAATTGTTTCCTATACCCAGCACCAAAATGTCAAGTGATGGTTGCAAATGGAGGAACTATAAATTGCTCAAGAAAATGCCATAATATCAAGCTAGCCATGGGGGAATATGTATTGAATAGTCCAATGCTTTCCATCATAATGGGAGGTGTTGATGTTGTACTAGGAGTACAATGGTTACAATCTTTGGGGACTGTAGCTTTTAATTTTCAAGAAATTTTCTTGAAATATTTTTCAGAAGGAAAGGAAATAGAATTATGGGTATCACAGGGAAGCCAAGAAAGATAATAAGCTCTAATTTCATGACAAAGATTCTAAAGAAAGAACAATGGGGCGTAATTGCACAATTATGCTCACTAGAAGTTCCAACATCAAAATCATCTATTTCTCCATATCTCCAAAAAGTCTTGGACAATCATTCCAAGGTGTTTGATACTCCCAAAGGACTCCCACCTATTTTTGATCATGGTTATGCTATTCATTTGATTCCAGGAAGTGTTCCTCCAAACATCAGGCCTTACAAATATCCTTATGTCCAAAAGAGAGAATTTGAACGTATGATTACAGAAATGTTAGAGGCTAGTATAATTCAACCTAGTCAAAGTTCTTTCTTTGCCCCAGTAGTATTGGTGCACAAGAAAGATGGATCATGGCGCATGTGTCTGGATTATAGGGACCTCAATAAGCTCACTATTAAAGATAAATTTTCCATTCCTGTGATTGATGAATTATTGGATGAATTACATGGAGCAATTTATTTTACCAAGTCGGATCTCCGTTCAGGATATCATCAAATTAGAATGAAGACTAAAGATATTCCAAAAACAGCATTTCGAACTCATGAGGGTCATTATGAATTTTTGGTCATGCCTTTTGGCCTTACCAATGCACCTTCTAGTACATTGTAAGGGTCGATGAATTCCATTTTTAAACCCTTCCTTAGAAAATTTGTTATAGTATTTTTTGATGATATACTAATCTATAGCACGTCTTGGAAGGATCATGTTCAACATGTTGACTATTGGAGGAGAAACAATTATACGAAAAAACATCTGAATGTTTCTTTGGAGTACAAGAGGTGGAATATGTAGGTCCTATTGTATCTCATGAGGGTGTCAAGGTAGACCCTAACAAAATTAAAGCCATTAAGGAATGGAAAGTCCCCACAACCATAAAGTAGTTGTGCGGATTTCTCGAGCTAACATGGTATTATCACAAGTTTGTTAAGAATTATGGGAGAATAGCATCACCTCTAACAACAGTATTGAAGAAAGATTTATTTTCATGGACTCTTGAAGCAGCTAAGGCCTTTGAACATATTAAAGAGGCAATGTGCCTAGTACCAGTCTGAGCTACGCCAGACTTCACAAAAACCTTTATTGTGGAACTTGATGCCTCAGGAAATGGAATTGGTGTTGTTTTAATGCAAGAAGGAATACCCATTTCTTTTGAAAGTTGTTCAATCAAAGGAAAGTATTTACAAAAGGCTATTTATGAGAAGGAAATGTTGGCAATACTACATGCACTAAAGAAATGGAGACCTTACCTAATGGGAAGACACTTCCAGGTAAAAACTGATCATGATAGTCATAAACACTTTTTGGAACAAAAACTATCTTTTGAAGAGTAGAAAAAATGGGTCACAAAGATGTTGGGTTATGACTTTGAAATCATCTACAAATAAGGGAAGCTAAATGTTGTTGCAGATGGACTCTCAAGAAAGGATGAAGAGGTGGAAGCATTGCTTTGTGCCATTTCTATTATCCAACCAGATTGAATAACTAAAGCAAGGGATGAATGGAAGAACGATGAAGAAGTGTGGACACTCATTTAAACATTGCAGTAAGATCCTAGTACATTTGATACATTTAGTTGGAAAAATGATTCCTTATGGTGAAAAGATTGCTTATATATTTGCAAGAATTCACAACTAAAACAAAATATTATTTTTGAATTGCACACTTCTCCTTTAGGAGAACACTCATGATTTTTAAAAACTTACCATAGGGTGAAGAAAGAATTCTTTTGGGATGGCCTTAAATCTAATATTCAAAAGTTTTTGGCAGAATGTTTGGTTCTCCAACAAAATAAATTGAGACAATTAAGACCCCAGATCTTCTACAACCTTTATCCATTCCTAGTCAACGTTGGGAGGATATTTCAACGGATTTTATCATAGGTTTACCTAAGTCCAAAGGAAGGAGTGTCATCATGGTGGTAGTTGATAGAATTACCAAGTATGCACACTTTTGTGCATTATCTCATCCATTTAAATCAAGTACAATTGCTACTGAATTTTTGGAAACAATTCAAAAGCTACATGGAAACCCGAAGATTATTGTAAGTGACAAAGATCTCATTTTTACAAGAAATTTTTGGACGAATTATTTTCTGGTTTGGGTACTTAACTAGCTCATAGCTCATATTATCATCCTCAAACTGATGGTCAAACAGATATAGTGAATAAATGTTTGGAAGGATATCTTTGTTGTTTTGTATATGATATGCAAGCACAATGGTTCAAGTGGTTACCTCTCGCTGAATGGTGGTATAACACTTCCTTCCATACTACAGAAAAAATGATCCCATTTATGGCACTTTATGGATATAATCCACCGTCCATCACATCTTCTTTAATGGAAAATTATAGAGTTCAAGCAGTGGAGGATCACATAAAGCATCAACAAGAAGTTCTCCAACTCTTAAAGGATAACCTAAATTTGGCACAAAATCAAATGAAACAATAGGCAGATCAACATCGCAGTGAGAGAATTTTTGATGTGGGAGACTAGGTATTTTTACAGCTATAACCATACAAACAAATGTCCCTCAGGCAAGCTAAGAAGGATAATAAATTATTTCTAAACTATTGTGGTCCTTACAAGGTGTTGCAAAAGATTGGTACTATGGCATACAAATTGGAGCTTTCTGCTTCTTCGCGAGTGCATCCAGTTTTCCATGTTTCATGCTTAAAAAAGGTTATAGGGGACAAACTTCCATTTCAAACAATATTTCTAGAACTTGATGAGGAAGGAAAAACCATATTGGAACCTGAAGCAGTCACGGAAACAAGAACTTGACAACTATGAAATCGATCAATTTCAAAGTATCTCATCAAATGGAAGAACTTACCCACTAAAGATTCTACATGGGAGGATGAGAATTTTATACGGAAGTACCCAGAGCTACTCAAGCGTTGAGGAGAACAATTTTTTGAAGGAGAGGGCATGTTAGGACCCTATATTACTAGTATAGTCCCTTATTGTTGTTAGTGTAACCCCCTTATTGTTATTGCTGTACCCTTGTAACCCCCATATTGTTATTATTGTGCCCTTACAGTATTATTTTTAGGTCGGCTAGGATTACATTGTGGCTCCACTAGGATTACATTGTGGCCCAATGGACTCTTATATATATAAAGGAGGTTTTTTCAATTGTATCATCCAAGAATTTTTCATTCATGTAATTTATTGGAGGTTGCCCCCCTCGAAGTGGCTTATTTCTAAGGTGTTGATATCTCTTTTTTTCTATTTTTGGAGCTGGTTTCACAACATATTATATCACTTTTCTTTTAGACATGAAAACATTTAGTTCACTTTTCCTTTTGAATAAATTAGTATTTTATCAATTTCTTCATTCATATAGAATACTAATATATGAAAACAAAAATTACCTCCTCTTCTTATTTTTTTGACCTAGGACATACTTTGTGAATTATTTACTTTTTTTTTCCAGTGATATATGGAACTCATCCATGCCTCTTGGAAATTGGTTTAACTCTGTGTGGCTGTGTTTTCCTTTCCCAATGACATGTGTGCTTAGATCCAAGAGAAACATGATATTTTTAAATATGGATTTGGATGAGCTCCTATAATGACAATTATATTTCGCGTCTTTCCAACAAGTAATATCTCTATGTGTAATGGTTGTTTCATTTGTGATCTCTAAATGTTTTCGATGTGTCATTCCTTTGCATCTTAATGTAGAGATTTTAGCTTAATAAGTTCATCCTCTAAACCTATGAGTAGCATCATTAAAATCACATGCCACTTCCTTTGTGGATCAAAGGTTCCCAACCACATCTTTGCACACTCTCTTTGATCACAATTCAATACTATCCACTTTTTGAGCTATTGTCACCCACAAATTTTGTATGGGAGTGTTGGATTCATAATTATATTGAGAGGGGGGGTGAATAAGTATTATGAAAATTTGTACTTATTTAAATCTGATCAAATATCATAAAATATATGTTACACCGATTTTGGTCATCTAATCTATTACTATTAGATGGACTAAAGTACACCATGTAAGACCAATTTTATCATAGTAAAATTGCTTTCACTATGAAAAATAACTTAATAATCCATAATTTATTAAGTTGTTTCTAGTCTAAACAAGAAACCCCATGAGGAATTATTGAATAAATCCTTATTTGTTTGATTTTCCTCAAGGGATAATTAATTAAACCACTATTTAGTTAATATTTCTGGTCATATTTAACCCAAAACCGGAAAATTAATTAGATAAATCATTATTCATCTTATTATTTTCTAGGAATAATTATTTAAAACATTATTTAAATATATTCCTCATTAAATTTGTCTAAATCATTTATAAATAATTGAATAAATCATTATTTATTTAATTATTAGTTAACCACATTATTAAAATAATAAATAAATCATTTATTTATTTATTATTTCTAAATAAAGGGATTTGATCAAATTCAAATTCTTTTTCCCTCCAACAAAAATAATAAAATATTCCATAAAATTTGGATCTAGATTTGGTTAATAATATTTTAATTATGCACCATATCTAGACTAACTAAATATTTTGTTATAAATAGAAGATTTTTTCCATTCATTCACTGCCTTTTCTTCCATAAAGATCACTCTTGATCTATACTTTTGGTCTGACTTTGATCCTCCCATCATTGTCATACTTTTCTACTTTTTGCTTGTGAGCTCCCTTTGAGCTCCTTTTTTGTCTGGGTTTTTTGCACCATCAAGAGAGAGAGAGATCTTAGATTTGAAGCCCTAAGGATATACAAGAACCCATCCCATTAAGGGGGACTAGTAACATATTTCTATGTTCACTTCCCAAGTGTCATAATACAAACAATTCTTTAAAGTTCTTGTCTTGTTCATTGGATGCATGGAGAAACTCTTACTTATAATTTGTTTTTTAATGTCTTTGACTACATAGATATGGATTTCTGTAGCATTTATTCTGATCACTAACTGAATATCTAAGGAAATTGACAACCATATTTGATGTTAGGGTTGTTTTTTATGCACAACTAAAGTGAGATTTTCTCAAATGCTTGTGATTAGAATTCATGCTAACTACTAGTGACTCCACAAGCAGTTATAATTACGACTACTGTCATTTTTTAGATCCCAGCATGAACAGCTGCTTAAAACCCTAGGGTTTTTTTTCAGTTTCTTATTTTTCATTTCTTATTGTTGTTTTTAACCTTTAAAACCCTAAAACAGTAAAAAATTGAACTTCCATGTGTTTTTGGGCCTATTGCGCAGGTAGCAGGTATCAGCTGCAACAGAGATGACACTTTTTTTTGAAACCTTCTCCCGAGACAAACAAAGTGTAGGTCACACTTATTGGGCCAAAAACTGTGACCTCAGCTCTTAGGTAGTGGATAACAGCTTGAAAACTGTGAATTCAATAGAAAATAGGTCAGAAAATGCGACCTGTACTTTTTGCAAGATTTTTTCTATGATTTTTTTGGGTTTATCTGGGGCACTGTTAAGGGTTGTTTGACCTCCCTCTTCACCAGTCTTGGACATGTACTTGCTTATTTTTACTCGTCGAAGTAGGAACCAAGCCCCTTAGGGTTTCAATACACTTCCACCTTTTTAAGAGGAGTTTAGCTACAGTAGGTCTTCTGAGATTTCATTGTTTTTCAGCCAATTTTCAGATCTGAACCTGCACTTTCAGATCCATTTCAGATTGGTTATTTATCCATCCAAAACATCTCTTTTTATTTTTTCTTGTTCCTCCTTTAGGTTCCACCCTATTTCCCTTCAGGTTGTAGCCTTTCGCTACCTTTTTTGCAGCATTTTTCCCTCTGGTGTTTTGTTATTTTCTGCCCCTCTTTCTAGTAGATCTGACATTTAGATCCATGTCCCTCCCAACCTTAGATCCATTAGTCATTTTGTGTTTTTTGACTACATTTCGCCTGCCCATAGAATAGTTGTTAATAATCCCTCCTCCTTTGGTTTAAATTGATGCATCTTTAGTTGTTTATTTTAGTGTCACATTTAGTTTCCTTTACTATCATTTTCAATTTTATTTATAGTTATACAACATCTTTTTCTTTTTTCTCTACACACATCTAGGATTAATTAAAATCAACACACTTATCACATACACGCACACCCTAAGCGAGGAGCGCTTGGTTTAAACCTCCAGGCCAAGACTTAAACATTGTAATTAATTTATCAGCACCTCCCTGCCCTTGTTTACCTCTCTTAATTTTTTGTTTCCGTGTCTCTTTACCATCATTTCACCCCCAAGGCATTTATCCCGAAGACTCCAAGGCATTCATCGTCAGTTTCTGTTTGGAATACTTACTCCTCTGCGTAGGTTTCGAGTTCATCCTCCACCGAGTCCCCATTCTGACTCTGATTCTGGTTCATTGAGTTCCCTTCTAGCTCTATCCCTAGCTCTCCTCCACCTTTCACCTTCATCATGTCTGGTTCAAGACCTAACATTGGTGGCATCCCTAACCCAAATGTTGGAAATGCTACTAGTGGTGCCGCAAAAATAACTATTTTGGTTACTCCCTTGCTTCCTTATATGGAAGGCCTAAGCCTTCCCTATTTTAGCCAGTTGATTAATGAACCCATACACCATGATCATTGTTGGCCTATTATGCCAACCAAGCTTCCTTCAGACATCCCCAAGTTTGAAGGAAATGGTGGAGAGGATCATACCAACCATGCTCATTATTTCCATATGTGGTGTTCATCCAACTTCATTACCAATAAATCTATCCGTCTTCGATTATTTCAGCATACTCTTACTGAAGAAGCTTCCAAGTGGTATGCCAATTAGGCCTCCTCCTCTCATACTACTTTTGCGACTCTTTCCAAAGATTTTCTGTCTTACTTCCAGCTTCCCCTTTGCTATGACATAGGTACCGAACTCTTGACCTCTTTCCATCAAACTTCTACTACCCACCTGTCTAACCATATTCAAGAATGGCGCAAAAGGAAGAGCCCATGTCGAGACCCTCCTTTCGAAGACCGTGTCTACATGAACTGGTTTCTCAGATCCCTTTTTCTTGCTATTGGAAAATATGTCACATCTAACTTCCCTCAAACCGAGGAAGCTTCCCTCAAGGTTGTAATAAATATGACCTGATCTACGCACAATATGGTTATGTTTATACCATCTTACCTGATCTCCCTAGAGCCGGTGGTGCCAACGCATTGGGGGCATCCCATGCCGCTGACAGTATCGTTGGATCCCTTTCACATCCGTACACTCATCCTCTCATGGTTTATGGTTTCCCTCAGGGAGGGGCCAACTCCTCTAGCACTTTTCCCCCTCCCGGAAAAATGTATCTAGGATACGACATGCCTCCTCCTTTTTCCAAAAATTTTACCCCAATGTTGCCCAACCTCCTTATTATTTTTATTTGCAGCCTGGTGCTCTAGCTCCTCTAGGATTAGCACCTTAGCCTCCCTTCCCTTCTCAAGCTCCGCTATAGCAACCACCCCACCACCCCCTCAGGGTCAGGTGCATGCACAGCAGAGAGTGACCAATCCTCCTACTTCAAAAAACAAGAGTAAAGGAAACCAAAGCCAATCCTCCCTGGGTAATATAGGAAACAATCCCTAAGAGAATACATCTAACACTGAAACCCAGCAACAAGGCACTCAACCCAAGCAAGACAGGCCTATCCACATGACTAAGCCTTATTCTTTTTGCGGTGTTTATGGTAACTATACCCATGATTGTCCCCTTTTATCTTAGATGCTTTAGATGTGGGAAGCTCAAGCAGCATCCCACAGACAATAAGCCTCCCCTTCGGTTCCCCTAATGTTGCGCCCATCCAACTGGCTATGTTTACCAATCCTTTCCCTGAGCAAGGATATGTGGCTACCCAACCCCCTGAAATTCAGGCATCCACTCCACCTCCTCCATCTAGTACCTGTGATTACCATATCCTCATGATGAAATCTGACCAACCCAATCTCATTTACCTCAAACTTCAAACTTGGTCCTATCAGTACAAAAATCCCCCTGCTACGCCTATTACTGAGCCACTGTCTTTAGGTCCCGCGGAGCCTCTTTTAATACCCAATGGTCCTTTACTGATCCCTCATCCTAAGGAAAAGGTCCATACCAATATCCCCAAGGGACCATTATGCTGAAACGCTACTTCTGGTAAAGCTGCCCACTCCTACAGTATAATAGATGATTTAGCGCAATCCCTTGTCGCGATGTCAACGTTGGAAATCCTCTAGTCGTTCCCTTCAAAATTAAAATCTATACTATCTGTTATGGGTGTCTTGGATCCTTCAGATGATCGTTTTATTGTATTCAATGTTGACAAGTCAGAGCATCCCCCCCTTCCTACATCTGTTGCCTTCCAAATACCAGTCAATATATGGCATGCCAACTTCTCCCATTGTATCATTGACGAGGGGGCATCCACTTGCGTGATGTCCACCTCTATTTGGAAGCAGATCAGATCCCTCGAGTTAGCCCCTTCCACTATCACCCTCTGTGCGTGGGATGACCACTCTTATCATCCCCTTAGCATGTTCCATAATTCTCCTATTTCTCTTGTTGGCAAGATTGTTTTTGTTGACATTGAAGTCATTGATGCCCCCTTAGACTACAACATTCTATTGGGTCGTAGCTACTCTTATGCAATGTCTGTTGTCCCATCTACGGTTCACTGTAATATGTGATTTCCTCACAACAGAAATATTGTTACCATAGACTATTTAACATATTACGAACCGAAGTCATAGACCTCTCTAGATTCTATTATTTCTTTGGTGGTGAGTAAACAAATAGTCGAACCTCCGATCAGTGTCTCAGCCGGAGTCTATAAATATTACTCTTTGGTTGGTTCATTCCCTGGTCTCCCTCACCTCATCTCTGACCCTAGCTCGTCGAATTATTTCATGATGCAATCGTCTTGGTCCGATCTCAAACGGACCGGTTCAACTAGCCAGAAGCCCTGCCCTCCGCAACCTGCTCCTAGTACTTTGAATTAGCCTTCGATACCTCCTCCTCAAGGCCCTTCACCTGTATCTGGTGTCCCTGATCCTATTTTTCCTCATGGAATGGTTCCCCCTAGCCTTAACCATCTAGGATTTTTTCCGCCTGGCCATTACCCCTCTAGTCAGATACCGTTTCTTGCTCCACATTCAGGAGTATTTTTGGTACATGTTATGGATACCTTGACCCTTCCCAACATGAAACTAGGGATCCCAGTCTGGTACATTGATCCCGCAGCCAATACTCGACCTGGTCAGCTCAAACCTTACACTGCTTTGACCCCAGTCCAACCGATTGCTATGACCCCTCCCTTCGCTTCTATGCCTCAACCACCTCAACAGGAATCTACTCTTGTTGCGAAAGCCTCAGGTGAGGGGGGGAAATCCCACAAAAATTCACCTAAGGACAAGGCTACCAAGACAACACCTGCTCCTCCTAAGCTTCCAAAGAGTACACCTCCATGTGCTTTGTGTGATGTTGTTGGTCATGCTACCCATAATTGTCCTGAATTGCCTCGTCTCAAACCCATGGTCAAAAAAGTGTTTCCTAAATCTGATATCCCAAAATTCCATGTCACTTTACTGGATTCAACCAATAAAATCAAGACTTTGTACACAAATCAACCTTGTGCTTTGTATTATTTGCATAGCCACTATACTCACTTTTTTCCCCGCCTCAATGATTTCCACACCTCCTTGGAAGTTGTTCGCCAATTCGAGGTCGAGCGCAATGAGTCCATTTCTCCCTTACTTGTGAGTTTTTCTTTGGAAAAACCAGAGGAAAAATCCACTCCCATTGACATACCCCCTCCCGATGTCGAGATGACAGAGTCTTCAGCCACTATCCTTTACCTGTTATCATCTATGAGATCCACGGTGGAAGACCCCTCTGGGGCATCCCCTTTTGTTTCTCCTGACCTCCATTCGGTGATCGCCTTGGGATCAAGATCGATTGATTCTTCATCTACTTCTCATAATTATTAGTTAGGTAGCTTCACCACATCATCTGGTCATTCTTCCATGAGTCACCTCATCTTCTATTGTGATGGTGACATTATGGAAGAAATCACCACCCTTGACTTTATCTATCCTGCCTTACATCTAACCCATGCATTCGAACCACATACACCTTGTGGCCATTACATTGACATAAAATGTTTGGGTAAGGGGGCATCCATATTTGAGAGTCCAGGAGAAGAAATTCTCCGCAACCCTGCTAGTGAATCTGGTTGTGTCAACTCTAGTACCATTATTCTTCCCCATTTAGAAGAACCTTTAGAGTACCATATCACCTCAGATCACTCTAGGGATGATCCCCCTAATAATTCCTCCATCTTAAATCAACAACTCGATCCCTTAGACATTTTTTTCGACCAATCTATGTGTTTTATAGGTGACCACCAGTTCATTATATCCAAATCCACTCTTTGGGATACTGACACCATGTATGTGAAGCCAGAAATTTAGTCCATTTGCTTCATATATGAATTACCAAAAGATATTGGTAATCCTCCATTCCCTTTATCGAACTGCATCTATCCATTCTTCCCATATAAGATAACCGTAACGTAAAAAAATGGCGAACCACATCATAAAAATGTGTTTAAATTCCATTTTTCTAAATACATTTGGCATGACCATAACATGCTTGGGGGCACCTATGCCCATATACCTTCACATCATCCTCTTCAGGATTTAGTGCCTATGATAATGAAGGCTTGAATCCATTATTTTAGCACTTGGAACACCATGGCGCTCGACAAAATCGTCTAGCTAGGGGCATCATTCCCACCTTTGAATACCAGATCACTCCCCTCCATCACATATGCTTGGGGACATGATGGAACCCCTAACCATATTCTCACTTGATTTTCATAAGTCTCGACCTAGACTCCACCGATCTAGGTATGGTCAATTATCCTCCCATTCCTTCAATAGTTTTTCCTACCGGCCTCCCCGACGAGTTATATATTGTAGATGCTTGATACTATACCTTCAAATATTCTACTTTATGTGATACCATACTTACCACTTGATCCCTCTATTTGACTTGGTGGGCAAGGATGATTCTAGAACTTCTGTAGCAGTTCATTCTCATATTCATTTCTCACCTTGATTCTTCACCAGTTTCATCCTTCCAAGAAGCATTAAGGCCACCTTTAGACAAGTAAGGTCACCTACATGAAATTCATGGATCTAGATTCCAATGGTTGGTTTTTTTGCTATGATCACTACAAGATTTATGGCCTTTTCCTCCTCTCCACATTCACCATAGCTACACTTGAAAAATGAATCAAATTGGAGAGAAATTGCCTTATTAAAAGAAAAACCCCCAATTATTCTTTTAGCAATTGCGACCAAGCTGTAGCTCGGTTTGACAAACCATCAACATCGTTGGAAAGCCTCAATGAGCTCTCAAATGGGTATCCTTTCGCTTTTGGTGAATAGATACTTCACTCGAACACATTTTTTCCAAGAAGGGTCACTTCACCGCTTCTCCATATCGAATTTCTTCACTTGTGACAGTTGTACTTGAGGCACCACTTTGCCTTCATACTTATTGATTCTCGTGTTAATTTTCTTCGTGAGTAACCTTATTGTACTCATGTTTTTATGGTCCCCACCAGGCCTGTTCTGTGTGGCAGCATCATCGAGTTGCCCTTGTTTAGAGCATCCGAGTTGAGTCATCATCGCATCCATGGAGTCTGTCTTGAGCCCCTTTGTCTCCTGCCATAGTCTTCCATCCTTTATTTATTTGTTCCTCCTCCTGTCGCACATTTTGGCCCTCAATCATACTGTCCCTATTCCCTCTGGAGTCAAGTCAGTAGCTACCAGTTCATTTATGCCCTTTATGCTCTAACAAGGGAAGTCGTCAGCCCACTACTCAATACCCCCTCATTCCATCATCATCGTTGTTGTCATTCTATCAGTCACTCTACTATTATCCCTCGTGCCTTAGTTGAGGGTTCCTCATTGCCTCACCTATGGAAAAACTCTTATGTTGATATCATCTTATTCATTCTAGAAGGCAAGTCTAGAGGGTGTTGTACCTTGGTTCTAGCTTCCACTTTTGTTATGTGCCTCAGATCAGGCAAAGGGACCCTTTATTTCCCTTTGAATTGATTGTTTCTCAGTTCCAACTCCTTATGGCATGATCGAGATATGTATACTCGATGAATCAGTGATGCAACAGATTGTACCAGTGATTCCCGAGTATATGTGAGATGTTTCCAGACCTCATGAGGGGGTGGCCCTTCAGGTAGCCCACCACATTCTCAGATGCCCTCTCTACTACAACCTTGGATGCAGCTCCATAGATTTTATGGTTCCGGCCTCATCCGCTTGCCGCGTCTTTTTAGTTTGCATGTATCATTCATATTTTCAGAGCCCTTTCCTGTTTTACAAGTCCTCTTTGGATGTACTTATATCTCATGTACTTAGATATTATTATATAAGTCCTCGTTGTTGTCCCTTGCATAGTATGTATGTGAGATCCATTATCATGTTTTGTATTCGGCCCATATTTATGCCAACATGTACTATATAGTCCAGTCCCATGTTTGCTGGACGTATCATTATTCTTTGTACTTTGTTATCTTGGAGGGCATAGGTATGCCTCACCCGCCTCATGTAGAATAGGTAATCACTCATAAAAGAGACTTGTCACACATGTAAGTCTCACCTCCTCAGGCTCTTGTCCTCTCGTGCTTTAGTCTGCCTTATATTTTTCTCTCTTTGACTCCCCTTCGGTGTCTAGTGATTGTGTTCTCACAACGTACTTAGGTCATATGATTAGCTCCTAACGCTCGCACGTTGGGGGGGAATATGTTACACTAATTTTTGGTCATCTAACGTGTTACTATTAAATGGACTAAATTAAACCATGTAAGACCAATCTTACCATAGTAAAATTGATTTCACTATAAAAAATAACTTAATAATCCATAATTTATTAAGTTGTTTCTAGTCTAAATAGGAAACCCCATGAGGAATAATTGAATAAATCCGTATTTGTTTAATTTTCCTCAAGGGATAATTAATTAAACCATTGTTTAATTAATATTCTTGGTCATATTTAACCCAAAACAGGAAAATTAATTAGATAAATCATTATTTATCTTATTATTTTCTAGGAATAATTATTTAAAACATTATTTAAATATATTCCTAGTTAAATTTGACTAAATCATTTATAAATAATTGAATAAATCATTTTTTATTTAATTTCTTAGTTAACCCCATTCTTAAAATAATAAAAAAATCATCTATTTATTTATTATTTCTAAATAAATGGATTTGGCCAGATTCAAATTATTTTTCCCTCCAACAAAAGTAATAAAATATTCCATAAAATTTGGATCTAGATTTGGTTAATAACATTTTAATTATGCACCAATATCTAAACTAACTCAATATTTTGCTGTAAATAGAAGGGTTTTTCCATTCATTCACTATTTTTTGTTTCCTAGAGATCACTCTTGATATATACTTTTTTGACTTTGATCCTCCCATCATTGTCATATTTTTCTACTTTTTGCTTGTGAGCTCCCTTTGAGTTCCATTTTTTTTTGGGTTTTCTACACCATCAAGAGAGAGAGATCTTAGATATGAAGTGCTGAGGACATACAAGAACCCATCACATTGAGAGGGACTGGTGACATCTTTCTATGTTCCCTTCCCATGTGTCATAATACAAAAAATTCTTTAAAAATTCTTGTCTTGTTCATTGGATGCATGGAGCAACTCTTGCTTATTATTCATTGTTTAATGTCTTTAACTGTATAGAAGTAAATTTATGTAGCATTTATTCTAATCACTAATTGCAGATCTAAGGAAATTGAAAGCCATCTTTGATGTTAGGGTTGTTTGTTATGCATAGCTAAAGTGAGATTTTTTCGTACGTTTGCGATTAGAATTCACACTAACAACATCAGTATCATAAACTAAACAAGTAACACAAGTTATACATGGAAAAAATTATGGGAGAAAACCACACAACTTATTTATATAAAATATCTTGTAAGCACCAACTTACTATTACATCGATTTGTAGGAAAAAACCTACAAGAGGCATTGATACCCTCTATTTTTTTCTAGGAACCAACCTATAGGAGACACCAATCCCATATGATTCTTTGCAGGCACTAGCTTATAAGAGACACTAATCCCCTCTACTGCTTTTTAGGAACCAACCTATAGGAGACTCTAACCCCCTCTACTACTTTGTAGGCACTAACCTATAGGAGAAACCAATCCATTAGTTTCTTTGTAGGAACCAACCTACAATAGACACCAATCCCCTCTTCTACTTTGTAGGAACCATCATACTTCACTGAGTCTACTTGCTTCTTTTCAATCTATGTTAACTTTTTCTTTTTTCACTAAGTTTTCTTACTCCTTATTCCTTCACCAACTCTATTAATTAATTTTTCTTTCACTAGATCCACTTTATTATTTTCCTTTAATAATTCTACTTCTCCCACTTGTTTCTTTTGGATTCTTCCCAAGAAGGAACCTACACAACATGCCACACATCCAATTCTAAAAATATAATGTTGAAAATTTTACCATAGGTACGTATAGATATCTTCCTTGTATTCTATGGATCTCAGTCTCAAATATCTTAGAAAAAATTTTATAGAAAAAATTTTAATCTAACTTGTTTGAATCATGTTTCAATATCATTTGTAAACACTATCGCCCTCAAATAATATCTTTGAAATCATAGTGAAACAAGGTCTAAAATTTCTACCACATGTACATTGTGATCTCTTATTTATGTCCTTTATATTTCATAGTGTGAAACATCTCAAAAAGAAACTTATATCGAAAATTCCATGCTCACCTATTTGAAGCATGTTTCAGGAGCATTCAGGAACACTAACTGATTTAGATCATTTTTGCGAAATTATAGTGAATAAAGGTATGGAATTTGAACCATAGGTACATAATTATACTATATATTTATCTTCCAATTTTCATAGTATGAAATAACCAAGAATAAAATCTATAATGAAAATTCCAAGCTAACTTGTTTGAAGAAGATTTTAGGAGCATTCAAGAAGCCCAACTTCCTCAATGAATATCTCCAAACTTATATGAATATCTGAAATTTTTATCTCAAATAGCTTGAGATATATTGTCTATATCATCCATATTTTACATACTAATACACCATTGAAGGAATTTATAGTGAAAATACCAAAATAGCTTGTTTGAAGCATATTTCAAGAGTATTCAAGAAGCCTAATTTTCTCAAAGAATATCTCTAAAACTATAACAGAATAAGATTTTAAATTTTAATCAAAGGTACATTAAGATCATTTATATCTATTTCCTCCATATTTCACATTTCAAAACATCCAAAAAGTAAATTTACAGTGAAAATACCAAGCTTGCCTGTTTGAAGAACATTTCGAGAGCATTCGGGAGGCTTAACTTCCTCAGAGCATATCTTCAAAATTATAGCGAAAAAAGGTCTAAAATTTTAACCACAGTTGTATGAAGATATTCTCTCTAGTTCTTCCAAGTTTCATTTTCTAAAACATTGATTATGAAACATTATATAAAAAATTCCAAAATAGCTAAAAAAAAAAAGGAAAATTGGGTCGAAAATGGCCTCTAGGTTTTTTCTTATACCAAGCTCCCATGCTTCCACATCACCATCGATTGACCCTACTCTTCCTCGCAGCTACAGCCCTCTAGATCCAATATCTGGTGCATTGCCACATGTCCTTTTTGCCCCTCTAGGTGCTAACAAACCCCTTCACCTCCAATCTTAGGAGGGCGGTGATTCCCAAGCCTTCTACATCAAATCTATAGCTTGACCCATAGCCGCCCCGATCAGGAATGGTCACCTCCATCATTCAAAGTCTGCCCGGGTTAAAAAATGCCCTGCAGTGAATTTCCAGTCTTCTCCTCAGGCTGACGATCTATGGATGAGCGCCCACGAATGGACTAGCTGCTCAGTCACCTTTTAACTGTGTCTGCTTCCCCTCTGCCCATCTCTTAGCCATGATCCCCCAAAAAATTCATCCCGGGGCTTCCTTTCAACAAATAATCTCAACAATTGCAAGAATTCATCTCTGCAGCACAACAAGCCATCAGGTCCCAACTTGACGTCTTGCTCTGGCAGCCATGGATGCCTGAATCATCTGCCCCCCTCTTTTCAGATCCAAATTTCTATTTTAAATGGTAAAACCCTATTAATGTGGGTACTCTGCACCGATATGGTTTTACACCTATCGAAGGCCATCGAACACCAGTTAGGGATTCCCTACTCTTCCCTGTAGCTTCTCCATGCAGGTAAACAACATCATGACCCTTTTCCTCTATCCTTTTACAACATTGAAAAATATGCCTGGGTGATTCTTTCCCTCCATTTATGGCGAGGGGCCAATAGACAGTCCTCTGCAGGAAAAGGCTTCTCTTACAGGGATGTCATCCATGCAAAGGCCCCTAAACAGAATTCTTCTCCCGCGGAGGTTTCGAAGCCCTTTCTGGTAGATAAAATGGAAGAAGTGCACTCTGTTGAGATCTCCCACCCAGATCTTGAAGAACGGTAGCAACTATTTGCATAGAAAGCCTTCATCTGCAGATTCACTAGAATCTGGCCTAGCTTAGCTAATCTATACCAGTGGATTCATTCCACCTATACCATCAATTACAAGGTTATTTTTTGTTCAAAAGGCTTCTTCATCGTCATTCTCCCCCACAGTGAGGACTACCAGAAGATCCTTACTAGTGGTCCTTGGTTCTGGGGAAAAACAGGGCTATTTCTCATACCCTAGTTTCCAGACTTCGATCCCTCCATGACAATCATCACCAAACTTCTAATCTGGGTGAGGCTTCCAAACTTACCAGCTCATCTTTGGCACATTTCTATCTTACAAAGCATTGGAAACACTCTAGGATGTTTTCTGGAAATTGATACCTCCAGAGGGGAGAAGGGCATCTTCACCTACTCCAGAATTTGTGTTGAAATTGATATTAGCAAAGGACTACCAGACCAAATCCTTCTCAAATTCAAAGATTTCCTCTGGTCATAGACCTTATATTGTGAGAACATTGCATTCCGCTATCGGCATTTCCATCAAACAGGGAATCTTTAGAACTCATGTGCTTCTTTCCTCACCCAAAAGAAAAGAAGCACATGTAAATCGAAAGGTAAAAGTTGGAAGACCTGTGATCCGCCACCCTCGAGGAAGGTCATCATGTCCTCTAGCTTGGATGATGATGAGATGGATTCAGATGAGGATGATGCCACACAGCAACAAGCGAAATCCTTGGTAATCCCAGAAATACCCTCCACCTCCATGAATCTCTAGAAGCCTTCACGCGAGTCCACCTCCTCCAACTCGGATAAAGATTCTCTTCATTCGACCAGCAACAATATTCAATTGATTTCATCCCACTTGTCCCCTGATGGCTATACCAAAGTCAAAAAAGGAAAGAAAAGTTGTTTGGTAGACTCCACCCTCTCTGGGCAGCATCCGTAGTCTATCTCTTTGAGCCTCCCTTATCTCTCTTATTGTTCTCTTGTTAGCATCTTGGAACCACAGATGATTGCTCATTTCCTCATGATCTCCTGGTCTCTATCTTATCTTTATTGTATCTTCTTTTTTTACTATATTCTCTTAAGAGAATCGGTCCCTCCTTACTTACAAAAAAAAAAAAAAAAAAAAAAAAATTCCAAGATGGCTTGTTCACCCCATAAATAAAATTTTGTCTTCAATCTTTAGATTTCAAGAATCACCCCAAAAATTATTCCTTGGCTCCTCTTGCAACCTTAAATTTCTTATTTCTTGTATTTATATAAAAATTCACTCGTATACCCTTTATTTTTATTTTCTTTTTATATTAACGTATCGGGCTAGCTTGTAAAACTACTTGGGTCAGCCTGCTTGTACTTTGGTTGGATCATCTCGATGAATTCCATATCTCCTCATTATTATGGAGTTAGAGGGAGTTCTTTATACGATTTTAAAGGCCTCTAAACAATATTTTATATTATATATCCTATGCTCCAATTTAATCTAGTAAAATAGAGTAAAAATGCCTTCAAATATAGGGTATCTAAATTGGGTATCAAAATTCCCAAAATAATATTTCCAATGATCATTGTTTTTTACTATTTATCTTGGACATATGTAGTCTCCCCTAACATTTTAAATAAATGAAAACAATATTCCCAAAAATACCCCCCTTTATCATATATGGAAAACCTTATTCAATTCTGCAATAATACTGATGAACCCCTCTTATCTGCAATTTTCGTTGTGCCTCCAACTTCTTCCCCTTTGACATCAACAACAAATGGATTATCCCTATAAAAATTTTCTTATCATTATCTGTAAATATTTTTATGGATGAAACATTTTGTAGTATCCATAAACATTCCTCTATTTACAACTTCTCTAAGTGACTGTAGTTGCTCCTCCATGTGCAACTTTTTTTTATTGTCTACAACTATTCATATATTTCCATTCTCTTAGTGTCCTAAAATCTTCCTCTATCTATAAATTCTCTCAATAACTACATATGATCCTCCTATCTATTATCTCTCCTTATGTCTAGATATTTTCCCCTTTTGAAATTAATTGCAAAAGGATATTTTTACTTATGGTTGCAATTATCCCCCTAAAATCTTAATATCAAAATAATTAATTCCTCTCATTGCTTACTTATTTTTTGTCTGCAACTAAGCTCCCCATGTCAAGGTTCTGTTTAACTATCCCTACATGCAACATTCCCTCTTCTAAAGCTATACTCTTAAGACTAATCCCCCTATGCTTGAACTTCCTTTTACTTCTTTTTTTTTGGGATTCCCCCTGAGCTTATGCTTCCTTTTATCTATAACTTAACTCTATAAATATCAAGGGGTTTCTCCCTCTTTTTATTTTCTTTCCATTTCAATTTCACCATTCACTTCACTTTCATTTGGTAATTCATATCCTTTTACATTTCATCATCCTTCTCCTGTAGCTCAATATCAAAAGTTACCATATTCTTAACATGGCTCACAAGGCTTCAATCAATAAACCTATAAAATATCACATGTGATCATAGCATATTAAACAATACCCTTAATTTGAGTATATATTGGAAAATACCCATAAAAATCACAATATTTAACCCCTTGCCAATAAAAACCAAATACACCTTCCCAATTTAAAAATCCCCTACTTTCATTATATATTGTAAGTATCCATTTTTTTATTAACATTTTTTATACCCATTTATATTTTTCATTAACTTTGGGCTCCATTTTTTATACTTGTCAAAATAACAACCATTTATCCCCTATATTTCCCCCAATATATTATGTCATTTTTTCCTCATTATATATCCCCTAATATAAACCCATGTGCTATGGCATTTCTCTCACAGTGAAGCCCTCGTGACATAGCTTGAGTTGTTGCAGTATCTCACTTGTTGTATATTTGTATTTTACTGATGATTTGTTATAGATATTACTCCCATAGAGCAATTTTTCTTTCCTTTAATTTCATTAAGGACATATACATTATTTAGAGACTTGATTGCATTTGATACTGATATTCTTGAAGCTACTTTTATTATTTCACATCCTTTAGAATGGAATGTGATATCATACCCTTGATCAACCATTTGAATTACACTGAATAGAATAGAGACTAAATAAGGCTTGTATGAAAAATGTTTGATTGTTTGTAACTTAATGTAAAGATAGTATTATGCATCAAAGTATTTTGTCAAGTTTGTAGTGCATTCTTTTAAAATTTCCAATGTTAGAATCAAACTAAACGCTATGATCTAATCCTTAAGCACATACATTCCTTTGATTTTGCTTGTGATTTCTTAGATGAATACACTCATAATTATTTATCATGCCTTCAATCGATCAGAATAGATTCATAGTTATCCAATCAAATCAAACTAATCATCAAATCTTTCTGCATACTTATGCATGGAGTAAAAAATGAAGCACACAACTACACTTCAATCATCAATTAACCAATATCTATTTCAATGTAATGAAATTATACCGGTGATAACACAAAATTATAACAAGATACTTGCACTGTAAATACATTCCTAAATCATGAAAAATGAATTAATACACACAATACACCTTGTCCCTTAATCATGTGTGTATGTATATACTACTAGGTTGCATGATTTGGAGTGCAGACCATGGATGACTATCAAAACCCTAAAAAAAAAATTTAGTAATGAACTCCATAATGAGGCTAGCCTAAGATTCCTTTTTAAAATCATTTTCAAAATTAATATTCCTCATTTAAGAGTTAATTTGATCATGATTTCAATCATTCTTGTAAGGGAGCATTGTCTTTGTAATGGATAAAACCCATGCAATATATCATTCATATTTATGCCACATTTTTTAATAAACATAGTGTTACCTTACCATGCATTTAGGGAACTTTGAATATGACTTTGGGTCTTCATTTTTGAGAAGGAATATCTCCTATAACATGAGAATTTATGTGGTGTGCCACCTATCATTAGAAATGACATGACATGTACTATCTTCCTATGATGATATTTCTTGAAAATTCATTTATCTTCACATTCAATTTCCTCATCAAATCCAAGGCATCATGACCACACCAGAGGGGATTCTAAAATTTTAGGCCTAATTCTCTTTATTCAGGGCTTCTTGTCTATTGTAGCTTCCAATCAATGTATTCCACTGATGTATGTTAATATCATTTAAATAAAAACATTGGTATCAATGAAAATATCATTCAACAATGTGGAATTCATCATAATAACCTTGACATACTTCTCCGAAGAATATGGTTCTCATTTAGAACCAAATTCACTTGCTAGCGAATGAGAAGTGACATTCATTTTCCCTAGCTAAGAAGTTAGCTAGCTCATGGTATAAAAAAAGAAAATGTATCCAATAACACCATTAGAGTGTCATCCCATCTTGGGTCATTGTGCATCTATGGAAGGTCAAGGACCATTGGTAATGATTTGATATAAAGTGTCATTCTTAGAGAAAATCAGATTAAGGGGGTGGGAATGTAAGATGGCCTTATCCTCAACAGCCTCCCAAATAATAGGGACATCCTTGGCTATTTGTGAGAAAAGGGATTAGGTTAACCAGTCACTAAGTACATCATCATGAATCTTAATTATTAATAAACTCTTGCGTGTATGCCACTCATGAATATTTTTAGAGATGTGAGTGGCATTATCTTGGTTGAAATTTGACAAAAATTTAGTTCTAAGATCCTGCCTAGTTGGTAACTGAAAGTGGTTTAGGAAAGTATGATCCAAGGAATCAATGTCACTATAAAATGCTTGATCAAGTTTGATATATCATTTAGAAACATCCCTTTTTAGTGTTCATTGAAAAAGTTTCAACCTCACATAATCATACACCAAAGAGTTAAATGAACACCAATCATGATAGGTGGTGATGTATGTTGAAGGATTGTGTCTTGGATTCCCTTAAAACTTAGGAATATCGTAAGGTAATTTGGCTGGAATAGGTGTCCACCTAGGATCATGACAATGGGGTAATTTGTAAGTTTTTCAAATCCAATAAATCAAGAGGTGATAGAAAATGAATCTTTGTTGACTACATGAATCATAAGGGTCGTAACCCCCTGACAGATGATATGGTATCCATATTTAAAGGTAGAATTATGTGAATGAAGATTATAATTCATCCCAACATAGTGATATTTTGGGCCAACAGATGAGGTGTAAATATTATTCCCCCCAGCGTCAGTGCCCCTATTGTACCTATGTAGATAATTCTAGGTTTAGGAATTATGCCAAAGAATATATAATGTTTTTTTGGTTTTTAAATGTTTTGGATGACCAAAGCTCTAAATTTTTTAAGAAGGTGCAATTTTTAATTACTTATGATGTACTAGAATGGCTGGATTTTCACCTCTAATGATAATTTAGATTTGATGAGATATGTAAGGTTGAAAATTTAGAAGTTAGATGATTTGTTAAACATAAAAATTATTATTTAAATTTTCATATACAATAGATGTGTGTAAAATAATATTACAGACAAACAATATATTTTTAAAAGTTTAAGGGAAGGTGAAAATTTAATGGTGTAGAGGAGTTGAATAAAACATGTAGTATAATTAACTAATATCTGTAAAGGATTATAACTTCATGGGGGATTTCAGAAAGATTGATTCTCAATATATTCTTCCCCAGAAATCCCATAAACTTCAAACAAATTCAAAAAAATAGAGTGATAATATAAATGACAAGGAATAACTTACAAGGACACAAGTTGTTTCAAAATGAATCTAGAATCCTTTTATTACTTCAAAAATAAATTAGAAGGGTACAAGTTTGCTCAAAAGTCTATCAAAATGGTTCAACCATTTCTAAGTATTTATAGAAACTTTTACATCTAAGATTAGATTCAAAACTAAAATATATTTACAAAATAATATATGTTTTTAAAGATATAGATATTTTTAGATATAGAGGAAAATTAGGAAAATATGACAGAAATTGCTACATTGTTGAGGGTATGTAGGAGTCATGTGATGACTAATACCTCTTTTCTGGAAATGTTGTTACTTCTGCTGAAAATCCTGAACTACAATTACACTTTTCTTAACTAATTCTAGTATCAAGTCCCACCTCTCTTCACTTGGTATAGAAAATCCAATCATATTTCCGAATCTTTCATCCACCTTGGTGTAAGTGTCAAAATCATGTTCATTTACAAAAAAGTGGTGGACTTGGTGTTGGATATTCAAATCAGATTGTATTCCCTATATGAAAACTTCATCACTGATAATTCCTGTAGATTTTTCAAACTTGGAGCCGTCAACACCTATATTGTACAATTTTTCTTGATAGTTTTCTAATGGAATCAATTTTCCATTAGAATTCCTGAGAGTGGGAAAATTCCTTTCCTACAGCAATGTAAATTTTCTGTTTAACCTCTTGACCTACAATTCAATATATTTTCATTTATTTTCCAGCTGTATCATCAAATTATTTTTTGTCAAGACCCTCTTAACCTCCATGATCGTTGATATTCTTTCTCGAATATTAAGGTCCTCTTGTTCTTCTTTAGTTTTTGAATTGAACAGCTTGATGATCTTTTGTACCTCTTCTGGCTTATGTTCCGAATCTGCCTTTGTATTTTCTATTTTTTTTTTACTCTGTGCATAAGTTCTTCCTGTTCAAAGGTAATCTACATTGAAGGCCACATGTTTTTTATATTGGAATTTATATTCTGCTAAATATTGTTTTTGGCTTCTGCTAACATTTTAATTACAAAGGACTTATCTTCATATTTCTGTACTTTTTTCATGAGTTTATAATTTTTCTGCAATTCTAAAAAATGTGCATTGTCAGTTTTGAGTTTACTCTCCTGCATTTTAGCCAATGTTGTTTCTAATTTCTCTTTCTTGGTTTGAGCTGTTGTTAATTAATCTAGAGCTCTGGTGATCTCTTCTATAGATTCTTCCACTCTACTCCTTGCTGAAATTCTCCCACTATACCTATGCCTAATGTAGATGCTCCTACTGCTCCCCAATATTCTTTTTCTTTCAATAGTGCCTCCATGTCTGCTCAATCTTTAGTATTAGTGCATTTTTCTCCACCACTAAAATAGAAATTATTTCTTTTTCTATCTCTATATTGGAAACCTCTTTAGCTTGAGGATGCTTTGTGGAGGGTAGCTTCAGTTTCTTCCTTAATTCTTTTATATATGCTTCCTTATTTTTAATGAGCTCTTCTACTGCTTTAATATCCTTAGAATCATGTCCTCGCTTTATGATCAAATCCTCCAAAGATTTGATCATGTTATCTTGAGAAATGATGACATCTTTTCAATTTCTAGTTGAGAATTCATGTTATTTAAAGATGACTGTAACTTATTAATATTCACGGATGAGTTGGTATTTGAAGACACCTTTTGATTTTAAATTAAAAAACTATTCATGGATTTCGTTGGCAAAAAACTGACTGTAATTGAAAAGGAGAGAGGGTTGTTTACCAATTGAAAAATTAGACAAAACTCCTAACACTATCTCGTCTACACACTGATCGGTATAGTACCCAAGTAGTTGGGTTACCATGGAAATTACCTACTTAAAAATTTCAGGGAAAATAGAAGCTGTATATGGGGGACAAGTCCTAGGAAACGCAACATTCTCAGGAAGGAAATATTCAAATATCTGGGCTCTTTGAGGGAATGTCAACTTGTTATACAATTCCATTAGAATTTTAGTAGAAAAAAGGTGATGGGAAGGTTATTATTCAATTTTTAGGGCCTGGCCGATGCTTTCAAGTGAAATATATTAAATAACTTCATTATTGTGGGAAATGATAGCCTTTTGACTTGGAAAATACCTAACGTGACACCAGACAGAGAATTATGGGAGGAAATGAGTCTAGGAGGAAATAAATTATGCGAGAAAGTATTCCTAGATGCTCAATTCATCACTCTTATATGTATACTTCTGCTTAGCCCAATTATGCAACTCGTAGATGTCAAACTCTGATAGGGTTTCTACAATTTTATGTTGGGTGTATACGAAAGGGGCTTTGTTGAAACCAGGGACTAGAAGAATTAGGGGATTGGACTCTATAGATTTTCCCTTTTCCTTATGGTTCAACATTGTATGAGATGAAGAACCAAGTGCAAAATAAAAATGCCAAACAATATTTCGACAGAAGAAATTTTTGATAGAAAAGGTTTAAGCACAAGGTTACCCGTGAAAGTTATCGATTGTACGCATGGAGAATCATTGTTAAAATGCTGACAGTTGGCGACAAAGAGTTTTTCATTCAAAAGAATCAATTGCGAGAAAGGAAATGAATAATTGGTGTTACATGGTTTTATATAACAGGTGAATTGGTTGTGCAACAACTAAAATAATGTATGTGGAGCGAGGGATTTAATTAATAAAACGTATTAGTGGAGAGAATAAATGATAGAACGTTCATAAGATTTCACGGGATATTCGAATGCTAATGAATAGGTTACGTGGAGGGATGGTGATGTGGAAGGACAACTGGCAAGAGTTGACTGGCGGGAGTTAACATCTATGTGGCGGAAGATAAGTGACGGAAGGGGAGACACTTGGTGGGAGATGGTTGAAAGATGAAATAACTGTTGAAGGGAGAGGAGGTGGTATTTCGAGGGGGTGTATTTCGTTTCTGGTATTGGGAGGTAACCCCCTGAAATCCTGGAGAGCTTTCCATGTACTCCTTGGCAATTTCAACGTAAAAAAAAATTCGTCCCACCCCCCCCTTCCCCCGCATGTGTTAATTGTTCGGAGCGTGGGGGGGGCGCATGAAATCGCTCGCCTGCTGTAGATCTTGGCATATTAAATCATAGCCATTGTTTCCAATGCATACATTATTTACAAATGATAACATCATATTATAAGCTTATCAAATGCATATAAAAATCAAATAAATCAACTATCCAAAGTTTTTAACTTAACAACAGATTTAACATTTCTTAATCTGATAGCGGCATTTAAATGTGCATCGCTAATTTTATTCATTTTCTAGGGATTTCATTTCTCTTTTATTTCTCTCAATATATTTTCACTTTTTGTCGTCATCATTTTTTTTTATAAATTATTTTTTATATCCATTTTTCTATTTTTTGTTCTTTTCTTTGTTCTTTTTTCTTATATATTTTTTATTTTCTATTTTTTCAACAAATACATGTAAAAAATAAAATGATTTCGTAACATCAATTCCAACAAGGGACTGCTTCTCCCTGTGAGATGCAGAGAACAAGTAGATCCATGTGCCTTCTCCTCAGGCTATGGAGTCTTTTCTGTGAAATCATACTATGACTGTGGAAAATGAATAAAAAATCAGTAATGTATAATGAACTAATATAATCAACTTGAGTATTAGATATAGTTCTTTAGATAATGGCCATTCACAGGAAATGTAGAGTATGTTCCTTCCATATTCTGCTGAATAAAAGTAATATTTCCTTTGACCTCTGCATTGTTGAATGACCCCAACCAGATATTAGCAAATTTACCATGTTCCCTTTTTCTTCTCTTCTGGCATCCCATTTTAAAACAAAATATCCTTACCTGAAATCTCTTTCTATAGCTTTCTTATCAAACAAAATTTTCATCTTGTTTTGATATTGACTAATTTTGTACTGAACTTCATCTGTATCCTCATTTAACCCTATAATCTAATTGACCCTTCTAGAAAAATCATCAATCTCTTCATTTGATTCTTGTAAGAACTTCGTGAGAGGAAAGGCTAGCTGCGTAGGAAAAGTGGCTTCAGTGCCATAGAAAAGCTGACAAGGGGATTTACCTGTTGAGTTTTTGGGTGAAATTATGTTGGCCCAGAAATCATTGTTAAGATGACTATCCTAGTTCCTCCTATGATTTTAAATTACCTTTTTTATCAACTTTACCAAACTCTTATTGGATGACTCTGCCAATCCATTCCCTTGAGGGTAGTATGGAGTAGAATGATGCAATAAAATCTCATATTTATGGAAAATTATATCATATTGACACTACTAAATTCATGTGCATTATCTGTGATGATTTGTTGAGAACATCCAAATCTAGATAATATGTTTTCCTCAATAAATTTAATGACAATAGTATCTATAGCATTTTTTACTGGGATAGATTTTACCCACTTTTTAAAGTAATATATTGCAGTTAAGATCCATCTATTTTGATTGGTAGATTTTGTATCTATCTCTCCAATAAAATCTAGTCCCCACTGTAAGAAAGGTGCCTCAATCAAAACTGGAACAAGAGGAAGTGTTGCTAATTTTTGCTTGCTAGAAAAAATATGACATGGAACGTAGCTTCTGAATTTTTCCCCAACTTGTGAAAATAACTTTGGCCAATAGAAACCTGCTCTAAATATATTGTATGTTGTTGCTCTCCAAGCATAATTACCTCCAAAAACTCCTCCATGACACTGATCTATAACACCTTTTGTTTCACTCCCAGTTAGGCATAGAAGTAAGAAGTTTAAATGATCTTTCTAATATAGGTTAGCATTTATAATACAATATCTTTTAATCTAAGATTTTTTCATTTTTATTTTGTGAAACCAAGAGGTTACTTAAAATCTTGAAGAACGCGTGCAATATCATCATACCATTTAGACAATAGGAACTTTTCCTCAATATGAAGTGGAAGAGGATTTGAATCTATAGAAGAAGAAGGTTCTTTTGGATTCTTTTCTGATGAACTAGAGTAGGGTTCTTGTGGATTCTTCTCTCTTGATCTTGGATAAGGTTCTTGTGGATTCTTCTCTCCTGATACCTGCATGATAGTGTTTATTCCCAGGACTTTTCAGTTAGATTTAGCCAACATCTTGGCTAAACCCTGGCATTTTATCATGTTAGTAGATTTGATGTCTAGATCAAATTCAAGAATTTTAGATATCCATCTCCCTCTCCTACCATATGTATCAGGTTGGGTCAAAACGGTTTTGACAACATTATTTGGGACATATGCAATAACAGGAGAATGAAGGACATAATTTCTAAAGGCTTTCAAGGCTTGTACCAGAGCATAGGCTTGTTTTTCAATAATTTCATATTTTAGCTCTGCATCTCTCATCACTTTACTAAATAAGTCAATTGGATGTTCATCTTGGTTATCATTCTTTTGCAATAAAACAATAGCTAAATTGGTGTTAGAGGCAAAAGAGAAAATGTTGAAAGGTTTGGTATAATCAGGGGTGGCTAGTAGTGGGGCTTCAGAAATAACCTTTTTGATTTGTGTAATATCATATCTAGCTTGCACTATCCATTTAAAGTCCTGGTTTTCCTTCCACATATCAGTGGTACCTTTAACAATCTCAGCATATTTCGGTATAAATCTTCTTAGAAAATTAATTTTTCCTTAAAAATCTTGAACTTCCTTTTTATTTCTTAGAAGACTAATTACCTCAATGGTTGAGACTTGTTTTGGATCAATTACCACTCCTTCTTTTGAGATGATGTGGCCAAGTAACTTCCCTTCTTTTATGGCAAACATGGATTTCTTTGGTTTGAGCTAGATTTTGAATTTTTTGCACCTATCAAAAACCTTTCTCAAGTTCTTTAAGTGCTTTTCATCAAAGCTTGAAAACACAGTTAGATCATCCAGATAAATAACAATAAATTTATTGATTTTACCAACAAAAGATAAATCCATGGCTCTTTGAAATGTTGCTCCTGCATTAGTCACGCCAAATGACATCCTATCATACATAAACGTACCTCAGGGAGTTGTGAATGTTGTTTTCTCTCTATCTTCTGGACTCACCAAAATTTGGTTATATCTAGAAAACCCATCTAGCATGGAAATTCTACTAAAACCTAAAACTCTTTAGAGTAATTGATCAATTTTAGGAAATGGATAGTTATATTTTAAGGTTTATTTGTTCAAATTTCTAAAATCTACACACAATCTTATTTCACCATTCTTTTTTCTTACAGGAACCAAATTTTCAATCCACTCAGAAAATCTCAGAGGAACAATCATCTTTGCATGCAATACTTTCTTAAGTTCCTTCTCAATGGTTGGAAGAAAAATTGGATTGATTATTCTTAATTTTTGTTGGAATGGTTTGGCTTCTGGTTTTTGAAGGGATATTATTCTCAATGAGATTTGCATCATAAGTTTTAAGCTCTTCATAGGACCAAGAAAAGACATATTTACAATGCTTTAAAATATTTGTATATTTTTCTTTTATGTCCTTGGGTAATGATGCTGAAATTTTCACATTCTTAATTTCTTCATCAATTCCAATGTTACAATCTTCTACATCCTCTTGTTGTTGTGTATTTAATAACGAATTTTTTAAGACATCATTTTTATCAAAAATATTTTCAAGAGGGATCACACCCTTGGGAATGAAATTGTTTGGAAATTGGAGGATATCATGATCAACTATCTTATTTTTCAAATGTGAATATTTATTTTCATGAGTTTCATTATGATCCATAATTTTTTCTCCCTAAATTTGTAAGGCTGAAAAATCATCAATTTTCTATAGGAAACTCTTCAACTATTCATCATCTTCAAAAAAATTCTAGTGTTTAATATTTTCATGGATTGAAGGTCTATTTTTCACCTGAATTTGATATTGTAGTTACATTAGATCAGGAATTTTAAAGGAACTGGAAAAAACTGCCAAACAGTCTGCATACATGTTTTCATTTCTTGGGATTGTTTTAATGTTAAAAGCTTGGAAATAGTTCTCTATAGAATCCCATACCTCATTTTGGTAAGATATAAGCCTAGGATCTTTTTCTTGGCATAGATTTCTTACATGTTTTACAATCAATTTTGAATCCTTGAAAACACTTAAGTTCTGAACTTTCAAAATTTTAGCTAACTCAAGGCCGACAAGTAAGTCTTCATATTCTGCTACATTATTAGTAACATCAAAGTCTACCTTAAAGGATTGGGTTATTTTCCTTTATCTAGAGAAATTAATACAATTCCTACTACAGCCCCATATTTAGAAAAAGGCACATCAAAGTATAACTTCCACACATCATTTTTTATACATTTAGGCTTATTTACAATTTGTTCAATGTTAAGTTGGGAATTTTGGAGATCATTAGATGACAATGTGAAACATCAAAAATCCTGATTGATGACATAAATAGGATGATTTATTTCTTGATCAGCCTTACATACAGTGTTAATGAATCTTACCTTTATGTGTAACCTAAGATGTTCACCCCCATATATAGGAATAGTGGCATAAGGTATATCCATCTGTAGACTTCCACCTAATTTGGCACATCATGATCTCGATAACAACATTCCTAATTTGGGACGGATACCTATGACTAAAATTTATAACATTGCACGTTTTACAGGGATTTGAACTAAAGTCACAACTAGGTCTTTTATTAATGTGAGATAAAGAACTTTCTTGGAGTCAAAGGTGTACAAATCATGTTAATGGCTCATAATTTTTAATTGAAATTGATCCATGATTACTTTTGGGAGAAAATTGTGAGAGGCCCCATAGTATAACATACAATTATATAGAAGAAAATCATGAATTTTGAGAGTAACATAAAAGAGAGGAACATTTTCATCAATCATGTCAGAACTAGGACCAAAAAACACAAAAGGTTTTTCATCTTGTAAAATGATTACATCCATTTTGATACTTTATTTTTGTATCCTAGGTTTTTGGAAATTTCAAACAGAGGAACAGGGATTTTGAATATCTCTTGCTCTTTATTTACATTAAAAACTTTTGGAATATTCTTTTCAGGTGTATTATTTTCATTTAATTGAGCTAATGGATGAATCACAATAATGAAGGCTCACTAATTGTGACATTCTTAGTTATCCTACCAGGACTTGATCTAGGCCTCAAATCACATCTTCTTCCTAATTCTGTAATAAGATATTCAAAAAATTCCTTATACTTTAAAGCTTGGGAAGCCTATTGATCTTGGGTTGAATATTAATCAAAAAAAATTTGGACCATAGAATTTTGTAATATATGTCACCCAAAAAATTAATTTCATTAGTAACTGATGAACCAGTTTCCCTATGTTCCTGATCATCAATTAATAATGGAGGTTGTACCTCCTGGTCAGTATTTGTTCTTTGCATAATTGAGGTTGAAAAGGTCTTTTGTATTGAATTTGAGATCTATTTGTCATTGGTTGAGCTACCCTAGGATGCACTTCCCTTTTTCAAATTCTATTAGAAATATTTCTCAATAAAGAAGTAATTTCATCCATATTATGATCTTCATCCTTAATCTTTGACAAAAATTACTTTCTTCACTAGCTTTCATTTTTCTTTCAACTTTTTTAGCCTTTTCTTTAAGTTTATTTCATGCAAATTTATTTTCCTCAACCTCAATAGCATTTTTTTGCATATTTGCCAAAGTGATAGATCCTCTTTCTCTAAGCATGATAGTAAAATCATCATCAAATCCCTTTGAGAATCTATTCTTGGATACATATAGTGGTGGTTTACAGTCAAGTGTCATTTTATTGTAAATTTTATTGAATATTTTAATGAAATCATAAACAAGTTCTAGAGAATTTATTTTTAAATCATCAAATTATGAAAGGTAATAGAATGGATGCTTTTTCCCCACTGATTATTAAATATATTTTTTAATTCGTTCCATATTTGAATTGAATTGGAATATAATTTTCTAAACCAGATTCTTACATTTCCTTCAAGGGATTGAACAAAAAGTCTCATATATACATCTTCATGTTCAATGTTCGTATTATCAGAAAAATATAAAAAGGTAGCTAAATGATAGACAATGGACAAACCAATATCTCCAGTAAACATAGGTAGGTGTTTAAGATATCCATCTTGAAAATCATTAAGTTGATTATGAATAATTGGTGCAACATAACGAGCTTGAATGATGGGATGGAAACCATCCATTGTATTAGTTGAACGAGGTGAGGCTGATGAAGAAATTGAAGTAGAAGATGATGATGAAGGTGTGGATAACCTTCCTTTGATATGACGAGAAGAACTTGTATAAGTTTTTGGAAATGATAATTGGATCACTAACTTCTGTAGTTCTAGATCAAATTTTCCTTCACCCTAAAATAAATGATTTGTATATACAAAGAAACTATCTTCAGGTTTTTCAAAATTTGTTGGAAATGTGTGAATGACAGAAGAGATAAAGTCACTTGGTTTTAATTCAAGTTATTCTATCCCTAATTCTACTTATGACATATGATATTCTAAAATAGTTTCAGGAATTTGATAAGACTCTAATTGATAAAAAATAAGAGTTGACTATAGATCAACACCTTTGGAAAAAATTTCTAACATTTTTGGTGGTAGATGTGATTATTCAGGAGGGATATATATTGAACTAAAGGGATCAACATCTGAAATAATTTCAGGTGGAAATGAGGCAGAAGTTGAAGATGAAGCTCTAACATTTTTGGTGGTAGATGTGATTTTTCAGGAGGGATATATATTGAACTAAAGGGATCAACATCTGAAATAATTTTAGGTGAAAATGAGGCCGAAGTTGAAGATGAAGCTTCTAAAATTCTCCTCAAAGAGGCAATTCTCACTAGCCCCTCTGGATCTGACAATGGAGAATAGAGAAGAGGATATGAGTGATATCTAGTGTGCTTTGGTGAAGCCAAATTTATTATGTGGAGTTTCCACGTGAAATATTTTAACCTACTAATATTTTATTCACCATTAAAAGGAGAGTTTAATTGTTGTCCCAAGGAAAATAAATTCAAAATATTCTTCACCGGCAATGACGCCAATTTGATGTTGTACATCTATAGATAATTTTATTTTTAGGAATTAATCCATAGCATCTATAATATTTTGTTGGTTTTAAATTTTTTTTGGATGACCAAATCTCTAAACTATTTAAACATGTGCAATTCTTAATTACTTATGATGTACCTAAAAGGCTGATTCTTCACCTCTTACAGTAATTTATCTTTGATGAGATATGTAAGGTTGAAAACTTAGAAGTTATATGATTTTTTAAACATCAAACTTATTATTTAAATTTCATATACAGTGGATGCGTGTAAAATAATTTTACACCCAAACAATATATGTTTAAAACTTTAAGGGAAGATGGAAATTTAATGATGTAGAGGAGTTGAATCAATCAAACAGTTTAATTAACTAATATTTTGAAAGGATTATAACTTCATCAGGGATTTCATAAATATTGATACTCAATCTATTCTTACCCAGAACTCCCGTAAACTTCAAACACATGTAGAAAAATAGAATGATAATATAATTGACAAAGAACAACTTACAAGGACACCACTTGTTTTGAAATGAATACAAAATCCTTTGATTACTTCAAAAATAACTAGAAGGGTATAAGTCTGCTCAAAAGTATATCATAATGGTGCAACGATTTCTAAGTTATATTTCTAAGTATATATAGAAAAATTTACATCTGAGATCAGTTTCCAAGCTAAAATATATTTACAAAATAATATATGTTTTTAAAGATACATATATTTTTAGATAAAGAGGAAAAATAGGAAAATCTGCAGGAAATTGCAACGTTGTTGAGGGTATGTAGGAGTTAGGTGATAGCTATTACTTATTTGCTAGAAATTTTGTTCCTTTTATGTTGAAAATCATGAACTACAGTTACACGTCACTCAGGATATAAAATCCAATCATATTTCTAAATATTTCATCCACCTTGGTGTAAGTGTCCAAAGTAGGTTTATTTATAAAAAGGTGGTGGACGTCGTGTTGGATATTCAAATCAGGTTGTATTCCCTATATGAAAACTTCACCACCGATAATTCATTTAGATTTTGAAAACTGGGAGGCATCATCACCTATGTTGTATAATTTTTTTTGATATTTTGCTAATAGAATAAATTTTCCATTAGAATTCCTAAGAGTGGGAAAATCCTTTTCCTGCAGAAATGTAATTTTTTTGTTGAACCTCTTGACCCGCAACTCAAGATCTTTGCATTTATTTTCCAATTGTATCATCAAATTCTTTTTGGTCAAGACTCTCTTAACCTCCATGGTTTTTGTTGTTCTGTCTATAATATTAAGGTCCTCTATTTATTCTTTAGTTTTGGAATTTAATAGCTTGATGATATTTTGTGCCTCTTCTGGCCTATGTTCTAAATCTACCTTTGTATTTTTTATTGTTGCTTTAACTATGTGAACAAGTTCTTCTTGTTCAAAAGTAATTTGTATTGAAGACCACATGTCTGTTATATTGGCATTTATATAATGCCAAGTAATATTTTTGGCTTCTGCTAACATTTGAATTACAAAGGACTGATATTCATATTTATGTACCTGTTGCATGAGTTTATAATTTTTCTACAATTTTGACAAATATGCATTGTCAGTTTTGAGTTTACTCTCCTCCATTTTAGCCAATGTTGTTGCTAATTTATCTTTCTCGTACTGAGCTATTTTTAATTCATCTATAGCTCTAGTGAGCTCTTCTATAGATTCTTCCATTGCACTCCTTGTTGAAGTTTACTCCACTTACATGTGTCTGATGTATATGCTCCTGCTTCTTCCCACTATTATTTTTCTTTCAATAGTGCTCCATGTCCTACTCCATATTTTGCATCTGTGCATTTTTCTCCACCACTAAAATAAAAAGTTTTTCTTTTTCTATCTCTATATTGGAAACCCTTTTAGCTTGAGTATGCTCTTTGGAGGGTAGCTTTAGTTTCTTCCTCAATACTTAAATATTTTCTTCCTTGTTTTTTATGAGCTCTTCTGTTGCTTTAACATCCTTAGGATCATGTCCTAGCTTTATGATCAAATCCTCCAAAGATTTGATCATGTTATCCTTAGAAAATGATGACATATTTTCAATTTTTAATTGAGAATTCATGTTATTTAAATATGACTGTAACTTATAAATAGTCATGGCTGACTTAGTATTTGAAGACACGTTCTACATTAAAATTAACAAATTGTTCATGGATTTCATTGGCCAAAAACTTATTGTAATTGAAAATGAGAGAGGGTCGTTTACAAACTGAAAAAGTAGAGAGAAATACTAACATTATCTCATGTACCCACTAATTGGTATAGTACCTAAGTAGTTGGGTTACCATGGAAATTACATGCTTATACATTTCACGGAAAATAGAAGTTGGATATGGGGGACTGGTCCTGGGTAGCTCATCATTCTCAGGATGGAAATATTCAAATATGTGAGCTCTTTGAGGGAATGTCAACTTGTTATACAATTCCATTAGAATTTCGACAGAAAAAATGTGATGGGAAGGTTGATATTCAATTTTTAGGGTTTGGAATATGCTTTCAGGTGAAATGGAGAAAAAAACTTCATTGTTGTGGGAAATGATAGCCTTTTGACTTGGAAATTACCTAAGGTGACACAAGACAAAGAATTATGGGAGGACATGAGTCTGGGGGAAAACAAATTGTGGGAGAAATAATTCTCATATTCTCAATTCATCACTCTTATCTAGATACTTCTGCTTAGCCCAATTATTCTGCTTGTAGAGGTCAAACTCTGATAAGGTTTCTGTAATTTTAAGTGGAGTGTCTACTAAAGGGGTTTTGTTGAAATTAGGGACTAAAGGAATAGGGGATTGCATTCTATATATTTTCCCTTTCCCTTATGGTTTGAAATTGTATGAGATGAAAAACCAGGTGAAGAAGAAAAATTCCAAAGAAAATATCGACAAAATAAAATTTTGACAGAAAAGGTTTACACACAGGGTTACCCGCAAAAGCTGTCGATTGTACGCAGGGAGAATCCTTTTTAAAACACTGACATTTTGCAGTAGAAATATTTTTGTTCAGTAAAATCAATGGCGAGCAAGGAAATGCATAATTAACGTTACATGTTTTTATATAACAAGTGAACTGGTTTCATAACGGCCAAAATAATGTTTGTGGGGCGAGGGATTTAATTGATAAAATGGATCAGTGGCGAGAATAAATGATATAACATTCATAAGATTTAGTGGGGGATTCAAACACTGATGGATAAGTAATTTGGATGGTTGGTGATGTGGAAGGATAGGTGGCAAGAGTCGAGTGGCAGGAGGTAACGACTGTGTGGCGAAAGATAAGTGGTAGAAGGGGAGACACTTAAGGGGAGATGGTTGGCAGAGGAAATAACCGTTGACGAGAGAAAAGGTGGTATTTCGAGGGGGGGGGGGGGAACCTGTATTTTTCGGTATTAGGAGGTGATCCCCCCCCCCTGAAATCACCGAGACCCGTCCATGTACTCCTCAACAGTTTCAACATAGACTGCTCCCCCCCACCTTGTGTTAACCGTCAAGAGCGCGGGAGGTGCAGGGGGTAGGATGTCTCACTTGTCGTATATCTTGGCGGATTAAATCATAGTCGTTTCTTCCAGTGTGGAAATTATTTACAAAAGACAACATCGTATTACAAGCTTATCAAATGCATATTAAAATCAAATAAATCAACTATCCAAAGTTTTTAACTTAAAAAAAATTTAACATTTCTGAATCCGATAGTAGCATTTAAATGTGCATCGCTAATTTAATTATTTTTCTAGGGATTTCATCTCTCTTTTATTTATCTCAATAATTTTTTATTTTTCTCAAACTCATTTTTTTATAACATATTTTTTATATCCCTTTTTCTATTTTTTATTCTTTTCTTTCTTTTTTTCTTATAGAATTGTTATTTTATGTTTTTTCAAAAAATACACGTACAAAAGAAAATTATGCTACAACAACCCCCATAAAATAAAGGTATCCTAAAGGCTTGGTTTACAACAAGATTATACCCAGCATCAAAGGACAATACTCCATGTGTATAAGCATTATCGTAATTATGAGAGCTCATAGGCATAATGGTACTAATGAGGACAATTCACCCAAGTGTACTAACCCCCCCAAAAGGAAAATGAATCTCTAGAGTAGCGTGTCCCTCCAAACATAGAACTAGACCAAGGTTGATAATTACTACCCCCATCCTATCTATAAGAAATAGACAACCCTCCCATCATGTTCCTAGTAGTGAAGATTCTCGTGCTAACTGTAAGAATCATAGGTTGAGATGAGTTAGGAATGAATGTCGCATCTCCCGTGAATTGACCAATATTTTTCCCTGCTCCAAACATAATTATATAGGAAGAATAAACAGAAAAAAGGTGGAAAATGTGATGGCTTCATAGAAGTAACTAGTGGAATGGCCCAAGAATATGTGAGAGGTGTAAAAGGAGTTAGGGATCCTGCCACACTAAGTGGTGGTAAACGTAACATGGAAGTAGATATGTCGATGCAGAGGTTAAATAAGGACTCATATCCCCCACATAAGGAGTAGTAATTCCACTATACATATGGTAATAGAAGTATGAAAAGGCTTCACTATTGTTGGGATTCAACTACGCTAAAATGAGGCTCAGAGGGTTAGTCAAAGGTGGGTTATAGTGTGGTAAATGAATTTTAGCAATTACCTCAACAATTATAATATATTTCTTCCTAGGACCAAAATTATTGCCCCCAACCTGAGTATGTTTGAAGTTCTCTATTACCGGAGTTAACCTACATCTACGAGGTGGTGGATCTTCCTCTTCGGGAGAAATTCCTAACAGATTACGAGAACATTGATTAATTTTTTCAACCATGGGGAATATATTTTTATTGTCACATTAAGACAAGTAAGACACCCATATGGCTAAATTATGACTCAGACGAAGAAACACCCTCTAAAATATACCTAAGATATAAGCACACACAAACAAGAGAGATAGAGAAGGGATCTTCCCACTACTGGACCCTATTTGATTAAAGCCCAAGTTGATAGTGAAGTTATGGTTGTGTAAGTTATAATAGTGGCTTTATTAATGGAGGCTTACAGTAGGGAAAAAGTACTCACACTCAAATATCAATAGTGAAGCAGCCCCCCATGAGAACCAAGTGATTTTGAATGAAATATACCCCAGATACAGCAAGGATGTCCCCATCACTGACACCAGTGTCATCTTCCTAGGAAAGGCCACTAAGGCTAGCACGTACAACACACACCCTAGGGGATTAGTATTAAGTCATATTCACAGCAAGGGTAGGGAAAATAATCCTGAAACCCCCTGAGATATTCCTCAAATCGAGAAGTACTCCTCCCAGGTTATCCCAAAGTGTTACAACAAAAGAAGCTAATAACACAATTTGTAATACATTTAAACCACACCACCAATGCCAATGAATCAGGTCATGCCACCCCAATGTCCTTAATGTGACCTCATGCATGTCCTCTTATTAGAAAGGATTCCCAGGGAATGTGAACATCGAGTGGATTTTCCCTCTGTAAAGCAAGATGTTAAGTTTGTTTTTTCGGTCTTGGAGTAGTTAACCTCACTATAATATTCCAAGGTTATAGCTTAAGCTAATCTTTGTGTGCTACCAATGAAAAACAAAAATTATCAAAAATATTTTGTTAACCTTTAATTTTAAGGTTTTTTTTTTTAAGTCAATAAGGTAGTAGCATGCAACTTAGATGATGTGAATAGACTCAAGACCGAATCCCTCAAATGAAAAATGAAAATGAAAAATTCTCTCTTCATTCGATGAATTCTAACTAGAGAAGGGAAGAGAGTATTTTATCTTCAAGTAAAAATAGTGACCTCACACACTCTCAATACTCACTTCATTGAAATTCACTAAGCTTATAAAAAAACAAAACAAAACAAAATCCAAGAAAATCACTCAAAAAGAGAGCAAAAATCAAACCAAGCAAGAACAAAATGCACTCAAAAACTCTAAACTTGGCTTTGCAAACAAAATATCACTCAGAAATGAAAAAATATATGATAAAAAACAACAAGAAGTGAAAAAAAGCATAAGTCTTGTAGCTCAATGAATAGCAAAAGCAAGTATAAACAATGATCTGCAGTGGAGAAAACCTAACTCTAATCCAAGGTAAAGATAAGAAAGGAATGAAATAATGAGAATTCTTTGAAAAAGATATTATCAGTATATCCAAGGCACTCGACCATATCTTTCATATCCACTATTTCAAAACCACAACAATTCAAAGCATGAGGAAACTAAAAATAACCAAATTCAAGCATAAAATCTTCCAATGGAAACACCAAAAATGGCAATAGATCAGATCCACTTCAAGAAACAATCTCTAATATAGATATGAAACATATTTGAATTAATATCCATAGCGAGAATACAAATCCAAAGAATCAAGGTAGGATCCTAAGGGTAAGCCCCTAAAAACAACCCAAAACAATCTTAAGGAAAATTGTAATATTGGAAAGAAAATAGATCCAATTCAGAATGAGTTGTAGATTTGAGGAATATGTTTCTGAAAATTTACCCATAGTATTCGTTTTTGCTCGATGTTTCAAGTCTAGACTAGGACCCATCATCACGAGAAATCTTGATGAGAGAAAGGATAAGCGAGGAGGTGTAAATAAATAAATTAAAATAAAGAAAAAAGCTTGAATAATTAATTGATAATTTATTAAATACGAGTAGATTAATAATATATATTAATATATTAGTATTTTTAATTAATAATTTAATTAATTAATATCAATATTAATGGGTTATTATTGTTAAAACATTAACAATACTAGAATTATAATTAAGTATAAATGAATAATATAGTTAATAGCAATTAATTAATTATAATTATTAAATATTTTAAAGGTAATTAATATCATTAATTAATCAACTAATTAACAATGTTAATTAATTAATTAATTAATTAGTTTCTTTAAGTGTTAAATTAAAGTAAAACCATATCTGAACTAGATCTAGACTATAACAAATAGAAAGAATACATGTCCAACAAGTAATGACAATATATTCAAGATAAATGCTCCAAAATCAAGCAAAAGAGACTCAACACAAACCCTAAAATAGGAAAATGAAGTAGATCCAATTCAAAACAAGATAGGAAAATGAAATAGATCCAATTCAAAACACAAGTTCTAAATTAGATAAGATATAGATATTAACTATAAAAAACAATAGGAATACATATCCAAAAAATCAAACAGAATTTGAAGAAAACCCTCTAATATCAAGCAAATCAACTTGATTAAAAACCCTCAAATTGGAAAACAAATCCATAAATAAGTTGATTTTCCATTCAGCCATATCTTCCATATTCAGGCTCCATTTTAGGTGATCTTTTTTTATTTTTATTTTAATAAGAATTCAAATCGATGGTCATTTCAACCAAATTACGTACAAAAAATTGTAGAATTCAATGTGAAATCTGCGCTTTGTTATTTTCTTATTTTTTTAAGATAAAAAATTAAAAGAAAAAAATTTATTTGGATCTAAGATCTATTAATATCTGAAGTAAATGAGACTAATGGAGATATAGATAAGTTCATACATCCATAGAGAGGAGGAAAGAAATAAAATAATACCAAAAATGAAAAATAAGAAGAGATTTGTTACATGGATTAATCCCTCTTACGGACAAGAGTGATCTCCCTAGTACTCCAATGAGTAACTAGAAACAAATATCCTTTTGAATACCTCTTTCTCTAGTTTAATTGCATTTCAAGATTATTATAATAGTAAAGTAGAGAGGACATGCTTCTATCTTGAAATCCAAACGTCCGATGGAGCCCTTTGTCATGTCGCTCCAAAGTAGTTCTCCAATGAGTAGAACCTGCAATCAGAGAAAAGACAAATAATCAAAGCATATGCAATATATAATAATAAAAAAATACTAATCCAAATTAGTGATCAAGGATTCTAAGTATTGATATTATTCCCATAAGCATAGAAACAAATCAATGAGAAAAAGAGATCCATATGTACTATCTTAAATAGAAAGAGTAATCTTACAACCTGATGCCTTGATGTTCTACAGATTTCTCCTGAGGTCCTGAAAAATCATTCTCCTTCAGTCTGATAAGCCTTCCTCTCTAGAATGCGAGAATGATGTTATGGACACAAAGGTGTGATCTTTCGTGTGCCAACAACAACTCACTAGTGTAGAACGTATGCACTATGTGAACTCTCTTCAGATTAGAAACTATATAGATTAGTCTCTAATCACAATGGTATCTACCTTTGAACCTAAAATTTGAGCTCAATTTATAGGGAAATGGAGGTAGTTTTAGTTCCATGAAGAGGGGGATGTATTCCTCTCATGAATGGATTTGAGTTCCATGGACCAAGGTATAAGCTCCATAAGTGGAGGGATAAAGCTCGAACTTTCGTGACTCTAGAGGCTTCTAGTTGGGAGAATATTCGACTAAATAGGCTTCTAGAACTTACTTTTTTCTTTTTCTTGCTCTTCACAGGGGTGCACAGGTTTTAGTGGAAAAAACTGTGGGACTCACCAAATTCAATGGATGGAACATCAGCGCATGTGCAAGGAAAGGCTAGAAAAATCATGTAGGTAGACTTTTAAGGGTTTTATAGAGCTTTTCTCAAATTTACAAAACTTGATTCGGGAACATGAGTGTTTTTGACCTCTAAGGGAGCATGATATGGATGGTGATAGACCCATATGAATTGTCAAATTTGATGGTGAAAAAATGACATGTAACAGATTTCCCCCTAAAGTGTGAAGTTTGAGAGTTTTTTAGAAGAGTGAAGTGCTTTATCATTCTAAGGATTGGATTGGAGACACCGGTCGAAAACCTATAAAAAAATTTAATGCAAATATATATATCATCGCTAAGGTAGGAATTCCCACACTCATATCAAAACTAACTTAATGTTCTGGTACATATATGGTTTCAATATAAGATCAAAAGTAGACACAGTATGGACATAGCCATCTATCATAAGTAGTCTGTTGTATCATGAATAATAAAACTCCTTGCAGCCTGGATGGTGGAAACTAGATCCAGGGTCCTAATTTATGCCTCTCGAACTAGTATGAATCTATCCATGCGATTGATTGTGTCAAATTCGAACATGGTAGAAACAACTTGATTATTGGTCAATGATGTGAACCATTAACAAGTGTGAGAGAAACCACCAATAATGAAAATGGCTCTCAAATTACTTCATTACAATCTATGAAGTGTGAATGAATGTTTTGTAGTTGAACACTCATAGAATTGTTCGATCGAATGTAAATGATGCAACCTATCATCGAAGGCGATAAACCTGCCATTAGGGCATGAAAATCCCAAGGTACTGATAGGATTCTAGATCAACTTTCTAGATAATGAGTTGTTGATGATAGAAAGTGATCTGTCACAGGAAATCCTATGACACGAAACCATTAGATCAAGTTTTGAACAAATATTTTGCAAGGACTAACTTAGGGATGGTCAACACGAATGGGGAAAAATGTTTGCAATGAATGGTTTATTGAACTTTCTCTTGAACACATAACGATACTGTAGATGGATTGACAACATTTGACCTAAATCTGATACCTAGAAACCAGCTGAAGACTTTCAATGTGGTTCGATTAACTGTTAGACAAAGGATTTCCCAACCAAAATACAAGTGTGCCAAAGCGTTGTATTCAAGAGTTTCATGTTGCTTTCTATAATAAGGACGGCAACTGGATTCCTTTATGCTCTTTTCCCCCACCGTTACTGGCAAGTACATATTTACTTTTGTCAAGCTTAAGGAGGATAAAATTTTCTTTTTTGTGTAAACTCATCCTTCAGATGAGTCCATCTTAATATTAAAATAGAACCTTAAAAAGGAGTGATTCAATCCTGTTGTGATCGACGGGTCCTTTACTGTTAAATTTTAACAAGTCCTATATATGAATAACTCGGCATTTTACAGTTTTAGGGAGTCAGAAGAAAAACGTAAGTAAACTCCATGGTTTGTTATTTTTCATAAATTTAGTCCCTCAAGCTCGAAAAAGGATAAAATAATGCAGGAGATAATTCTATTGACTATGATTAGTCAACGTATACCTTTTTAGTAATTAGTCCAGTTCAGTCCGGAAAAGGGGTAAACTTATATTGAATGGACGATTGTTCATTTACTTTAACGAGTTCAAATAGTCAAGTACTCGGCGATGTTTTCATGTTTTGATAGTCTAAAAAGGGCTTAAAATAGGACTCCAGGGTTTCTCTTTTTTGTATTTTTATAGAACCCAAAAAAATGATAAAAGTATACTCGATGTCAAAATAATTATTTTCACCAAAATCCTGTATCCTACACAAAAACTCAAAAGATTACAAATATCTTCTAAAAAGTAAAAATATTTAGATTTGACCTTTTAAAAGTAAAAAATAAATAAAATAATAATATTGTATTCATTAAAAACTATAAAAATGAGTTAAAATAAGTCATTTTCACCTTTTGTTTTCATAACAGTGCATAAAGAGCTTTTGGCGAAAACCTTTTGGAGCTAATATCAGAAGAACCGAGCGTTCATTTCCCAAACCATCAGAACCAGGTAATCCACATCATCCTTGTCTACATTTTCATCCATTTCATTTCTTAATTTAAGCTTTCATGGAATTTTGTAGGAGAAAAATATGTTTCAAAATCCGCCCTTGGGGGTGTGCGGTTTCTCCATGTGAAAACCATGCATCCCGATGACTTATTAAAAGAAAATTTGTTAGGTCATCGCATGTTCTACATGGAGTGCATGCGGGAAAATGCATTGTCTAGACATAGAACCTACATAGGCACCGTGAGATTTTGAAAAACTTATATTTATTCATGAAAATGGTTCAAGTTTCCTCCAACTGATTTTACTTGTTTAATTTTTTTATTTGTGGGCCTTTTAATAATGTTGGAATGGTGGGAAAAATAGCATGAGCTCATAGGCAACAAAGTCATGGATGATCAAGAAACCATGCATGCATTGAAAAATTGTGGGTTGTACAAGTTTTGGTCAATTCAGAGAATGAAGGCACAAGGTTAGATAATGACTTGGATTGTGAATGCATGGGATGTTCAAGATCAATTTTTCATAATTGGTGACCATCATCTTGAGATTGAGCCAGTAGACAAATACTTCCTTACAGGATTACCTCGAAGAGGGAGAAACATTTCCTTGTTTGGGACCAGACAAGGAGGTCTTCCCACTGCTGGGCTCAGTATTGTAGCAATACTACAAAGTTTAAGGACGGTCACATAGACATCAAAACCATCTTGTGACCGGAGCTTAAAATCATAGCATTCACAGTGACCAGGTTATGCGGGAGTTCAGCTCCTCATGTGGCTGCCAAAGAACAAATGCAAACTGCAGTTGAGTGTTTCGGAGGGCCAGTATTCAACTGGAGTGAAGGAGTATCGGCCAATATGAAGGGCCAATTGACTACAGCGAAAAATGGGAAGTGAAAAAACTTTGGATACGGTGCCATTCTTATCTCATTTTCTTTAGAGAGAATTCCACTTCTTGCTTCTCAACTAATTCCAGTGGATCTTGGAACTCCTCAGGAACCTTGTATGGTGTGATGGGTAGCATTGATGGCTCGCCATAGTGGCGAGGGTGGTTCAGTAGTTCGGTTCACTCTGGCATATTTCATGTGGCTCACGCATTAGGTCTTCACTATTGAAGACTTTCCTTATGCAGGAATGGACTATAGAGGTGATCCGGAAACATCCTTGCCACCAGGGGCATAGTGGGATGATACAAGTTAGTGAATCATTTTGAAAGTTTTTAATCTAATTTTTATTTGATTTTTCATCGTCCAATACTAACAAAAATTTCAAATGCAAATGTCGGTATGATACGATGAGCAACGCTTCATCGCTTTGATAGGCAAGAGGCACAACCCGTAGCACCTCCAGAGGATGATGCAACAGAGATGTTGGCAGAGATGGATCACAACCTTGAGAGGTTGACCATTGATATTCCTGAGACAAGAACTGATGATATCCCTCTCAGGCTCCAGAGACACGTGACTAGTGTTCCAGGTCCACTCAAAATATTTATGTGAAAGGTGGGCACGTTATAGTTTATGATCATGACCACCATCATGGATAGTTGATGATCAATGTAGATCGACATTTTTTTTTGTATCAATATCTTTTAGATCATAAGGTGTTTGAACCAATGATCACAAATGATGTAATAATTTTTGCACACAAACTTATCTATCCTGATGATATTACTACTTTCATTCTTTGAGTACCTTGTTCAACATGGATCAAATGTTGTTTTGATTTACTTTTTTAATGTTGCAGATGTTTATTTAAAACTCGATTAGCTAATGCATCAACCAATGTGTTTAAATTTCTTGAAATATGTTGATATCTGATATAATCAAATTGTCATTCCAAGAGACAAACCTTCAAAAATAATCTTAAAAACACTCGATTTCTAATAGCATAAACTCTATTTAAATGTAATACAATGAGTTGCAAATCTAACCTAATGATCAAATTTCAAATACCAAATGTAATGGCATCAAATAATAACTCAATGTCTGCGCTATATTCTGCAATATTTTTCGTTGTTTCACCAAGGCATATCCCATTAATAGAAACTAACTCATCGGTGGGAGAATAGATAACCCAAGCCAAGGAAGAGATGTTTATTGTACTATGACAGGCACCATCAGAAAAACCAATGTAAGTTTGAAGGGATGTTGATATCTACAGTATCAAAAGTAATCAAGATAAGCAGCGATAGTAATAACAGAAAAAATTAATCTATGAACACTTGTCTAATCTAAGGCACATTGTTCTAAAATGTAACTATTGTACAAGAGATATCTTCACACTAAAATTCAAGCATAATATCTCTTAAGATAAAGACCATTTCTGGTTTTATCTAAAAAGACCCCGTCATAATCAATTAATTCATAGGCTCCTTTTGCAAGCACGTGCTTGACAATATAGGGACCATGCCACATTGGTTTGAATTTATCAACACCTAGTTTATCATTAGCTTGATCATATACTAAAACTAGGTCACCTTCTGAATGAATGTGAGGGTTAACACTTTTGATCATATTGAGCTTTCATACGTTTCTTCTGAGCTTCGACAGCCAATGCAGCGGCACGTCGAGTGTCATCTAATTGTGCTAAGTATAGAGAGTGTTTCTCCTCTTCAGATGTAGTTGGTAACAACTCAATGGCTAATTTTAGTGACGGTATTTGACATTAAATGGGTAACACAACTTCTAAACCATAGACAAGTTGAAAGGGGGTGAACCCTGTAGTAGTTTTTGCAGAGGTACAGTATGCCTATAATGCTAGAAAAGGCATGGTATGCCAATTATATTTATGATTTCTGAAAATATGTTTAATCATGGTGGTTAATACCTTGTTTACGGCCTCAACTTGACCATTATCCTGTGGGTAATATGGAGTAGAATTATCATGTTGTAGGCCAAGTTGATCAGAAAGTTTGGTCATCATAATATTTCGAAAATGGATACCATGGTCGTAATAATAGCTCGAGGGACACCGAATTGAGCAATCACATGATCATTGAAGAATTTTTAGGTCGCTATATTACTAGTATAGTCCCTTATTGTTTTTATTGTAGCCCCCTTATTGTTATTGTTGTACCCCTGTAACCCCAATATTGTTATTATTGTTCCATTACATTATTATTGTTAGGTCGGCTAGGATTATATTGTGACCCCATGGACTCCTATATATAGAAGGAGGATTTTTCATTTGTATCATCAAAGAATTTTTCATTTATGTAATGTAAAGGAGGTTTCCCCCTCGAAGTGGCTTATTTATAAGGCATTCATCTCTCTTTTCTTACATTTTTTGAGCTGGTTTCAAAACATTTGGTATTAGAGCTTTGGATTCTAAGGTTTCACTGCTCCAAACAGTTCATCGTCAAATTTTCACTATAAATTTTTTTATATGAAGGTTTTGAAGCTGAAATTTTATCATGAGAAACTGAAATCTTGAGAAACTTTGTGTAAAAATTTCAGATCTTAGTTCGAAATATTTGCGGAGATATGATCTGTGGACGTTAGGGTGTTTTCAGGCTCCCAAATTTCATCTCAAAGAAGTGATCATGGGAAAATCATAAAAACTCTCTCTCTGAGCATCAGATTGGAATTATATATAAAAATTTCGAAAGTAGACAGAATTTGGTTTCCTGTGTATCAATTTCAGAGCCAAGGGAGGAAACAACAACATGTGGCACAACGTACAAGTTCACTCTACCAAACCTGTCCATAATTAGGTCATTTTGGGAGATTGGGAATAAACTTGTCTTGAAGCATCCAAAGCAGGTCAGACCTGTGGCATTGGAAATAAGATTCAGACGGCTACTGCAGGACCAAATTTCAGATATTGAAGATCTGAAAGCACGGAGATAATTCAGTTTCAATATCGAACTACTCAAAAGCAAGAAAAAGGTGTGTATTTTTTTTCAAATTCAATAATTCTTGTTTGAAAAATCACTTTGAAGTGATTCCAATGGCATATTGAAGCATAGGTATCAGTAATGGGTTCTAAAATGCCTCCACAAAAGAATTCAACACCCACTAAGCCTTCACCAGGCTCTATTACGGCTCATGAAGAGGAAGAAGCACAACAAGACATATCAAAATTACAAGAGCAAGTGCAACAAATATCACTCTCGCAAGAGCAACAGAAAATGAAATGGAAGTTTTGATGAAAGGTGTGGAAGCTAAGATGGATGGTTTGAAGAAAGGCATGGAAACTAACATGGATGGTTTGAAGAATGGCATGGAATCTAAGATGGATGGTATGGAAGCTGGCATGGAAGCTAATATGGATGACATGGAATCTAAGATCGATGAAAAAATGAAAGACAACATAAAAGACATGAAGAATTCTCTAAAAGAAGACATGGAAGGTTTGATGACAAGTTTGATACGAGAAATGATTCCTAATGGTCGAAACATAGTAGAGGAAACTCATGATGAGAAAAAAATAAATTTTAATCATAATTTCATAAACTCTAATGTTGGATTGAAGACCCACCATATTCTAAAGATCGTTATGAGGAAGTTTAAGGGCAAGGATCCTGTAACATGAATACTACAGATGGAGCAATATTTTGATCTCAATAATGTGAAAAACACACAAAAGGTATGTATTGCAACTTTATATTTAGAACAAAATGCATTTGTATGTTATCGATGGCTTTGCTCTCGTAAGAAAATTGTCACTTGGTCAATTTTTACGGAGGAAATGATAGCACATTATGAGGATACAAAGAGAAACACGTTCTTTAGCTAATCGCTAAATCTAAAACAAAAGGGTTTAGTGGTGGAGAACATTGAGGACTTACAAAAATTGAATATAAGGGTAGTTGATATTCCAGAGGAACACTAGATTGATGTCTTCATAGGGACTTTAAAGGATAACATCCAACATGAGGTTCGAGTTGGGGAACCTAATTCATTGGAGAAGGCATTCAGGTTGGCAAGAAAAATTGAATGTAAAATTATGGCGACAAGGAAGACCACCACTCACATATATAAAGATGGAAGTGCTGCTACTCCTAGACTTCCATAAGCTACAAGGTTGACACCACAACAATTGGAATAAAAATGATCAAAAGGGCTTTGTTACAGTTGATAGAAAATACACTAAAGGTCATAAGTGTGTTGAGAAGAAATTATTTTACATAGATTTTGAAGAGGACGAAGAAAATGAACAATAAACTTCAAAAGAAGAGGATATACACCAGGAACCAACCCTAGAGAAAGAAGAAATGAGTCTGACCATATCGTGTAATGCATTGGTATGAATTACCACTCCTCGAAATCTCAAGATAGAAGGACATATCAAGAATAAAAAAGGTAATAGTGTTGATTGATTCGAGTAGCACCCATAATTTTATTCATTGTAAGGTAGCCAAGGAATTGAATTGCTTCCTATACCCAGCACCAAAATGTCAAGTGATGGTTTCAAATGGAGGAACTATAAATTGCTCTAGAAAATGCCATAATATCAAGATAGCCATGGGGGAATATGTATTTAATAGTCCAATGCTTTCCATTGCAATGGGAGGTGCTGATGCTGTACTAGGAGTACAATGGTTACAATCTTTGGGGACGATAGCTTTTAATTTTAAAGGTCATGATCATGCTATTAATTTGATTCCAGGAAATTTTCCTCCAAACATCAGGCCTCACATATATCCTTATGTCCAAAAGAGTGAAATTGAACATATGATTGCAAAAATGTTAGAGGCTGGTATAATTCAACCTAGTCAAAGTTCTTTCTCTGCTCCAGTAGTATTAGCGCACAAGAAGGATAGATCATGGCGCATGTGTCCGGATTATAGGGAGCTCAATAAGCTCACTATTAAAGATGAGTTTCCAATTCATGTGATTGATGAATTATTGGATGAATTACATGGAGCAATTTATTTTACCAAGTTGTGTCTTCGTTCAAGATATCATCAAATTAGAACGAAGGTTGAAGATATTCCAAAAATAGCATTTCGAGCTCATGAGGGTCATTATGAATTTTTGGTCATACCTTTTCGCCTTACCAATACACCTTCTACATTTCAAGGGTTGATGAATTCCATTTTCAAACCTTTCCTTACAAAATGTTTGTTAGTAATTTTTGATGATATACTAATCTACAACAGGTCTTGGAAGGATCATGTTTAACATGTTGAAAAGGTGCTCAAATTATTGGAGGAGAAACAATTATATGCAAATACCTTCAAATGTTTCTTTGGAGTACAAGAGGTGGAATATCTTGGTCATATTATATCTCATAAGGGTGTTAAGGTAGACCCTACCAAAATTAAAGCCATTAAGGAATGGAAAGTATCCACAACCATAAAGCAGTTGTGAGGATTTTTCGGGTTAACAGGGTATTATCACAATTTTGTTAAGAATTACGAGAGAATAACAACACCTCTAACAACATTATTGTAGAAATATGAGTTTTCATGGTCTCCTAAAGCAACTAAGGCCTTGAACCTCTTAAAGAGGCAATGTGCCTAGCACTAGTCTTAGCTATGCCAAAATTCACAGAAACATTTATTGTGGAATGTGATGCCTCAGGAAATAGAATTGGTGTTGTTTTAATGCAAGAAGGAAGACCCATTTCTTTTGAAATTCATCCAATCAAAGGAAAGTATTTATAGAAAGCTATTTATGAGAAGTAAATGTTGGAAATACTACATTCACTAAATAAATGGCAACCTTACCTAATGGGAAGACACTTCAAGGTAAAAACTAATCAAGATAGTCCTAAACACTTTTTGGAACAAAGAATATCTCCAGAAGAGTGGTGAAAATGGCTCACAAAGATATTGGGTTATGATTTTTAAATCATCTACAAAAAAGGGAAGCTAAATGTTGTTGCAGATGCACTCTCAAGAAAGGATGAAGAGGTGGAAGAATTGATTTGTGCCATTTCTATTATCCAACCATATTGGATAATCAAAGAAAGGGGTGAATGAAAGAAGGACGAAGAAATGTGGAAACTCATTCAAAATTTACAACAAGATCCTAGTACATCTGATACATCTAGTTGGAAAAATGATTCCTTATGGTACAAAGATCACTTATATCTTTGTAGGAATTCCCAAATAAAACAAAAGATACTTTTGGAATTGCACACTTCTCCTTTAGGAGGACACTCAAGATTTTTAAAAACTTACCACAGGGTGAAGAAAGATTTTTTTTGGGATGGCCTTAAATCTGATATTCAAAATTTTGTGGCGGAATGTTTGGTTTGCCAGAAAAATAAAGTTGAGAGTTAATACCCCGAGTCTTCTACAACCTTTATCCATTCCAAGTCAACATTGGGAGGAGAAATCGATGGATTTTATAATAGGTTTACCTAAGTCCAAAGGAAAGAGTGTCATCATGGTGGTAGCTGATAGACTTACTAAATATGCACACGTTTTGATAGTATCTCATCCATTTAAAGCAAGTACAGTTGCTACTACATTTATTGAAACAATTCAAAAGCTACATGGAAACCAAAATATTATTGTAAGCGATAGAGATCCCATTTTTACTGGAAATTTTTGGACGGAATTATTTTCTTGTTTGGGTACTGAACTAGCTCATGGCTCATCTTATTATCCTCAATTTGCTGGTCAAATTGAGATAGTGAAAAAATGTTTGGAAGGATATTTTCATTGTTTTGTATCTGATAAACAAACACAATGGGTCAAGTGGTTACCTCTGGCTGAATGGTGGTATAACACTTCCTTCCATAATACAACAAAAATGACCCCATTTATGGTGCTTTATGGATATCATCCACTATCCATCACATCATATTTAAGAGAAAATTCTAAGGTTCAAGCAGTGGAAGATCACATCGAGCATAAAAAAAACTTCTCCAACCCTTAAAGGATAACCTAAATTTGGCACAAAATCGAATGAAACAACAAGAAGATCAACATTGCAATGAGAGAATTTTTTAGGTAGGATACTTGGTATTTTTACGACTAAAACCATGCAAACAAATGTCCCTCAAGCAAGCTAAGAAGGATAATAAAATATCACCAAAGTACTATGGCCCTTACAAGGTGTTGCAAAATATTGGTACTATGGCATACAAATTGGAGCTTTCTGCTTCTTCACGAGTGCATCTAGTTTTCCATGTTTCATGCTTAAAGAAGGTTATAGGTGACAAAATTCCAGTACAAACAATATTTCTAGAACTTGATGAAGAAGAAAAAATCATATTGGAACCTGAAGCAGTCACGGAAACAAGAACTTGGCAGCTACGAAATCAATCAATTTTAAAGTATCTCATCAAGTGGAAGAACTTACCCACTGAAGATTCTACATGGGAGGGTGATAATTTTATATAGAATCATCCAGAGCTACTCAAAAATTGAGGACAACATTTTTTTTGAAGGAAAATGGCATCTTAGGTCCCTATATTACTATTATAGTCCCTTATTGTTGTTAGTGTAGCCCCCTTATTATTATTCGTGTACCCCTGTAACCCCAATATTGTTATTATTGTGCCCTTACATTATTATTTTTTAAGTTGGCTAGGATTATATTGTGACCCCATGGACTCCTATATATAGAAGGATGTTTTTTCATTTGTATCGTCGAATAATTGTTCATTTATGTAATGTAAAGGAGGTTTCCCCCTTGAAGTGGCTTATTTATAAGGTGTTGATCTCTCTTTTCTTCTATTTTTGGAGATGGTTTCATAACAAAAATAGCTGTATTTTTTCCATTAGTCGCAAATCTAGGCATTGCCTCAGCCCATTTGGTAAAGTAATCTACAACGCGAATAATATACCCATGCCCCCAGACCGATTGAGGGTTACATTTAATGAAATTGATGCCCCATTTCACAAAATGACCCACAGCAATGATTGGGTGAAGAGGAGCTCGAGGTGCATGCATCTTTTGATAAATAATTTGGCAGTTGTGGAATTTTCGAACCATGATGATACAATATTTGAATAAACATGGCCAAAAATAACCAGCACACAATATCTTTTGGGTTGTGGAAAACCCAGACATATGACCACCACATGCTCTAGAGTGGAAATCATTTGAAACCCTTTCAGCCTCTGCATGAGTTATACAACATCGAAAAATAGAATCTGCTCCACGACGATAAAGAGTGTTACCAACAATATTGTATTGCTACGATTGGTATCAGATTCATTGGCGATCTAATCATGAAAACTCTGGAAAAAATGTTTGGGTCCAAAGATATATAATGATATCTCCATACCAAGGATCTAAAGTACTGATTAGAAACAGAGATTCATCTACGATGGGATTCTTTGCCACCATTTCAGACTCAATATTGGGAAAGTCACACATAATTTCGAAAAACACTAGTGATTTATTTGACTTAGACTTCTTGAATTCCAAATCAAACTCTTGCAGGATAACAATCCATTTGGAGTATTTTCCCCCAAGAAATTGTTTTTTCAATATGTACATCACCGGGTTGCAATTAGATATCACTGTGGTTTTGTGTAACAATATGTAATGACAAAATCATTGGACATCTTGAACTGCCGCCAAGGCCAATTTCTCCACATGTGAATACTTTATTTCCGTCAGATTGAGATTCTAAATTAGGTAATAAATCACATGTTCATTGTGAGATTCATCGTCCTGAACCAAAACCATTCCAATCGTGGAATTAGAGATGGCTAAGTATAAAAATTAATCCTGGTGGTAATTGGGCAGATGCAATAACGGTGCATGGATCAATGCATTTTTAAGTGCATCAAAAGATTTATCGGCAATATCATCCCAAATAAAAGGAACATTTTGTTTCAACAATCGAGTAAAACCTTTTGTTAACTCAGCATAGTTCGGGATAAACCTACACAAAAAGTTTTCTTTCCCTTGCAAACTCTGGAGTTGGCAACGAGTGGAAGGGGAGGTATATTGATGATAGCCTCTACCTTCGATGGATCAACACGAAATCCATCTTTAGAAAAGATGAAACCAAGTAATAGTCTTGATTTTACACAAAAAACACATTTGTGTGGATTCAAATGATTTTTGTAATGCCTACATCTCATGAAGATAGCTTGTAAGTGTATAGGATGATCTTCTCTGCATAAAGAATAAGCAAGTAATTCATCCAGATAAGTTTGTTCAATATGTTTGATATCATGAAAAGCATAAGACATAGCTCTTTGAAAAGTTGCACTAGCATTTTTTAGTCTAAAAGGTAGCTTGCAATATGCAAATGTGTCCTAAGGACATATAAACGTTGTTTTAGGTTGATCGACAGGGAGTATGTTGATTTGATTGTAGCCAAAAAAAACCATCCATAAATGAGAATATTTCATTTCTAGCACAATCATCAACAATTTGATCGATATAGGGCGTAGGATAGTTGTAGTTTAGACACTCATTAATGTCCCTATAGTCAACACAAATCTGATAGTCCCTTCTTTCTTTGTAGCGGGAATTATGTTAGGTACCCAATCTGTCAAAGGAATACAATAAATAAATCTTGCTCGTAATATCTTCTCAACTTCATCTTTGATTTTAGTAGCTTTCCGCGGATGTATTGGAGGTAATCTCTGTCTAATAGGTTTAGTAACCGAGTATGTCTTAATTTCATGGATTACAGTATTAGGATCAATACCTAGCATCTCTTTGTAAGACTAGGAAAAAATGTCTCGAAATTCTTGAAATAGGGCTTTGTAAGTTTTAATCTCTTCCATCGAACAAGAATCACCTATATGAACGTTTTCAATAATTCTAGGTTTAATCGATATGTCAATAGGAACTGTTGTAGAAATATTTCCCAAATTTTTCTCAGAATACAAATGTGTAATCGATGTGGGATTTTGTGGTTCCTTGACATAATATGTCGTAAAAAATGAAGAAAAATCATTTTCAAGCTTATCAAGATTAGGAAAAAAAGAAGACCTATGATGTATATCATCCCATGGTAATTCATCCGATGACAAAATTTCCCAAATAATTTCATCAGTTTCAAATACATGTTGAAAGGGATCCAAAAATGGTTTCAAGGTTAAGCTCGATAGAGAAGATGATTCTTCATTGATCACATTAATTTGATCAGTAATAGTTCATGTGGTGTCATAATAAGATTTTACTACTACATATGCCGATTCAAAAGGACTCAAAGGCATCTCGCCGTTGAAAGAGTCCAATTCTGATTCTGAAGGCATAGTTCATGTGTCATCAAATGGTATTTTGCTTGATGAGATCATATTGATATTTGAAATTGTTTGCATTACATTGGGTGGGCTTATAGAGAAATTTCCCTTGAGATCTAAATCCTCCATTAATCCTACACTAACATATTTGTATGGGATAATTGATTTTCCGACATGTTGAATGCTATCTGTAGAAGTAGGGTCTGATGAAAAGTATGACAACTGATCAATTTTAACAATTTTTCCTTTGTGAGGAAATGTGATCACCCAAAATACTGATGAAAAAACAACAATCATGGTGTAAGGCCAACTACAACCTAGAAGAAGGTTGTAATCAAGAGGGGCATCAACGGCTTCCACCTCTAGGTTAATGGTATTTCCTTCTACTTCTATAGGCAGATCCTAGAGTATTATGTATGGATGAAAACCTCTTCCATCAAAGGCTTTAAGGACATTCAGTAATTTGTTAAGTGCTGGAGAACCAAGGGTTATCCAAAAATTTAACGACATTATACACCTAGATGCCCCCTCATCAATTACAGTATGAAAAAATCATCTTGATTTGACTAATACAGGATTCTAAAAATCCATCTTATGAGGGAGTCTAGGTACAAAATTTTCGAGATCAAAGACCACAAGGTTTGAGTCTTCAGGATTAATAGCTCTGATAGCTCATAATAGTAATATCCTTTGTGTTGGACATGATTGTAGCACTTCTAAGGCTGACGTTGCTAAAGGGGATATCACCAAATCTTCAACAATGTTGTAATTCTGAGCAGCTCTCGCATGTGGATTGCAATTTGATTTTTGAAGTACACCTTTAGCAGGTGGTTTATTCAATAAATCAGGGTTAGGTTTCTTGATTTGAAGTGGTTCAAAAACTGAAGGAGGTATGGTTGGTGTTTGATTATAATTTTCAGTCTCTTTAACAGTTACAGGACTCTTAGTTCCATAGTCTTGGGATCGTGTCGCAACCATGACCTGAGACATCATTAAAATATATGCCGATGAATTGGAAGAAGATCCAGTCATTTTCCTATCTCGAGAGGGAAAATGATCCTTCAAAACAACAAGATTTGGTGAAACTTTGACAAATTTTGATACCTCGGACCGATGGGAACACTCTTTGGTACAGTGATCCTCAACATAGATAAGACAAGGATAACGAGGTTTCCGCTTTTCATCAACTGGTTCGGTTTTTTCTATTTTCACTTTAGGAGATGTATTTGGTTTATTTTTGTTCTTTCCTTTCTTCTTATTCCTAGCTTTAGCTTTAGTCACAGATGAATCTACAACATGAATTTTGGTAGAAGTTTCAAGGGAAGAATCTTCTTTAGGTGAGTCTGGTAAATTTATTATGGGAGAAGTAGGTTTATATGACTTCTTCTTACTCTTTGTAGCACTAATTGTACCAATTAAACCATCTGTAGAATGAGAACCAAAAGGAGTTGTAGTAATTTGACCTGGGCGTGGTAATTTAGGAATTGTTTCGTATAAGGTACCAAACTTTGTATATACAAGGTCTAAGTATTTTTCTTGAGCTATGACGTATTATTCTGTAACAACACTTGGCTACGTCTTCAGTGATGTTTGGAAGTAGTGATTTAATGAACCATCTGCCAAGATTTGATCCAAAATGAAAACCTTCACTAAACATCGTCTACATCTCCATTCATATATGTGATCTGAAATGTATGTAGACGTACTCTATTTTAACTAACTTAAGAGTTCTGTGCCATTGTCATAACAGACTGGCAACTGAAAGTGAGTTAGGAAAGTTTTTGCTAACGTGTTGAAATTATTGAAAGATCCACATGTTAGTTCAATATACCAAATTTTAGCTAAGCCTATCAATGTTCTTTGAAAATTTTTTAATCAAATGGAATCATCGATTAAGGAGTTGGATGTGCACCAAAGATGATAAGTCATCACATGATTTGAGAGATCTTCTCCTGATTTTCCTTCAAAATTAGGTATATCAATGGGAAACTTATTTGGCATTTCTGACCAAAACAAAAGATAATAAATCAGATCATTCATGAAGTGTGACAAATCTGGCAAGTTTAAAGTTGCAATGAATGGTAACTGAAGGTTAGGGTCTTGTTGAGAAAACTGATAACCTTAATGAACAATACCAGTACTCGGAGGAGGATATCCACGATAACCTGGAATAGCATGTGCAAATTGGATTGGAATACCTCCTGGGTATCCATGGTTAGCCATACTAAACTGAGGTTGATTTGGTATCTGATATGTATAACCAAGGGATGGTCGAACCTGGTAGACTAGATTTTGTCTTGTTGTTCCATATTGAAACTGCCCTTGAAACGGATGATTCACAAACTAACCTAAAAAATGTTGGCTTGTTGGAATTATAGCTACAAAAGGTTGTCCTAAAGAGGTTTGAATAGTAGACTGAACCAGAGGTCCACTTTGATGAGTAGTGACTTTGGAGATTGCCTATGTTGATGTCATTGTTTGAATGGTTGTAGAAACAGAGACCTGGGAAACTCCAAGGATAGGTGTACTTGGTTGTTGAACATAATCTTTCATAGTAGATTGGACAAGAGTTCTAGGGGTACTTGAACCAGCTTGCTGACTACTAGGTACAAATACCTGAGGTGCAATTTGAAGTGTAGGTTGGGCAGGTTGTTGGATTTGGGTATAACCAAATTGTCTAGTTGGCTGACCAAGTTGATTATAAGGTACTTGCACAGTAGGTTGCAAATTATGTTAGTTCAACGATGGGTTCCACACTGTACTAACACTGGGATAAGGAGCTCCCATTAAATGTTGTGGTGCATAAAGTTGACCATAACTTGTTTGAGGCATTGGAATGTAAGTTTGATAATTGGCTAGATAATTTCTAGTAAAGGGTTGGCCTCCTTGAAATGATGGTTTTTGTTGATAGAATTTCTTCCCTGAGGAGGGAATGGCCCTTGAAAGGGCTATGGACCTACAATAGAGTATTTCCCTTGAAAATATTGTCCTAGTATATTTTCCTTGAATAGGTTTTCCTTGAGGAGTATACTTCCCCCCAGGCGATAAATTGCTACCTTGAGGTTCAGTTGAAGGAATATTTATAGAGATCATATAGACTTGTTCCATTGTCAAATTTTTGGTATCAAATTCATTAAGACCATTTGATTGTGTAATTTTCTTAGAAGAGGGAGATGCTCCTGAGAAAGTACCAAAGAGCGACTGGTATCCAACAGGAATTGATGGACCACCATACAAAAAAGTTTCTTGCAATGAAGAAAACATGGATGACTCACCTGACATGCTTGATGAAGACATGTAACTCCCTCTAGGTATGGAGTAAAAGGGAATGCAGTGTGGTGAATAATTGGGAGCAGTACTATGTAGAAAGTTGGTTAATTGATGATACCAAGTTTCTAGTTTAAAAGGACTGTAAGGGTAAACCATTTCACTATACCTTAGATCTAAAGATTCTTGACGCAAAGGAATTGTGATCTTTTCTTCCGTTTCATTAATCTTTTCGATACTAATCAGGCCAGGAGGAAGGTTCTCAGTAATGCGAAGCTTCACTCGAGGTGAAAAGGGATGACCAAGGGTTTGGGCTATGAACTCTGAAGTTAAATCAGATGAACTAGATTCAAATTCAGGTTTAGATATTTCAGGTTCAATAATTTGAGTATCTGATAATTCACCGATTGCAGACTCAATTGTGATTAATTCTAAAATTTATGGATGTCATTGATTTCGTCCTACTGTTTGAGGTTTATTTTCTTCGTAATTGAGATGTATTATTACTGATGTTTCCTCTTTTTCAGTAGATCTGGTTCCTGATTGTTGAACACTTTCATATTTAAGCTTTTCTAATTGACCTGGTGTATACTCATGGCGTTTCCCCTGCATTCTACGGGAATGTCTCAGTAATTCAGCCATGGTTAATGTTTAACACATGAGATCAAAAAATGTTTCAACAAAATAGACCTAAGGTCGCTAAGCAAACAAGCAATTGAGCACACACCTACAAAATATAAGAGACAAACCACACACAAAACAGTATATTTCCACACTAAAAACACTAGTTGCTGATGAAATACAATGTCGTAGAAGTTTAATATGGAAAACTTGGCAGTTGGAATAGTTACCCCAACAACCTTCTTAATGAAACAGTCTGGTGTAAGACCCTCCACTTATGCCATATCGAAGTGAAGAGTACCCTCCCAAAAGTCCAAGTGATTCTAGCAGACGTTTGCACTAGGTACAGTGGGACCTTCCCTCCATCGTCGCCTTGGGAAAAAATTTAAATATTATGGCCACTAAGGTCACCAATAGAGACAAATGCACCTAGGGTCACAGTATACAATCCTATATACATGCAAGGGCAGAGTATAAAGCTGAATCCCCTTGAAGGCTCCTCGACATGGTAAATCTAAGTTTTTCCAACAAGTGACCCCAGGCTCCTTGACAATGGTTAATCCAAGGTTTACCGTTTGTATTATGTGCTCAATTCTATTTTTTCCAATGAGATAGGTATGATTACCTCACTGGGTCTGACATGATCTCGTGCTTGACTCTTTAAAGCAGATCTTCCCAGAGTACAAATGAAACGATTGGATTTCCCTACCGCAATATTCTACTTGTTTGTTTTAGCTACTTTGGAACGTTTATTACAACCTATTCCAAAACACTAGCCTAAGCTATGTTGGTGGAATGAGCCTTAGAAAATGTAAAATGTCTAGATTGATTGTATTATGCACTGTATTAATTTGGTTGTTATTTAACACAAAGGGTATGGAGTTGAAACTTTGATGATGTTATGACCCGATGCAAAATACTCTAAATGCATCTATATGAGAAATTAAACTCTTTTCTTTTCAATGAATCCTATTTAGGATAAAGTTGAGAGATTTATCGATTTTCAAAATACAAACTTTTTCATCCATAAACAAAATTATTTTTGAAAAGAAAACAATTTCATCAAGAACTAAATTTGCAAGAATGATCAATTTCTATTTTGAAATGAAATTCCTTCAACAATTAAATCAAAAAATACAATTCAACAAACAATCCATTCCCAAAAGAAAAATAAAAAATCCTAAAAAACTCTAAAAAGCATAAATTTCAAAATCAAAAACAAAATTCTAATTCTGAAATCTATCTAGAATGTTTGCGGATGATTTCTCTTATTTGTGATCAAACTAAGAAAGTTTCCACTTATATCAGTAGAAATGAAATCATCCCATAGTGCTTTGGTGTTGAATCATCCTTCAATGAAATTGAAGCTCTTCTCGGTTTGCAAATGAATAGGGAACAAATATTCATAAAAGTAAGGTTTGCAACAATCCTGATGGCTCAAGAAGACAAAATCATAAAACCAATAAGCTGATGCAAATGAAGGTATATTTCACAGAAAGTAGCAATAAACCATGGAAAACCCTATCTTATAAAAATGAAAACAAGATGTTAAATCACACAAAACTCAAGATTTGCTGAAAAGGAGTTCTCACTCTAGATCTGACAACTAAGATGGATCAGCGAAAATTTGAATGATAAGGTTATCTGGCTCTAAAAAAGAGAAATTTAATTTTTTCAAAAATTCCCAAGGGGTGTGTAGCTTACAGTTGAATACAGTGCACATGTGCATTGGATCAAACTAAAATTTGCGCAGGTTTCTACACTGTTTTCTACAGAAAACTACACAGGCAAGGAAAAACTTCGAAAAAATAAATAACAAACTTTCCTTTTCAGAGATTCTTAAAAGCTATCTACCCAACCACACTCAGAGAAGTAAAAATCAGAAAACCAAAATTTCAACTTGAATACAAACAAAGAAAACTAAGCTCTATATCCCCAGTATGGTCATCAATTTGTTACATGGATTAATCCCTCTTGAGGATAACATCGATCTCCCTAGTAATCTAGCGAGTAACTAGACACAAATATCCATTTGAATACCTCTTTCTCTAGATTAATTTCATTTCAAGATTATTATAATAGTAAATTAGAGAGGACATGCTCCTACCTTGAAATCCAAACGTCTGATGTAGCCCTTTGTTTCATCAGTCGAAAGTAGTTTTCGAATGAGTAGAACCTGCAATCAAAGACAAGACAAAGAATCAAAGCATCTGCAATATATAATAATAAAAAAATACTAATCCATCTTAGTGATCAAGGAGTCTAAGTATTGATATTATTTCTGTAAGAATAGAAACAAAGCAATGAGAAAAAGAGATCCATATGTATTATCTTAAATAGACAGAGTAACCTTTCAACCTGATTCCTTGATGTTTTACAGATTTCTCCCGGGATCCTGAACAATCTTTCTCCTTAAGTCTGATAAGCCTTCCTCTCTAGAACACCAGGATCAAGTTATGGACACAAAGGTATGATCTTTCATGTGCCAACAACAACTCACTAGTGTAGAAAGTATGCACTCTGTGAACTCTCCTCAACTTAGAAACTATATAGATTAGTCTCTAATTACATTGGTATTTACCCTTCAACCTAAAATTTGAGCTCAATTTATAAGGAGATGGAGGTAGTTTCAGTTCCATGAAGAGGGGGATGGGTTCCTCTCATGAACTTATTTGAGTTCCATGGACCATGGGATAAGCTCCATAAGTCGAGGTATAAAGTTTGAACTTTCGCAACTCTAGAGGCTTCCAGTTGGGAGAATATTCGACTAACTAGGCTTCTAGAACTTACTTTTTCATTTTACTTGCTTTTCACAGGGGTGCGCAGGTTTTAGTGGAAAAAAGTGCGAGATTTTCTGCATTAAATGGAGAGAACATCAGCACATGTGCAGGGAAAGGCTAGAAAAACTGCACAGGTAGACTTTTAAGGGCTTTACAAAGCTTTTTCTCCAATTTCCAAGACTTGATTCAAGGACATGAGTGTTTTTGACCTCTAAGGGAACATGATATGGATGGTGATAGACCCATATGAACAGTCAAATGTCATGGTGACAAAATTACGTGTAACAAGATACAAATAAAACTAGGGAACACTCCCTAGTGGACTCACCAATTTTTTTGTAGTTGAAATCACACAACTGCAAGGAGTTGTTGCTATGTGATCCTTGCCCATGGATCACTAGATACATTAGTTTGTTCCAATATGTTATTCAAATTATTCCTTAGTTATTCAAAAAGGAAATGGTTACAAAATAATTTTGATAAATTACTCAATTATGTAATTTCACCCTTTTAACATGGAATAACTACCACATAAGTAAAAGAAAAAATGAAAGGGGATGCATTCTAGCCAACAAATTGGGAAATTTGAACTTGGATTTCTCTCATTATGGTGGAGTGGAAAATAGGGTTATAATCAAATCAAGAATATGTTGTTGGTAAATTAGACATTATGAAGAATGTTGAAGAATTTCTAACAAATTTAGTGAGTGATTGTGAATGCTCTTGGTTTAGAGAGGAGTTAGGCCTTATGTCCCTAGTTCACTAAAAACAAAATATTTATAGTTCATGCTAAGAAGACATGAAGTGAAAGATAGTTGAGATGTTCTACTCTTTGCAGATAATCTTAGTTGACTAGAGTTTGGTTAGTTAGTGATATTTCTTGATAGGATGACTACAAATGAACCTTAACAATTCTAGTCAAGAACAAATTCAACTAGGAAGATAAGTCAAAGGTTGAGTCAATACTTCAATATTTAAGTCAGAAGAGTAATTATTATAGTTGAATATAATGGGTAGTTGAGTAGCGAACAAAAGTTTATAGCTGACTAGAGTAGTAAAAAAATCACAGTTTGGTGCAATTACACATTCAACTTACACTGGTGGTCAACTAGTGGTTGAAAGAGAATTTAATACAATTGGGAAATGGTTATGAATCCCAAGAATCCTAAGATCTTATCTAATTATATATAGCTACTTTTATTGATTTGAGATTCTTTGAATTAAGGTTTTTTCTATTCCTATAAATAGGTCATGATGTAAGTTTAATGAGAAATGTTGAGATGCTAAAAATATTAGAGATGTAATATGGATGAATTAATATTAGGTGTGGACTAAGGTTATCATTCATTGTATATTGGTTGTGATATTAAATTGATAATATAAGAGAAATGTAGCTCAAAGGTTAGTCGGTTTTCTCAGTTAAGGGTTTATGGGGTAAAATATTTGTGTGATATGTAATTCTTTGTTGTTTTCCATCATTTAGTTTCTAATGTTTAAGGTCTCTCACTATCTATATAAGGTTTATGCTAGTTGATCTTCTAATCTAGTGTGGATGTCTAGTTAACTTTATATTTTGACTTTTTTTATCTGTGGTGTAAATCAAAATTTGTATTCCCAACATCACGAAACTGCTAGATCTACAAGTGGAATCAACACTAAATCCTAATTTTTTAACAGATCACCTAACAATTTTTGGTCTAGCTCACCTTTCTTCATGGATTATTGAAAAAAAAGGGCATATGTTGAGTAAGTCTCTAAGAAGTTCCTTATAGCTAGTTTTTTTTATAGGATTAATCAATATTCTATAGTTTTTGGGATATTACTTTAATGAGGAAATTTTAATGGGGTTTATGCTTTGAGAGCATGTTTTTGCTGCAAAAAAAACCCTCCAAAATTTTCACTACACATGAATTTTGGAGCCTAATATGGACCTTGCGATCGGTCATTTCGTGGTGTCACTTCTTGTTTGGTCAAAGTCACTTGCTCACTCATGCTCAGTTCGTAATAATTTCATCAGTACATTCTTTTCCGAAAGCTTGAACAAGTGTAGCATGGTCCATCAAGACAGTGCATGTATAATGTTCAACCCATGTTGATAGTCAGTGCACACCATCAATGACAGTACCTCACTTTTGGTCGAGTTTGTACTTCTATTTTGGTGATTTTTCTAAGTTGTTTCTTTTGCACACCCTCACTTTCGCGAGTTTCAATTTTACACTTCTAATTGTCGCTTTCGCTTGATTTCACTTTAATTAGTGTCATTTTCATGTTATCTTTTCTCTAGTGTGTGTTTATTTCATTTTCATTGGTGTATCGCAATTTTATTTCACACTTTCCTCTTCATATAGTAAATGTCTTCATTTAGCATGTGGAGTGTCATACAATGTATGAAATCTAGTTTTGGTATGTTTCAAGGGGTAATCTATTAGGGCCCTATATTAATGTTGTAGTCCCTTATTTTTGTTAGTGTAGCACCCTTATTGTTATTTTTGTACCCATGTAGCCCCATATTGTTATTATTGTGCCCCATAATATCCACTATTGTTATTTTTGTGCCACTACATTATTATTGTTAGGTCGGCTAGGATTATATTGTGACCACGTGGACTCATATATATAAAAAGTAGGTTTTTTCATTTATGTCATCCAATAATTGTTCATTTATCTAATGTAAAGAAGTTTTCCCCTTCGAAGTGGTTGATTTCTAAGTCATTGATATCTCTTTCCTTCTAATGTGTGAGTTGGTTTCATAACATTTGGTATCAAAGCTTTGGATTCTAGGGTTTCGTTGCTTCAAATAGGTCATCATCGAATTTTCGCTATAAATTTTTTTTCTATGAAGGTTAAGATGGTAAAAAAAAAACATTTGCGTGAACATCTTGAAGAAATTTGTGCAGAAATTTCAGATCTTGGTTCGCAATATTGTCGGAGATATAATATATTGAAGTTAGGGGTTTTGCATGCTCCTAAATTTCATCTCAAAGAGGTGACCTTGGGAAAATCGTCATAACTCTCTCTCTCAGCACAGATTGGAATTTTGTAAAAATTGGTTGAAAGTACACGAACTATGGTGTCCTGTGTATCGATTTCAAATCCAAAGGAGGAAACAGTGACATGTGGCACGTCGTACAAGTTTTATCTACTAAACTAGTCGATAATTAGGACATTGTGGGAGATTGGGCACAAATTTATCTTGAAGAATCCAAATTGGGTCAGACCCATGGCATTCGAAAGAATATTTAGAGGGCTAATAAAGTACCAAAGGTAAAATATTGGGGATATAAAGTCTCATAGATACATCAGATCCAATATCGAGCTCCTCAAAAGAAATAAAAAGGTGTGTATTTGTTTTAAAATTGCATAAGTCTTGTTTGAAAAATCAGTTTGAAGGGATTTCAAGGGCATATTGAAGAATAGATATCAGTAATGGGTTATAAAATGGCCCCTAAAAATTCTCTACTATGACTCATGAAGAGGAAGAAGTGCAACATTATATATCAAAATTATAAGAACAAGTGCAACAAATTTCGCTCTCGTGCCAAAGATTAACAAAAAATGAAATGGAAGCTAAGATGGATGGTTTGAAGAAAGGTGTGGAAGCTAAGATGGATAGTTTGAAGAAAATTTTGGAAGCTAAGATGGATGGCATGGAAGATAAGATGGATGGCGTGGAAGCTAAGATGGATGGTATAGAAGGAAACATGGAAGCTAAGATGGATGGTTTGAATAAAGGCATGGAAGCTAAGATGAATGTTTTGAAGAAAGGCATGGAAGCTAAGGTGGTTGGTTTAAAGAATAGCATGGAAGCTAAGATGTAAGGTATAGAAGGAAACATGGAATATTTCAAGAAAGACATGGAAGGTTTGAAGGAACACTTGATAAAGTTGATACAAGAAATTATTCCTAATGATGAAAAGTTAGTAGAGGAAACTCATGACGAGAACAAAATAAATGCTAATCGTGATTTCATAAACTCTAATTTTGGATTTAAGACGCACCATATTCCAAAGATCGATATGAGGAATTTTTATGGAAAGGATCTCATAACATGGATACTACAGATGGAGCAATATTTTGATCTCCATAAAGTGTAAGTCACACAAAAGGTACACATTGCAACTTTATATTTAGAACAAAATGCATTTGTCTGGTATCGATGGCTTTTCTCTCGTGAAAAAATTGTCACTTGGTCAATTTTTACGGAAGAAATGATAGCACATTATGAGGATACAAATATAAATACCCTCTTTAGCTAATTGATAAATCTCAAACAAAATGGTTTTGTTATCACTCCGCCAGATCTCTAATGCTAAAGAAGAAATCCCAATAGAGATAACCATAGACCAATATTTTGGCTTGGTATCTAGCCCTAACAAACCGGAGAGGGCTCTCGCCACAAAAATTACAGCGAAGAGGGCTGTATGAAAAGGTTTTAGGCTAGCTATGGAATCCGTAAGGGTTTATTTTGTTTTTATTGGGTTTACTAGATGGGGATTATGTCAAATAGGCTAGGTTGGGGAAATAAGATGGGAATTGCAGTCCATTCAATGGGCTAAGGAAGGTAGAAAGCTTAGAACTTTAAGGTTATTTTGTGAGATGGTTTCAGAATTACAAGTTGCTAGGAATAGCATACGAGATATATACTTCCTAAACTGAAGAAAATGGACAAATTATGAAGACTTTCCCAAAACATAGCTTGAAAGAACATGCATTTTTCCTATCAACTTGAAAATCATCATATAATAGAAATGAAATGGATTATGAGCTTACAAAACATTCATACAAATGAAAAAAGAGAAGAAAATATGTTAAACATCCATACCACAGTTATCCCAAAGAAATAGCTACAACTCTTCATTAATTTCTGGCCAAACTGATTACACTATAGTCCTTGATCAATACAACATCATCAAACTGATTCCAACCTCTGAAAATGAATAAAAAATTAAAAGATATAGACCTCAAACAAACTCTCCCAACCTGAGGGGTCGAATCCCTAAGTTGAGGAGCTGATCCACAATAATCTGAAATAATACCTAGAGTGTAGGGAGGTCAAAGTGACTCATCCCTCACTTCCATGAAACTAATTCATTTGACTTCATCATGACATTTACATAATGTATTTACCCCTAAGTAAATTTTCCATATGATATTTATATTTAAATTCATCAATTACATAGGTAAAATCATCATTTCCCAAGATAAAAGTAAAAAATGCAGTGAAAATTGAAAAAAATCAAACATTTGTCGAGTGCGCCATTTTTGTGCCAGGCGTGTAGCGCCAGTGCACCGTCCAAATTGCAGGCCACGTTTGAAGGCCTTCCCCGTGTCAAAATTGAGATCATGATAGCTCGTTGGAAATACCTCTCTCATGGCTACACAACGGACCTATCAAGTACTTAAAATGAGCAAGTAAATCCCCTCAAAAATTAATTCTCCCAATACCTGTCAAAACGTACAGAATGAGGGTGCAAAAATCAAGTCTTCTCTTGCACACAATGTTTGGAGGCCTTACTCAACTTGCAATTAAGCTCATGATACCTCATTGGAAATATATTTCTATCTTGTTATCATTTGACTCATCAATCATGTCATTTGGACATTCCATCTAGGAGAAACATTGATTTTCCCAAGGTCACTCCATTAGTGCAGAAAACCTCTTGTAGCAACTATATTTGTCAGAAAAACAGTTTAAATAAAAATTGGCCCTATGTGTGCCAATGATTTGTCCCTTGGAATGAATTCTCAAAAAAATATGGAGACATGATGTTTATGAGTTGTAATGGCCTCATACTTTCTGAAATGACCTCCCTTATGCCTCCTCTGCTCATATGTCTTTAATTCCATTGTTGGGTATGTGTTATATTATTTCCACGATTAGTCGCATGGGTGGGGTGGTTACAGGGGGGGAATACACCCTCTGTACGTTGTGTCGGGTGCAGCAGGGGGGTCATAGGGGGGGGATGGCAGCCCGCACTGTTCAGGGTCTGGGGAATTATCCTGGGAGAAATTTTTTGGACCCTATTTTTTGGTGGGCGGACCCGCCCATGGTTTTGTGCATGGGTTTTCACATGGTTTTGGGGCATGATGGTTTTCGGCCCCTGGTATTTTGTAGACCCGATCAAGGGAACTACGGTTATATTCTAATCCAGGGTTAATGGATTGGGGTTTATGAATTCTTTGGCATGTATATATATGTGTTGTAACACTAAAAGTAATATAATAAAAAATCAAGCTGGTAGTCTCAATTAGGGATCCAGGGAAAAATCTTTGTGTATATCTATTTTATGTTTTATTTTCTCACTATTGTTTATTTTCTATCTTTAATTGTGTTTTCAGATAATTTATGTATAGGGTTAAAACCTAAATTTCGTATCATATTTTTTTAGCTTCAAGGGGATGCCTTTGCTATTGAGGGTTTTTTTTCTCGGGCCTATGGTAGACCCTATTCAGTGGGAGATCTGGGATATCGATTCTTGCAGTGAAAGAAGATGGTAAGTAGTGGAAAGATAGAGATCGAGAAATTTAATGGTCAGGGTTTTGAGTTGTGGAATCTCAAGATGGAGGATCTGCTAGTGGATAAATATCAGTGGATCATGGTAGATCCAAGTACTAAACCAAAAACAATGTCAGATGAAGATTGGAAGAAATTGGATTGGAAGGAAAAGAGCACAATACGGTTGTGTGTCTCAGATTTAGTATTGTTGAATGTATCTGGGGAAGCTATGGCAAAGACTTTATGGGACAAGTTAGGGACTTTGTACCAATATAAGTCTTTGGTGAATAAATTATTCCTACGGAAAAAACTATATAACCTAAGGATGAAGGATGTGTTATCACTCCACCAAATTCCCAAGGCTGAGGAAGGAATCCCAATAGAGGTAACCACAAACCAAGCTTTTGACTTGATAGCTAGCCCTATCAAGCCAGAGATGGCTCTCTCCAAAAGGGTCACAACTAGGAGGGTTGGATAAATTAGGGTTTTAGGCTAGGTAATGAGTGCAATGGGTTGTTTTGATCTGGTTTGGTTGGGGAAATCATTGGAGAAAGGAATTAGGTCAAGGAAAGCTAGGTCAGGGAAAATGAATTAGGGTTGCAGGGATCAATGGGGAAAGGTAGGTACAATACCAATCACTTGAATGAAATGGTTGTGGAATGGTTTTGAAAATTTAATAAGGCTAAGAAAATCATAATGGATGTATTTCTCTTAGATCGAAGATAATGAACAAAATATGATCAGTTACCCAAAACAGAGCATGGAAAAAATGTCTTCTGAATTTCTAACTTGTAAAATATCATAACATAGAAATGAAAGTGAATATGAACAATACATTCAAAAACATGATACGAAAGAAGAAACTATGAAAGACATTCAATACCACAGGTATCCCATAAATGTAGTTGCAACTCTTCTTTATTAGCTTGGCCAAAACTGAGTACAAGTTCCCTTGATCAACTAGCAAAACGAAACTGATTCCAACTTATAACCATTCCAAATTTTGAAAATGAGTCAAAAAGTACAATATATATGCCAATCTCGGGGGTCGAATCCCTAAGAGAAGAAGCTAATCTACCAAAGTTTGAACTTAAACATAGAGTGTAGGATGGTCAAAGTGAGTCAACCCTAACTTTTTGAAAATTGATTTATTACACCTCATCATGAGTTTTAAACTAATGTATTTACCCTAGATAAGTCAACCACATCATATTTACTTTTACTTTCATCAATTACATAGGTAAATTCAACATTTCCCAAGATAAAAATCAAAACTAGAGTGAAACTCAGGAAATTTTTGAAGACTATTAAATGCACCATTTCCTTGTTAAACGTGCAGCGACGAGGCAGAAAATATCCTTTGTATTCAAGGCTGACTTTGAGTGCCTTCCTAGTGTCCAAAGTTGCTCCAAGATGGGGCATTGGAAAGCCCTTCACATCTACTTTCCATAACAACCTTCAGTGTGCAAAATGAATCCCATTTTCCCTGTAAAAATTCATTTCTCCCAAGATTTGTAAACGCGCAACGACCATAAGGAAATGCGCCCTCTCTGTGAATCACATTTTTGCAGACCACATTTTCAGGCCTTACCGACGTCCAAATTGGGCCCAGGATATCTCGTTGGAAAGAGTATCTTTCCTACCATCCAAATCGACATTTGTTTTATCATTTGAGTTATTTTTCCTTGTCAAAAGTTGATTCTCCCAAAATTGGTCAAAAAGTGTTGAATGAGGGTGCAGAAATGGAGAGTTTTGTTACAGGAAACTTTTGGAGGCATTATTCAATTCCAAATTAAGCTCATGATATCTCATTTTAAATATATATTTTTCTAGTTATCATTTGACTCATCAAGTAACTCATTTGGACATTCCAGCTAAGAGAAAACTTGATTTTCCCAAGGTCACTTCAGAAGTGCAGAAAACCTCTTGAAGCACCTGTATTTTTGACATTTCTCCAAAACCATGACACATGTGTAAAAATGGAAGGATATTTTTCTTCCTTGGCCTATGATGGAAAAAAAACTCTCTCACGTTTGTGAAATTCATCTTTTTTGGTCAGAAACATAGTTCGAAGAAAAAACAACCCGATGAGTGGCAAATGACTTAACTCTTGGAATGACTTCTCAAAAAATGATGAAGACATGATGTTTATGTACTAAAATGACCTCATAATTGCTGAAATGACCTCCCTATTGCCTACTCTGCTCATATGTCTCTTCTTATGTAGAAAACCCTAGCTTAGTGAGAGAGGAAATTAGGGTTTGGTGTAGGAAAAACAGGGGATTTAGGACTGCCTTGTAGAGGGAGGGGAATGAAGGGGTTAGGGGCTGTCTAAATTCTTGGGGAAATTTTTGGGCATAGGGATAGATTTTAGAGAGTAGGTGAAAGTGTAATTTCAAGGATTGAGTTAGGGAAAGGGGTCCAAAAGGGAAAAACACAGGCCTAGTCTCAAAAAGTTTCAAATTATAGCAATAGGCTAGGGCTTGTGGAAAATTGATGATTTTGAGGGATAAGAGTGATGGGAAGGGTATAGGAAGGTATATTAAGGATAGGGGAAGGTGTAAGAGCATCAGGATACAAATCTTGTTGATTATTTAACCATGCAAGTCATGAAACCAAGAAAAATGCCCTCAAAACGCTAGGAGAGGGAAATGAGCTTTCCAAGCACAACTGAGAGACAAATATGGTAAAAAAAAAGCCAATTATTTGGAAATGATATTTTTAGAACCTATGATATTTTTAGAACCTGAAATTTTTGAATACCTTTGACTATTACTACTCCTTCAAAAGATTAATTTGATGATAAAATGACCAATTTTCATGATTTTGACCCTATGACCTAATGATGGCACAACCTGGAAGAATGAGCTGAATGATGACCATGATGACTATGGGAATCTTGGGGAAAATGTTTAAAAAATGAAGTGAGGTCAATGATAATGACAGAGATGAGGTGAAACAAATTAAAATAAGGTGGGATGGGTGGGATGCAAATATGAGTGGTAACAGGATGGAGACTCAGTGACAGAGCATCTGAATGCCTTCAATACTGTGGTAAGTCAGTTCTTACTATTGATATTAAAAGGTCAAATGAAGATAAGTGCATCAGTTTGTTGTGTTCTCTACCAGATTCGTGGGACAGTCTAGTTATTGCAATAGGTAGCAATACAAATACCTTGAACTTTGATGACATTGTCTCAGCCTTTCTGTCGAAGTAAATGAGAAGGAGAAATATGGAGGGCCAGAATGGAGATGCCTTATCTATATGAGGAAGGTCCCAGAATAGAAAAACAAACATTGTTTCAAGTGGGAGATCTAAATCTCAAGGAAAGTTTGTAAAGGTGTGCTGGAAATGCAAAAAGGAAGGGCACTACAAAAAGGACTGTAGATCTAAAGCTCCTGAGAAAGAAAAGGGATCTAATGATGTTGCTTCAGCAAAGGCAAAAACCACCTTGGATGAAGGTGGGGATGTGTATTTGGATTCTTCTTCAAATACACATGTATATCATGAGGCATGGTTGATTGAATAAGGTGCATCCTTTCACTTCACTCCCCATAGGGAGGTTGTTCTGCGACTATGAGAAGTATGATGGTGGTGATGTCTTCTTAGGGGATCATAGGAAGGCCAAAATAGTTGGACGTGGAAAATCCAAGCCAAAGCTACTAGGTGGAAGGATTAGAAAACTTTCCTAGTGTTTTTCATATTCCTTCTTTGGAAAGATATTTGATTTTTGTAAGCAAGATGTATGATGCAGGTGATTTTTGTAAGCAAGATGTATGATGCAGGTGTAAAAACAATGTTCGAGAAAGATACCTCCAAGATGGTTCGAGGAGCACTGGTATTAATGCCGAGAGTTTGGATTGGAACTCTATATAAGCTTCATGGTATCACTGTTATTGATGGGTGCAACAGTTATGTGGTTCCTTAAAGTGGAGCAGAAAGCCTAGCGATCTTTGGAGAAAATACCATGCTATGGCATCAAAGGCTTGGACATATTGGAGAGAAGGGCTTTCAGATACTGCATGGAAATGGTATGGTAGAAGGTATGCCTAATTTCTCTTTGGATTTCAATTTCTATGAACATTTTGTATATGGGAAGCAGAATCGGGTGAGTTTTCCTTCTGGTGCTAAGAGGGTGAACAATATATTAGAGCTTGTGCATAGTGATGTGTTTGGACCTGTGTCGGTTCCATAATTGGGAAAATTTGTGTACTATGTCTCATTCATACATGACTTCTCAAGGAGTACATGGATATATTTCTTGAGGAAGAAATCTGAAGTCTTTGACAGATTTAAAGAATTTAAGGCTCTGGTGGAAAACCAGACAAAGAAGAAGATAAAGGTGCTAAGGACAGATAATGGTGGAGAGTTTTCCAAGAAGGAATTTGAAGAATTCTGTAAGAAGTGTGGCATAGCATGGTAGAAGACTAATCCATACACACCTCAATAGAACAGAGTTGCAGAAATAATGAATAGAATGCTGATGGAAAAGTCAAGAAGCATGCTCAGTGGTACCAGGTTAGGCAATAGGGGAATTTTGAGGTCTAAAATGGGCCTCGTAAGAAAAATGTACAACAAAAATAAAATTTATTAGAACCAATAGGATTCAAAATGATGATGTCAACCATGGGGGATGATTCACCATTTTTTTATGTAAAAGGGTAAAAATATTAAAAAATAATAAAATAATAAAACTAATTTTTCAACACGTATTTTCAACTTATCTCCCAAATGTTTTACTCAAATTTTGAGCGGGATTACTGGTTGGATGCAAAATTTAATTCCTCATCAAATAAGTACCCATGTTGCATACTTTTGAGGGACCCTGCTACACAAAAAATGAGAAATACATGAAACAACGTGATTGCAGTCACGTTTTTCATGTATTTCTCATTTTTCGTGTAGCGGGGTCCACCGAAAGTATGCAAAATGGGTACTCCTTGGATGAGCAATTAAATTATGGATTCAACGAGTACTCCCGCTAGAAATTGTAGGAAAAACTTGGCAGATAAGATTAAAATATGAGTGGAAAAAGTATTTTTTCCTTTTTCCCCTCTTGAATTTGATGATGTAATCAAATCTTATTTGATTATTTCCACTATTATTTTATAATTTTCTTAGGAGACCCATTTTAAACCTCAAAATTCCCATAATGATACGAATTATGGGTAGAAGTAGTGGTGACTGCATGTTACCTGGTTAACAAATCTCCTTCATCAGCGTTGGAGGATAAGACTCCACATGAGGTATGGATTGGTAAGAAACCCTCTCTTTCACATCTGAGGGTATTTGGATGTGATGCATATGTACATGTTCCAAAAGAGAAATGGAACAAGTTGGATAATAAATATGAAAGGTGCATCTTTATTTGGTATAAGGATGTTTTAAAAGGTTACAAGCTTTGGAACCCAAAAACAAGGAAGGTTGTGTACAACCGAGATGTGGTGTTTAGAGAGGTGAAAGATGTTTTCAAACATGAACTCCTACCAAAGGAACCTAGGAAGATAGATTTTGAGCTAAAGGAGGATGAATCATAATCTACAACATAAGAAGGCTCAAAAGAGGAAGAGCCAAAAACTCCAATTGTGAGAAGATCAGTTCAAGAAAGAAGGCAACCAGAAAGGTAGAGTCCATCTGCTTTCTATTCAAATTTTGATTTAACTATAACTAATGATGATCCGAGAACTGTCAGGGAGGCAATGGATTTAGAGGATGGGAAACTCTAGAAGGAGTTCATTTTTGATGAAATAGCCTCCTTGAACAAAAATAAGGCATGGGATTTGGTGGAGTTACCGGTTGGAAGGAAGCCCATTGGGAGAAAATGGGTGTTTAAGAAGAAGATGGACATAGAAGGCAAGGTGGAGAAATAAAAATCTTTATTGGTAGAAAAAATTTATTCCCAGGTGCTTGAAATTGATTTTGGTGATATTTGTTCTCATGTTGCCAAGGTTACTTCGATTAGACTACTTGTATCTATTGCTACTGCCTTTTATTTTGAGGTAGAACATATGGATGTGAAGACAACATTTCTACACAGGGATCTAGAAGAGGAGATATACATGAAACAAACTGAAGGCTTTATGGTGACGGGTAGGAAAGAACTATTATGTAGGTTAAATAAGTCTCTGTATGGGTTAAAACAGTCACCAAGGATGTGGTATCAGAAATTTGATACCTATATATGGGGACTTGACTTCACTAGAAGCAAAGAGGATCACTCTGTATATTTTAAATTAATTTTTGACCATTTTATTTATTTCGTCTTGTATGTGGATGATATGTTGATGATTGGAAATGACAAAGAAATTATCTAGGATTTGAAGACCCAATTTTTCTCCAAATTCAACATGAAGGATCTTGGTGCTGAAAAATATATTTTGGGCATGGAAATTAAGAGAGATCGGGCAAAGAGGAAGCTCTAGTTAAACCAAAGGAAGTATGTCAAGACAATATTCTAGAGGTTCAATATGCAGGATAGTAAACCGGTGAAGGTTCCTATTCTTGTAGGTGTAAATCTATATGTTGAACAGTGTCCAAAGGCACAAGAAGAAGATGAGGATATGTCTCGTGTTCCGTATACAATTGCAGTGGGTAGCCTGATGTATGTAATGGTCTATACTAGACCAGACATTGCACATGCAGTGGGAGTCTTCAGTAGGTTTATTTCAAAACCAGGGAAGGAGCATTGGACAGCAGTGAAGCATATTTTTAGATATTTGCGTGGCACTAGTGATTATGGTTTGTGCTACCAGGGAAGACCAGGATTGGATAGAGTTTTGTACTTCTATGGTTTTGTTGATGTAGACTAGGCTAGAGATTTAGACCAAAGAATAAATACAAGTGGGTGTGTGTTTAGCCTATTTGGAGGTGCAGTTAGTTGGATGAGTAAAATACAGTCTGTAGTGGCTCTTTCAACTACAAAGGCAGAATACATGGCAGCCACTCATGCAAGCAAGGAAGTTGTTTGGTTGCATAGATCGTGTTAAAGTGTGGGGTTGGTGCAATGAGGTATAAGGATAGAATTTGATAGCCAAAGGGCAATTTTCTTTGCTAAGAACCATTTTTATCATTAAAAGACAAAGCACATTGATTTTCAATATCACTTTTTGAGAGATATGGTTGAGGATAAAAGGGTGTTGCTGGTAAATTTGGACACTTCGAAGAATGTTGCAAAATAATTGACAAAGTATATGAGCCATTATAAGTTCTCTTAGTGTAGAGAAACAATGGGTGTTGCAGAGGTGGACTAATGACTAAGCTCTCATGTGGCCCTCTGCGGAAAAAAAACAAGAAGTGGGAGAATGATGGGTATGTGTTATATTCTTTCCACGATTAATCACACATGTGGGGTGGTGATAGGGGGGGCGATAGCCCCCCATGTACGTTGCGCCAGGCACAACAGGGGGGTCACAGGGGGGTGGCATCCCCCCCTGTTTGGGGTTCAAGGCAGCACCCTAGGAAAAAAAAAATTAGACCCTGTTTTTCGGTGGGCATACCCGCCCATGGTTTTGTGCATGGGTCTGCACATGGTTTTGGGGCATGATGGTTTTCGGCCCTTAGTATTTTTTAGATCCGGTCAAGGGAACTACGGTTATGTTGTAACCCAGGGTTAATGGATTGGGGTTTATGAATGCTTCGACATGTATATATATGTGTTGTAACACTAAAAGGAATATCATGAAAAATCAAGCTGGTAGTCCCGATTTGGGATCCATGGGAAAATCTTTGTGTATATTTGTTTTATGTTTTATTCTCTCGCTATTGTTTATTTTCTATATTTAAGATTTTTTTTCTCAATATAGAGTTAAAACCTACATCCATAGCAAACCCTAGCTCAGTTTGAGAGGAAATTAGGGTTTGGTGTAGGAAAAATAGGGGATTTGGGAAATTTATAGGAATGAAGGGAAATAAAGAGGATAGGGGGCTTCTAAATTCTTACGAAAATTTTTGGAGGTAGGTAGGGATGTTAGGAAGTAGGGGAAAGTGGAATTTCATGGATTGAGTGAGGAGAAGGCGTCCAAAAGGGAAAAACACGGGCCTAGTCTAGAAAAGTGTCAAATTGTAGCAATAGGCTAGGGTTTGTGGGTGATGATTTTGAGGGATAGGAGTGATTGGAAGTGAGAGGAATGGGCTTGGGAAATGGTTAGGGGAGGTAGATGGAGTGTAGGTGAGGGTGAGATTGATGGCTTAGAGAGAAAATGAGTGCCTCTTTGATGTTTTAATGGCCTTTATACTTGATGGATTGAATGAATTAGTTCTTGGGACCCACTTTTCTATGTTCATATTCACCTTTAAACTTCACAATTTAAACCCTTTCACTTTGATTTATTTCCTTTGAGAATTAATCATTTTGATGGACTAGGAACTCTTTGCACTTTGATATTTTCTTTGTTGGCATGTGGAACTCTGAGTTGGACGCTTGGGAACCTTGTACTTATTACATATAAAAGACATAAAATTACAACATGAAAATTAAAAATTACATCTTTTTGGTATAAGAATTACAATTCAGGATAAAAATCACAACTTTGAAAGGATAATTACATCTTTGCAAATCATCTCTTTACATGGTAAAGAGATGTTTATTTTGTTCACTGTTTCACTTGTTGACCTTATGCAATGGAATTAATATTTTAATGAGACCTTGGAAACCCTAATAACCTAATGTGACCTTAAAAAAAACTAACAGACCGAATGATACCTTGAAGGAATTAATTTCAAGATGACATGATTGATATTGATTTTATCGATGATGTACAACCAACAAGGTATGAAGATATGACAACAAGTAATCAAATTTGTGGAAGACCTAACTTAGGGCTACCATGAGTGACTAATTTTTTGCATGACCTAGTGGAACAATAAAAAAATTCTAAGTGGGACTCATAAAATGATATGAAAAGAGGATTTTGATCACTTATGACAGGAAGAAAATGCTGACACTAACAAGTTCAACGGTGGATCACATTAAGGACTTCCAAAAATTGAATATAAGGGTAAATAATATTCCAGAGTAACACATGATTTATGTTTTCATAGGGACTTTAAAGGATAACATCCAGCATGAGGTTTTCCTTTGGGAACCTGATTCATTTGAGAAGGCATTCAGGTTGGCAAGAAAAATTGAAAGTAAAATTATAGCGACAAGGAATCTTACCACTCACATCTAAAAATATGGAAGTATTGCTACTCCAAGACTTCCACAACCTACAAGGTTGAAACCACAACAATTGGAAGAAAAAAGAGAAACAAGGCTCTGCTATAGTCATGATAGAAAACACACTAAAGGTCATAAGTGTGCTGAGAATAAATTATTTTATATAGATTGTGAAGAGGAGGAAGAAATGGAACAAGAAACTTCAAAAGAAAAGGATATACACCAGGAACCGACCTTAGAGGAAGAAGAAATGAATCTGGCCATATCCTATAATGCATTGGCAATAATTACAACTCCTTAAGCTCTCAAGATATAAGTACATATCAAGAAGAAAATTTTAATAGTGCTTATTGATTCGGGTAGTACCCATAATTTTATTCATTGTAAGGTAGCCAAGGAGTTGAATTGCTTCCTATACCTAGTGCCAGAGTGTCAAGTGATGGTGGAAAATGGAGGAACTATATATTTCTCTGGAAAGTACCATAATATCAAGCTAACCATGGGGGAATATGTATTGAATAGTCCAATGCTTTCCATTCCAATCGGTGGTGTTGATGTTGTACTAGGAGTACAATGGTTACAATCTTTGGGGAAGGTAGCTTTTAATTTTCAAGAACTTTCCTTGAATTTTTTTTCAAAAGGAAAGGAAGTTGAATTATAGGGTATCACAAGGAAGCTGGGAAATATAATAATCTATAATGTCATGAAAACTCCTTTGAAAAAAAATAATGAAGCCTCATTGCACAATTATGCTCACTAGATGTTCCAACATAAAAATCATCTATTTCTCCAGATCTCCAAAAATTCTTAGACAATCATTCCAAGGTGTTTAAAACTCTCAAACGACTCCCACCTATTCGTGATCATGATCATGATAATCATTTGATTCCAAGAAGTGTTCCTCCAAACATCATGCCTTACATATATCCTTATGTCCAAAAGAGCGAAATTGAATATATGATTGCAGAAATGCTAGAGGCTAGTATAATTCAACCTAGTCAAAGTTATTTTTCTTCTATATTAGTATTGGTGCAAAATAAGGATGGATCATGGCGCATGTGTCTGAATTATAGGGAGATCAATAAGCTCATTTTAAAGATAAATTTCCCATTCCTATGATTAATGGATTATTGGATGAATTACAAGAAGCAATTTATTTCAGCAAGTTGGATCTTCATTTAGGATATCATCAAATTAGAATGAAGACTGAAGACATTCTGAAAACAACATTTTGAAATCATGAGGGTCATTATGAATTTTTGGTCTTTCCTTTTTTCCTTACCAATGCACCTTCTAGATTTCAGGGGTTGATGAATTCCATTTTCAAACCCTTCCTTAAGAAATTTGTGTTAGTAATTTTTGATGATATACTAATCTACAGAAGGTCTTGGAAGGATCATGTTCAACATGTTGACAGGGTGCTCAAACTATTGAAGGAGAAAAAATTATATGAAAAAACCTCCAAATTTTTATTTGGAGTACAAGAGGTGGAATATCTAGGTCATATTGTATCTCGGGAGGGTGTTAAGGTAGACCCTAACAAAATAAAAGCCATTAAGGAATGGAAATTCCCCACAAACATAAAGCAGTTGCGGGGATTTCTCTGGTTAATAGGGTATTATCGCAAGTTTGCTAAGAATTATGGGAGAATAGTAACACCTCTAACAACATTATTGAAGAAAGATGAATTTTCATGGACTCTTGAAACAACTAAGGCCTTTGAACATCTTAAAGAGGCATTGTGCCAAGCAGCAGTCTTAGATATGCTAGACTTCACACAAACCTTTATTGTGGAGTGTGATGCCTCAAGAAATGGAATTGGTGTTGTTTTAATGCAAGAGAGAAGACTCATTTCTTTTGAAAGTCGTCCAATCAAAGGAAAGTATTTACAGAAAGTTGTTTATGAGAAGGAAATGTTGGTAATAATACATGCACTACATAAATGGTGAACTTACCTAATGGGAAGACACTTCAAGGTAAAAACTGATCATGATAGTATTAAATAATTTTTGGAACAAAGACTATCTTCAAAAGAGCAGCACAAAAGGGTCACAAAGATGTTGTTTTGTGACTTTGAAATCATTTACAAAAAAGGGAAGATAAATGTTGTTGCAGATGCACTTTCAAGAAAGGATGAGCATGTGAAAGCAATTCTTTGTTCCATTTCTATTATCCAACCTGATTGGATAACTGAAGCAAGGAAGGAATAGAATAATGACGAAGAAGTATAGACACCCATTCAAAGGTTGCAGCAAGATCCCAGTACATCTAATATGTTTAGTTAGAAAAATTATTCCTTATGGTACAAATATCACTTATATATTTGTAATAATTCCCAAATAAAAAAAAATATTCATCTTCAATTGCACACCTCTCCCTTAGGAGGACACTCAGGATTTTTAAAAATTACCTCAAGGTGAAGAATTTTTTTTTTTTGGATGGCCTTAAATCTAATATTTGAAATTTTGCGGTGGAATGTTTGGTTTTCTAGAAAAATAAAGTTGAGACAGTTAAGACCTCGGGTCTACTACAAGATTTATCCATTCCAAATCAACATTGGGAGGAGGTTTCAATGGATTTTATCATAGGTTTACCTAAGTCCGAAGGAAAGTGTGTCATCATGGTGGTAGTTGATATACTTACCAAGTATGCACACTTTTTTGCATTATCTCATCCATTTAAAGCGAGTATTGTTGCTACTGCATTTATGGAAAAAATTCAAAATTTACATGGAAACCCAAATATTATTGTAAGTGATAGAGATCCCATTTTCATTGGAAAATTTTTGATAGAATTATTTCCTTGTTTGGGTACTCAACTAGCTCATAACTCATCTTAGCATCCTCAATCCGATGGGAAAACTGAGATAGTGAACAAATGTTTGGAAGGATATCTTCGTTGCTTTTTATTTGATAAACAAACAAAATGGTTCAATTGGTTTCCTCTAGTTGAAGGGTGGTATAACACTTATATGACAGCTATGAAATCGATCAATTTTAGAGTATCTCATCAAGTGGAAGAACTTACCCATTGAAGATTCCCCATGGGAGGATGAGAATTTTATACAGAAGCATCCAGAACTACTCAAGCATTGAGGAAAACACTTTTTTAAAGGAGAGAGGCATGTTAGGGCCCTATATTACTAATGTAGTCCCTTATTGTTGTTGGTGTAGCCCCCTTATTGTTATCGTTGTACCCATGTAGTCCCCATTTTTCTATTATTGTGCCCCATAATAGCCTACTATTGTTATTGTTGTGCCCTTACATTGTTATTGTTAGGTTAGCTAGAATTATATTGGGACCCCGTGGACTCCCATATATAGAAAGGAGGTTTTTTCATTTGTTTCATCCAAGAATTGTTCATTTATGTAATGTAAACGAGGTTTCCCCCTCGAAGTGGATGACTTATAATTCATTGATCTCTCTTTTATTCTATTTTGTGACCTGGTTTCATAACATAATCTTTGTGTTAATGAGTTTTACTTACCTTATAAACATCTATCTCACTCATCCCCAAGGTTTTAAGCATTTTCACACAAGTGTCATCATGGTCGTCACAAAGTGTATCTTTCATGTCACACTTATCATAAGTTGTCGCAAAGTTGTTGCACTCAGGGAAGTATGTTGTTCCTATGTTCTGGATTATGTATGTTGTATCATCAAGTGTTCTAAGTGTGTGATTACATTCAAGTAATTTCATTGTTCACATCAGTTGCACAAATCCCACACTTAGTCAAATATGGGAAAATTTCTAATTGAACAACCTAGCCTCATCCAGTCCTCCTAAACTATGCATTTCACAGTCTAAGCCCTTGAGCTACAACCCTACCTCTTGGCACTATGAAATGCACAATTCCAGCCTTCCAGGAATGTGCACTGCCCAATCAAATTTCTCAAGACTGACTTCCTAAGCTCCAAAACTGCACAATCCATCTCTCCAGCTAGGTATGAACTACACATTACATAGTACTAGTCCTCAAACCCAGACCTTGAGTGCTTGAATTGTGCAATTTAATAATATCCTAACCTCCTCTGCCTTCCAAAACTATGTAGTAGGACACATCATTGCTCAATCCCTGAGACTGTCTCCCTAATCTCCCAAAATACACAATCATTTTGCTCAATCCAAGCCTAAACTATGCATTGCACAGTGTCAAGGCTCAGTCCAAGAGCCTAATCCCTTGAGTCCCTCATCTATTCAATCCATTTTTCCAGGCCTCCAAAACTACACAATGTGTAGTCTCAAGGCTTAAGACTCCAACCTAAGTCCTTGAGTCCCTCAACTACCCAATCCTTTAATCCTATCCACCCTGAATTGCGCATTGCACAGTCTCAAGCCTCAGTATCAATCCTTTTCCTCTTGAACTATGCAATCCCTAATTCATTCAATCAACCATTCACTAGTTCTAGCCGTAACATGTGATTTCAAGAGGCATCTTAGGTTAGGGGTTTATTTGACTGATGTCAGCTTGTCATAGGTGGATTGTAGTCACAGATATTCTATTGTCATGACAGAATGATGATGAAGGATATGGAGAAGGATACCATGCTAGAAGAAATATAAGGAGTCAAGGAGATAATATGATCACCATGCAAGAAGAAAAATGAAACTATATTACAACAAAAGGAAAAATATCATGACTACATGAAGACACCATCTGAATAAAAATTATTTGGAGGGAAGATATGTAGAACAAAGAATATCTCTAATGAATATAAAGCCACAAGAATATATATCTTTTCACTTCCACATCATAATGCAATCCATGTCATCAGTGTCATGTTATGATTCACCATGTGACACATCATTTTTCTTTATTTTGTAAATATCTATTCGAAAATGTGTTGTAAAGTGGAAGTCCAAAGGACATGTACAAAATTTGAAGAGTCATGTAAAGTAAAAAATTCATGGGAAGTCAAAAATTCATGAGGGTATTCAAAGAGTCACAAGAAAGGTGGAGCGTCACCCCTCCATTGTTTATCTATGCACCCTCATTGTGTGAACAATGGACTCTTCACCTTGGCTCCTCTCGCAAGGAATTAAAGCAACAAGCTAGTTCTTTTGAGGAGCAAGGAGTGGCTCCAACTCTCCACTATTATATATAGTGGTGTTTGTTGTATACATGTTCCTTGGGACTTTTACTTAATCTCATAAGCTTGATGGACAACACATTCTTCATGCATGGATTATGAATATTTGTAAGACTATTATGTGAATGTTTGTAATTCATGTTTCTTTTCCACTTGTGCTAAAGTAGTTGAGCTATTTTGGTTATTTTAGTCCTTTTCTTATTGAGAATATGTTGTAATGGTTGTGATGAATGTCACATATTTTTGGACTATTATGTTTGATTTTAGACATATCTTTCTTGTTTATAATAGTTGCAAAGATCGTCGCATCTTTGTGGACTATTTTGTTGGATGTTAGACGAATATTTTCTGTGTGTGTGTGTCTACATGGGTGGTACTGTTACCTCTATCCTAGAGGTTCACTTTCCTTTGAAGTATAATAATATTGACACACATATAGCCAAACACTCACCAGGCATAATCACTTGTTGATCCAATATTACATGTGCACTGCTATCTTGTGTTGAGCCTTGTAGCTAAGGAAAATCTATAAGAATATATGGTAGTTAGTTCATATCCTAGATGGGGATCCTATTCAAAATGGTGAGGTATAATTAGGACTTTACATTGGGGAGACCCCCTTGGTTGACATATTTCCAGCACCCGTCGACAAAATACCACTAGGAGGGCCAGATGATAGGTTGTGCCTGTTCAGTCTGATTTGAATCTCCTATTCAAAAAGCTTCTTCCTCAAATCATAATCCCATGATATTTTTCTAAAGAGCCTACTCTTAGAATCCCTACAGAATTTTTTCATAACCTGCCCCATTTTAAGACTGATGGAGAGGGTGAAATAAATCTTCGTGAACATATATTTCAAGTTGTCCATTTTCTTCTTTCTAATGGAATACATTGCAAGGATGTCATGGCTAGATTACTCACCCTAAAATTTGAAGGTTGCGTTAATCGATGGTTTCATACATTATTCTTTTCTTATATCTGTTCATTTGACCAGATTTCGAAGGAAGTTCATAAATAAATTTACAGGTATGATTACCATAATGTTTTTAAAATAATTGAGGATGGTTTCTCCTGTACAATCCTTCTCATAGAATGTTTTCACTGGATGTAAATTTCTTCTTGAAATATGTTTGGTATTGTGGATGTAGTATTTTGAGCTTTTAATATTTTATTTCTAATATAATTGATTAATCTTATTTAGTTTATTCATCTTCATGCAAATATCTTGTATCAAACTCGATTTTTGAATGTGAATCTCTCATAGGATCATGGAACTATGAAGTTGATCATTTCAATGACTACCTTTGATTGAAGGAATCATGCGTATCAGATTCATTTCTTAATAATCAGCTCCTATTTTTTCTTTTGAATGTTATATTGTAAAATTTTCCCTTCATCTCATATAAAATCCTCTCGAGTAATTATGATTTCACGAGTTATCTGGCGAATCAAATTCTTCTTCAGTCATCATATCCCGAATAGTTTCATGTATTGGCATTCTTTTTCACTTCTTTCGATGATTACGATGCTAGTGCAGTATGTTACCGGTTACAAGTAAATGGGTTGTCATATCTATCATGCAAGGAAGATTGTTCATGTGTTCAAGGAATTCATAAAGATGTTTAGATTGATCCATCTTTGAACCGAGAATCGCATGCCATAAATAGTCCATCTAATCATAATATTAACTGTCATTCGTTTTATCATTTTCCCACTAGTATATCTAATGGTAGTTGTTTTACATCCTTTGATATTCATGGTTTAACATTTCATCCTTCAAGTACTTGTCAAACAGTTTAGGCACTTCAACCTTCGTTGATGGCCATGTCGGGTCCTCATTTTCTTGACGCTTTGGTTGAAAGTGATCAGATCAATTGCCTCTAAGAAGCTTCTCTTCTTGACTCTATGCTTCTAATTGAAAATTCATCTTTTTAAGAATTTTTGGGTTTTCAAGAGGATTGTTTCAAATTTCACGATCCAAACTATCATTTCCTGGAATTTTTCTTAGTATGGCCTTTTGATGATAGCAATTTTTGGTCTTTTCTAATTCTTGCTAAGAAGGATTACACAGATGAAGGAGAATTCACAAGGAGCGTTCATGGTTTCTATACTTATAATGGCCAATGAAAGGGTAAGAATATGAATTGGTTAGAAGTAGTGGTTATGGCCTATATTTCTGTTAACATGAAAGATCTTCTTTGGGTTGTGCAAGTTATTCAAGCTCTTATATTTTCTGTAGAACAATATTTTGTACATGTTTTAATTTCTTGTATATTTTTCAATGCAGGTCGAAAGTAGATACGATGGCTTCATTGGAAATTTAATTATACATGAACCTGACCTTCTATATGATTGGGTTCATATTAGGTCTAGTTGCATATCAGTTTACCTGCACATTCATCATGCATCCATTTTTTGTAGTTTTTCTTGTGTTTTCTGATTTTTGTTTCGTATCATGTTTTGGTTTAGCCTCCTTCCATTTTTTCTTCTAGCTTTGTTTCCTTGTTGTCTGTTGTATTTTTTTTTGATTTGCAATACCTTGCATGAAGATTTTGTATTGGCTCAAAAGGAAATGTAGAAAAATAGAAAAGGGATTTGTGACAATGTAACAATTGGCTAAATCTACGACCTCATCCCTTGTCTTAGTTTCATTTGGTCAATGATTTTCTGATGGAAAATATGATCCTTGTGCAAGGAAATCCTTGTGTCGAACCATGATATCCATGTTTATTCTAGAAACCTCTTTCCTACACTCGATTCTTTATGTCCCGGTGTTTTCAGGTTGATCCAATCAAGTAAAGAACGAAAAGGGAAAAATATAAACGAGAAAACCAATATCATAGGTCTTATATATGCTTATCTGAGGGGACAACCTCTTCTGCTCTCAATAATTCAAGATCCCTCTTATGCCCATGAAATAACCGAAAGGCTTCTTGTTGATAAACAATCCTATATAAATATATTAAATAAATGTGAAATAAGAGAAAGGCTTCTTGTGCAAAGAGGTCAAGAAATAAACTTCATTGGGGTATTGTCTACGTCTGTTGGAAGCGGAGAAATGTTTGTGTCCCCGAAGTGAATCTGTTGGGGATATTATCCAGGCTTGCTGGCAGCGAAGCACCACTAGAGAGGAAAAATTATACTCTGAAAATCTAAAGCTAGTGAACTTAATTTTTCTTTCGTATTTCAAATCATTGTGTGATTGTTGATCTTGTGCTTGTGTTTAATAAAATATAGGAATCAAGGGGACTATGTATATGCATGGGGTAAGTAGGGAAGGCATGGTAATATGAATGATGAATTAATACTTCTTAAAGAACTAGACCATGCACGAAATAATTGACCAAGGAAAAGAAGTTGGAGTTTTGCGAGTGTGTTTCCAAGTGTTGTCACTATGAAAAACACCCTCCAAAATTTTACCTACGCTTGAATTTTTTATCCTACTATGGATATAGTGATCAATTGTTCCGTGGTGACTTCTTGATCGGTTAAAGTCACTTTCTCACACATGTGCAGTTCACAATAAGTTCATGAGCACGTTATTTTTTTCAAGCTTGAACAAGCGTAGAATGTTACATTAATATAATGCCTATGTAATGTTCAACCCAAGTCAAGAATTAGTGTGCACCGTCATTGACAGTCCCTCACTTTTAGTCGCGCTTGTACTTCTATTTTGGTGAGTTTTCCAAACTATCGCTTTTGTGCAACCTCACTTTTGTGAGTGTCGTTTTCATGCTTTCAATTATCTCTTTCACTTAATTTCACTTTAATTAGTGTCATTACCATGTTATATTTTCTCTGGAATGTGTTTCTTTCACTATCGTTCACGTATCGCAAGTGTCTTTCACACTTTCCTTTTCATATAGTAAATGTCATCTTTTAGCATGTGGATTGTTGAAAAATGGATGCAATCTATTTCGGTATGTTTCAAGAGGTAATATTTGCATTAATTATTTGTAATTACCATGTAAGAATGTATCTCACTCATCCCAAAATTTTTAAGAACTGTCGCACAAGTGTCTTCACGGTCATCGCAAAGTGTATCTTTTATGTCGTACTTATCATAAGTTGTGAAAAATTTGTCACGTTGAGGGAAGTATGTTGCTTGTATGTTCTATATGATCTATGTTGTTTCTTCAAGTGTTCTAATTGTGCAATCAAAATCAAGTCTTGTCATTTTTCACATCAGTTGCATGAATCCCACACTTAGTCATATTTTCCCGACTGAAAAACCTAGCCTCATCCATCCCGCCTGAACTGCGCATTGTGTATTCTTAACCCTCAAGCTGAAAACCTATTTCTTGGTACCACGCAATTTATATTTATTTCCTTCCAGGTTTGTGCACTATACAATCACAGTGCTCAAGCCCAACTCCCTTAGCTCCAAAACTGCGGAATCCATCTCTCTATCCAGGTATGAACAACAAATTTCTTAGTATCAATGGGAAGCATTAGTGCTCAAGCCCTTAGTTTGGCATTTTTTTGGGTTATGTAAATCTCTATTTGAAAATGTATTGTAAAGTGGAATTTCAAAGGACATGTGCAGAATTTGAAGATTTGTGTAAAATGAAAAATTCATGGGAAGTCAAACAGTCATGAAGGTATTCACAAAGTCACAAGGAAGGTGAAGCATCACCCTTCCATTGGTTATATATACACCCTCATTGTATGAAAAAGGTATTTTTAACCTTGGGTCCACCCGTAAGGCATTAAAGAGAAAAGCTAGTTCTTTTGGGGAGCAAGGAGTGGCTCCAATGCTCCACTATTGGATCTAGTGGTGTTCGTTGTATACATCTGTCTTTATAATTTTACTTAATATCAAAAGCCTAATTACCAACATGTTCTTCATGTATGGATTATGAATATTTGTAATATTGTTTTATGAATGTTTGTAATTCATGTTTCTTTTCCACCTATGTAAAGTAGTTGAACTATTTCAGTTATTTTAGTGCTTATATTATTAAGAATGTGTTGTAATATTTTCGATGATTTTCGCATATTTTTGGACTATTTCTACATGTTATACATATCTTTCTTATTTATAATGGTTGCAATGATCATCACAACTTTACAAACTATTCCATTGGATGTTAGACAAATATTTTATGTATGTCCATCTCTTCTAAGGTAGTACTATTGCCTCTCTCCTAAAACCTCACTTTCCTTTCCCCTCGCAGTAGAATAATTTTGACAAACATACAACCAAACACTCAACAGGAATACTCACTTTTTGTTCCATGATTACTTGTGCATTACTCTCTTGTGTTGAACCTTGTAGTCAAGGAAAATCAATAAGAAAATATGGCAGCTAGGACATATCCGAGATGGGGCTCCTATTCTAAACGGTGTAAAGTCTAAATGGGACTTCACATCGGGGAGAACCACTAGGTTGACATATTTCTAGCACCGATCAATAGAGCCCCAATGATATAATTTTTGTTACCAAACCTAATATCAACATTTTCTTGGTACTAAGAAATGGAAATAAAGGATTTTTTTAATCTATGAGAGGAGTATTTGAGTCCATCTCCATTTTCATTCCAAGATCAAGAACAGAGGCATCAAGAAGAGAGTATTATAAACTAGATGAATCCACACAACAGGAGAGGTGGGATTTGGAATATAAATTATAAAAAAAAAATATTTGAGGGGGACTTTATTCTGCATGAAGACACAATGGTGGAAAATATCTCGAGGAGGGAAAGGAGTTTACATCTATTAAGGTAACCATAGCAAAAATGGAAGAGGTCGAGGAGAGCGATAAGACCATTATAGATTGTATTAAGTCTCCAAAAGAAGTGGGGTGGAGAACTAGGATATTTCACATATAAAAAATTCATGATATATATGGAGGGGAAATTTTATATAAGGATGAGAACTAAAATCATACTTATAGACGGTTGTCCCTCTAGAGAAATAAGGCTAGGTTGGAGTTCTTCCTTAACCTCCTATGAGATGATTTTTGCAAAGGAGAGACCATCCTATAACATTAGTATTACCATGTGGTGTAGTTCTTCCTTAACCTCCTATGAGATGATTTTTGCAAAGGAGAGACCATCCTATAACAAAAGAGGCTTGCAGGTAGTGTGAGCTAACTACCTACAAGCCTCTTTTTATTGTTTTTTTTCTCTCTTACATATTTCTATGTTCTTCCTATAACAAAAATATTAAACAAGAGGACTGCTCCGTATATCCTTATATGGATCGTCAGGGACGTCATTAACTGTCCCATCACTTGAGAGGTAATTTTTAACAACTAGATGGGATTTAGTTATTTCTCATAAATTCAACGTACCATTAGCCATGTCTATGTCAAGGAAAATTTTAATTGTAAACATTTTGGTGATATTTTTGTAGAAATAACTATATTTCCAATGATTTTATATTAGTCGAAATAATATTTTGGTGATTTTTAAGGTAAAATAATGATGTACTCTAAAATTTAGGCAAATCATTTTAGAAAAAAATGGAAAGCTGCGAATATTTTTTTTGGAAAAAACATGGAAAATTAGCCCACCTGCGAATATTAGCCCCTAAATTTTTCCCTAGTCAATGTCTCAATTACTTTTACCAAATCCATTTATATCTTATGAACTCAAAGTACCAAATTCATTGGTTGTGTTGACTCCACACTTCACTTCTACGACTGTAGATAAATTCTAAGTTCTTTAAACATTTTGTTTTAACATTGTGCCTTTGGATTTTATACATATAACCATGTGACTATGTGTAGGACCATGGGTTGACTGATTACCCATTATGATTATGTAGTCGACCCATATGACTAGATCTTCAAAACCATGTGCTTCACCCTTAAAGTGTATTTTTGTGTTGTTTTCTCCATGATGTAAAGTTGAAATAATGCTAACATCAACATGTCATGTGGTAGCCTCTAGGTGGTGCCACATGTCACCTAAATTCAGCCCACATGACTATCTGAAAACTCCAAATATGACTACCACCTATCAGCCATATGGCATTTTCCATTTCATCTTTCAAGTTCATATTGATCCCACCTATGTTAAGTCAGCTTTTCATGTTGTCCACTTCTCGTCTACTCCACCTGTCTGCTACATCAACCTTGTCATCCAACCCACGTGCATCATTTTTCTACCAGTTGTCCTCTTCTCGTTGGGCCACATGATTTGTAGGAGCCACATTATTGATATAATTCAATCATTGGGTGTCATAGGGGAATTAAACCCAACACTATTTAGTTGATTGATATCACTCTACATCATCAAATCAATTCTTTGGTAATTGTTAGATCTCATCAGATGCTAGGCTATATGTTAAATACCATGCTATTTGGTGTTTAATGTCAAATATTGACCATTGACCCGACTCGTCCTGAATGATTGGATTACATAAGGTGTAGAAGCCCGATTTAACTCCCATTCTAGTCATTACTCGATGAACACAAATATGAAAGTTTGGAATGATCATTGGTAGGTGGGGCCCCCTATTAGCTCATGGTTAACCAAAGTTTGGCAGTTTGGAAAACCCTGAAGCCCGAACCCCATGCCAATATTTAAATAGTTATAACTCCTGAACACTTTAGAGAATTTTAGACTGAAACATATCGTTGGAAAGGTATTTCTAAGGATTATCAAATCATGCACTTTTCGAGATCACTTTAATTGATCCACCAAGCTACAAATGAAACTAGAATCCCCATCCTTGACCTTAGCTAGGAAATTCTATAACCAACTCCATCTTAGTAGACTCAACTAAAAAATTACAACCAAATCCCCCTGAGCCTAATAATATTTGACATGAATGAACATTTGGGCATTAATGACAACCATCTTGGAGCCTACTCAATAATCTCCCCCTTTGGCATTGTTTGAAATATTAAAAAAAAAATGAGGAGTTTATGACCACCACATTTAACAACACTCCCCCTAACACATACTAACTTATTATCTCCCTTTGACTCTTTTCATGGCCAGCTGACGTTTGGATTCTACTCCCTCTTTATATTTTTCCAAAGCACCACAATTTTCAGGAACTTCTTCTCCCCCTTTGACATCAATGGAAAAGGGTGTATTGGGCTAAATTATCTCCCTGCCGAGATTGTGCCCTAAGAAAATAAATATGTTCAAGATACATGAATTTTTGTTAAAAGAATATAAGATAACTACTTGAACTCACCGAATTCCCCCCTAAATAGGGAATTTTTTTGTTGATATAAGGTTTTTATGTACTTTCTCCCCTTCCACACACTTCATTGATAAACCTAAATTCAAGGAAATGGAGACAAATTTCCATTTCATTGGTCTTCTCTTATATTTTACTCTTTCAAATAATGAAAAACTTGAGTAGTTTCCTGCCATCATCGGTGTGAGATAAAATACTCCCAATTTTTGCCTAAGGTATCCAAATGGTTCTTGAGGAAGAGGCTTTGTAAATATGTCTACAAGCTTCTCATTAGTAGCCACATATTCTAGCTTAAAAACATTAGTAATAACTTGATCTCTCAAGAAATGAAACTTGATTGGAATGTTTTTATTCCTAGAACACATAATAGGTTTCTTGGAGATGTTAATGGCACTGGTTTTATCACACATGATATAGATGGGATCATCAAACTCGATTTTGATATCCTTCAATTTTTCTTCATTTATAGAATTTGGGTACAAGTAGTTGTGTCGATATATTCTTCCTCAACTAGAGATCAAGAAATTTAGTTTTATTTCTTTCTTACACAAGACGCCCGACATTTTCCCAAGGAAAATTTTGCTCCAATTATAATTTTCCTATCAATGATGTTTCAATCCCAATCAGAATCAGTCTAATCTTTAAAATTGAAATATTTACCTTTTTCATACCATATACCAAAGTTTATTATGCATTGGATATATTTGAAAATCCTATTTACTACATTAACATGGCTTTCGTTTGGGTCCCCTTGAAATATGGTCATCAATGCTACTAGGTTCAATATATTAGGCCAAGAAATAGTCATGTACAACAAACTTCCAATCATAGACCTATATGTGGTCTGATTTCCAAGTGGAGATTCATCTTCTTTACTTAACTTACAGCCAAACATCATGTGTGTGACGGAAGGTTTGCACTCTTCCATTCCAAATTTATTCAATGTTTCTTTTAAATATTTGGTTGGGAAATGAAGATACATTTCTTTGATCATGTAATGTGTAGCAAAAGAAAGAATGAAAGCTCTAGGTTCAAATTATTTTTTCATTTCTTTAGCCAAATGATATCCCATTTTCTCCAAATCACTACCAAAAATAGTGTCATCTACATACATTACAATGATTAAAATATTATCATTTTTAGATTTAATATACAATTTTTTATCTATTGTCCCTCAAATCCTGGTTATTTTATATACTGATCCAACCTTTCATACCAAGCTATTGGAGCTTTTTTTATCCCATACAAGGATTTTCTAAATTTGCAAAGACAATATTCATTTTATGAGAGAAAAAACCCTTCTTGATGTTCAATTTACACTTCCTCTTACAATTCACCATTGAGGAATTTTTATTTGACATCCATTTGATAGAATTTAAAATTATTATGACTAGAAAATGCTAGAAACATTCTAATGGCTTCTAGTATTACTACAAGGGCAAAGGTTTCTTCAAATTCTATAGCTTCTACTTGAGCTTAAACTTTGCAGACCAACCTTGCTTTTTTCCTTACCACTTTCCCCTCTTCATTTAGTTTATTCTTGAACACCCACTTGGTACCTATAATTTTATTTTCCTTTTTTTCTAGGGACCAAATATCCAATGTAGTTTATCTCAATTTTCTCCAACTCTTTGTCCATTTCCTTCACCTAAAACTCCTCTGCACTTGCTTTACCCAAGTAATTGTAACATATATCTATGCATAGACCCTTATGTATCCTTTTGTAACTGAACTTGGATTTTGAAATTTAGCTTATATAGATATGATGGTTGCAATGAAATCTAAAATACTGACATCTCTTGTTTTCCACCATATTTATAATATTTATGAATCGCCCTTATCATCAATCATTGTGCATTGACTTCCCTTCCAAATTTTCTAACTTAATTGAAATATTTGATTTTTTATCACTCTTGGTTTCATAAAACATGATTCATTGTTGGTTTTTCTTATCTGATATTATCCTTTAGGAGTCTATTTTGTTTTTCCTTTCAGGCCTCTTTCACTCCATATGATGATTTTTATAACTGAGTAGAGGATGAGAGTTTGTAGGAATTGTCATTAGACGTATCCTACCTAAGTTTACTAGTTGTTCACCAATTTTATGTATTATTTTTTTTCTTCATTTATGACCTCTTTGTTTTTCCTATTTGGTAGTTTTTATAGTTTCCTTTCTAATTACTTTATGAACTCCCAAAGTAGTGGAACTAGTATTATTTTTCCCTCTTATTGGATCGTATTATTTCTTTTGGACTCAAATATATGCCTTGGAAATTATCTCCACTTCCTATTCTAAAATATTGTGGGGAACCTATTTTTCCCAAGCTACAAAAAGGGATTGAAGATCTAATTATTCCAACTCAGTATCTTGTATTTCCTCTCCTTCTGTAATTTCCTCTATATTTTCCTTATTTTCTATGTCCTCATGGTGTCCCTGTTCTGTTTTGAAATTCCTTCTACTTATTTATATTGATTTAGCAATGGGGTTTCCATTTTTTTGTCCTCACATTGTTTTTTCTTCTATTTTATCTACTTATTTTTCTAGATATCATCTTCAATTGTGCCTACTGCTTCATATATTTTGTTGTCTCTTACATTTTTTATGGGTTTCCCACAATCTATATATATATATATATATTGGCTTTTCTTTTGGCTAGAACATTTTCAAAGCCCTAGACTACATATTTTTCTCACTGGGGTTTCGATCTTTATTTAAAGGAGTGACATGGGAATTCTTAGAAAAATTCCCATGCTCATGGAATTTTCGGCACCGTAATAGAATATCTTCATAGTACGCTAACTAGATCCAAGTATTGTCTTAATAATAGATGTAGATATTAGATAGAAGTGGTTATGATATGTTCATGTAAACCTATATCTATGGATGTGAAGTGTATAATATCTATTTTGTGACCTTTGAGCACATTACATATGAACTCACGAAATCCTAAAGAGAAATGGATTGGATTTCCTAGAGTTAGAAGGCCTAGATATGAAGATCATATAGAAAAAATAAAAATATCATATTATTGCATTCATTAGAACAACCTATATAAAGAGTAATAAGTTGAGAAGTATCTGAATAAGGAAATAAATAGACTGTTTAATACGGAATTTTATGGCTAAATTGTTCACCAAATGGAATTCTCACCTTATGTCAGTAATGCCACTATTTAGGTAACCATAATCTTCAAAAAAATATACACTTCTAACCTCCTTCATGCCTCCTAATAGCATTAAGCATAATATGATATTTATTGAAGATGTAACAGATCCTCATCATTGTAAATTTATCTACAGTATGTGATGTCCATGTGGAAAGATATATATAAGTGAGATGGGTTTCTCCAATCAAGGAAGGATAAATAATTTGAGTTTGGCATTCACAATAACCATGTCTTAACCTAGGCCCTTGGAGTGAAACCAATAAGACAAAAAACACCATATTATCTTGAAGATGCCAAATTAATACAAAATAATAATGATTAATTAAAACACCATCAAAAAATGTGATTGAGCAATCAAGCATCCTATGAGCCTAAATAAAAATGGTTAATTATATATTAATAATCATTAGATCTGTTTAATCAAATGTTAGAGAGTTATTCATAATAGTAATAGAAAATATTAAAAGGAATTGTCGCTTTATGGTAACATTTGATTTCTTTTCTCACTTTCAATATTAATAAAAAAATTATTTGTTCATTAAAAAAATGATAAACTATCTTCAAAATAAATCATGATATAAAATGTTGAAATTTTGAGAAATTAAATTTCATTACAAACATTGCTAATAAAAATCTATAAATTCATATGCAATTTCAAGTGTTTTTTAGTCTATTAAATTTAAATAAACAACTCAAACCTCTATCGTATGTAACTTAATACTCTATAAACACATTCAATAAAACCAAAACCATTAATATTTTTTTTAATATACTTAATATCATAATTATATAAATCAATAAATCCTCGAACTATAATGTAAGTAAAAAATATCGATATCTCACCACTAAATCATAAGTAATCCTTAATAATAATAATAAAACCAAATACTTCATATCATCAATAAGAATCACACCATATATTCAAAATGTTATTATCTTATTAAAAATCATATGTAATTAGGTGCCTTATATTTAAATCATGAGTACAAAAACAAAAATGACAGTCACAATGCATCATATCAACATTGGTTAGAAATGATAATTTGCAAGTGAGTACATAATACTACATCTACACCATTAAAAGTATTAACACTAAAGTGTGAGAAAATTTTTCCATGTAACAGAGGTTGTTGCAAGGCATGGCATTTATGTTCTTATAAATGTTTTTTTAATTAAACTGATATCGATTACATAATATCAAAATCCTTTTGTTGTGTTTTGTTTAATTAGAAACCAAATCAATGGTAAAAGTTAGTGCCACCCATGGGGAATAGAATATATGGCGATGGGTTGTATTGTTAAGTCACTCCGTGATGTAAAGGTCATTGGTTCGAAAATCCGTGGGAAAAAATCCAACCATGTTAAGGGATGGTGTGGCCCAGGACGCGTGCGATAATCGGATGATTTTGATGGCTTAGATGCCCCTAGGTCGCGGTTTCTCAAGTCATAGGTCAAGCCTGATGTAATCAATGGATGCAACTCAGAAAACTTGACAAACAAACAAAAAATCTAATATATTTTATCCCACGTGTCCTTATATTAACTAGATAAATACAATAATATCTACCCAAGGCTTCATTTTGCAATACATTATGCTACAACACTGGTAAATTCCAAGTGAAATAAAAAACCACGCAAATTATATTCATTGAGAATGATGGTGGGCAAAGAAAAACACCTTTGTTAAGAGAGTCATTGCTTCAGAATTGAAAATCACCTTGCCTGTCTCAAGTATTAACTCTTTTTTCTTTTTCTTCCTCTCTTTTTCCTTCCTCCACATGCTTGGGAGTATTTTTGAAGCTTTTTGTTCGAATTCCAAGACTTGTTACGAATGAGCTTTCTCCTTTCAAAGTCATATTCCATTTATTTTTAGCTACAAATAGCTCTAATGAAACAATTTTTTTTTTGATCTGGTATCTTTCCTAGGTCTTTACCCATAAATTCTTCAATGAGGTCTAAGATTCCAATTTTATCCATATCCATGTCCTATGGCCCTTCAACATTCCCTATTCCCTATATGTTTAGCATATCAATTTTCTCTATTGGAATGTTATTTGTGGATATCCCACCTCTAGTTTTCCATTTCCTTTCTCTTGATCCATTTTTTGAGGATGTATATAATATGGAATTTCTTGCTCTTCTATATTTAATGCCTCATAGTGGTTTTTGGACTAAAATCACTCATTCGGTGTTGTCACATTTTATTCCCAAAGGTTTTTTCGACAAGGTTGAAATTTTTGAAAACCGTCATGATCTATTTTTGTTGATTTTATTTTTATTTCTTTATGATATTCAGGTGACAATCATTGAAGATGTGGCCATGTTAGTGGAAATTATGTCATTTGAATGGTGCATGCTCATAATATAGAGGTTGTTTTTAAAATTCCTCATGGTAGGAGATTTTGATCCATTCAAATAGTGGTTAGGGGATATTCATATTCACACATATCCTTACATATGAGGTGTAGTTTCATTCATTTTTCACTTCATATATATTCACAAAATATCTAATCATTCCAGTACCTTCTAAAATTTTCTCCTCTCAAAATTATTTTGGCAGATAAAATAAGCAAAACCAAAATTGGGGCTACTAGGATTTTTTTCCTTATTGGGGTTGAATAACCCTACATCACTGAAAGAAATATGATCATTTTTTAATACCATGTTTATTTCTTCTATATTTGCAAATATCACTATTAAAAATTTATATATTCCTAGCTCAAGATCAATGTGTCCTTTTTGTTGCCATTTTTTTTAGATCCATCCAATCAATGCTCTCTTCATTGGAAAAATGTTAATTAACTTTCATTAAGGTATGATCCTTCATTTTTTGGATGTGGATCTCAATTTTTCTGATTTTAATTCATAACTCAGATGTTTGATTTCCTTAAGGAGACATCTACATTACATATATTTTTTCCAATTCACCACCAGTGGAGGATCATATTTGTTTTTTCTACAGGACTTGCCCCTGAAACTGATCAATGGGGTGCTTACATCTAATGGCTTGAATGATAACCCCCATCCCTTATCACCACATTCTTTAAGGAGGATTTTTCCTCCTGCCTAAGGTGCTTTCCATGACAGCTCTCATGCCACACTAGACCAATGTGGCAGTAGCACAAAGGAAATCACTTCTTTACAATAAAAGATTTAGACAGTAAAAAAACCTTAAATCCCAAAACCAAAGCTTGAAAAAATTAAAACGGGAGAGAATTTATTATTGGATAATCAAAACGTGAGAGAATTTATTATTAGATAAATATCAAAAAGATTGATTTGCAAACATTATTTTTCAAAATCAATTAAATTTTAATGTTAATAGACTATTAAAAATAGTTTAAAACATAACTAAAGTGATTTTCAATTTAGATTAGGAATGAGAATGTATGTAACCATTCCAATAATGGTACTTTCAAACATATAGATATAAAATAATAAGTAATTCTATATGACCAGGAAAACGTGTTGCATTGGACGCTAGGGAAGATATCTAGGAAGTATGAAAATCCATAAAAGTAAGAGGGAAGGATGATGACCTTAATCCTACTTAGAATTAACTAATAAAACTAATATTTTTATGAATTTAGAGAATATAACTTATCACTTTGTCTCTTGATGGCTTGGCTAGTGTTTAGGTCACCTTAATGAAAAGCATTTTTATGAATTTAGATAATATAACTTCTCACTTTGTCTCTTGATGGCTTGGCTAGTTTCTAGGTCACCTTAATGAAAAGCATTCAAATTATTGTTTTCAAACTAAACTTTGATAAGAAAACATGGTAACCAATGTAAAAACAACTGTATAATATGGATCCAATTGAAACTCACTAGAAAAGGTTCTTGGGTTTTGTGCTAGTAACATATGAAAGTTTACAAACAATATGTTATGGCATTAAGAAATTATATATTAAATCAATCGTAATAAAAAATATTCCAAAATAATCATTAAAAAGTTAATATATTCGAATTAAGAGAAATTTCGAAACACCCCATCCAATTGCAAAAGTTGTTTCCTCTTAAAGATATATTTCTTATATTTTATCATCCATATTATTTGAAGGGTGCAAAACCTACGGATAATAATAAATTTAATTAAAAAATTTAATTAATAAAGTTATTTTTCTCTTAAAGATATATTTCTTATATTTTATCATCCATATTATATGAAGGATGCAAAACATACAAATAATAGTGAATGAAGTTAAAAAAAAATTAGTTAATAAAGTATTAGATGGAAATCAAATTCAATAAATTAAATTGTTGAAGAGTACCACCCACAACATCACCTGAATTCCTTTATAAAGATGATGCACAAAAATATTGAAAAACAACTCATTGTTAAGTTAAAAGGCCCACTATAATTTATATGCATTAATGGTCCATTTTAATCTAAATTTTACATTTCGTGAAGAATAAAAAATTAGTCAAAGATCTATTTCCACAAGGAAAAAAGTGAAAATAAACCAATGTAATGAAAAATTAATTCTAATTACTTAATGATTTTGTGTAGATTTGTTGGTGTTTATTGATATTTTGTGGTTTAGTATGTTTAGATTATGTCTATATTGTTTGATAAAAAAACAATTAGAATTTTGTTACTCCAACAAAATGTCTACAGATAGATGGAACAAATGGTGACCTTTCAAGTATAGCTTGAAAGCCTATAAAATTTACATATCAATTCTATCCATAAAAAATTACCAAGGAGAAAACCCAATTTCACTAATTTACAAAAATGAATAAAAAAATACTCCAATCCAAAAAATTTCTCATTGAATATCATAATACCACAATTTTTCTCTTAAACTTAATGAAATTTAACTTTTTTATTAAAAAATATTAAAAATCCAATCATTAACAATACTTTTTTTTATGTTTAATGAAAGCATATAATTTGAATTCATATTCTAATTTGAAGACTTCTTCTAATTTGAAGAGTTCACTTGTGTCATCTTCCCTTTCCAACAAAAGGATTCCCATAATGAAACCAAAGCGAATGGAATTGCTTTTAAATTATTACCATAACACACCCCCCTTTAAGGGTGAAACAATAAAAATTTTGATTAATATAAATCTTTTAAATACCTACCAACATCTTCAAATCTTTTAATTAATTTTTTTTGTTTTCTTAGTGATAATATGTGAGAACTCTACTATTAAATACGGCATTGCAACATTCTTATTGTGAAAACAAAAGTCTACAACAAAAAGTACTACTTTCATAGTTAAAAAAATATATTAAATGGTATCCAACTTCACATTATACTCTACCAACCAATTTTGTTGAAAAGGAAATTATACAAGGTTTATATGTCAATCATCCAAACAAATTTTGTATATTTTTAATAATGTTTTTAGCATTAAAGCACTGAGTTTTGATATTCATCATTCAATGAACTTATATTGAGAGAAAATAATATATATATATATATATATATGATTTAAAAGTTAATTTGTATCATCTAAAAAACATAATTTTTAAATAGGTACTTTCCAATACAAATTTGGTGAAAAGGAAATTATAAAACCACTTAAAAGTGAGATCGTTTAGAAGAGGTAGTAACAGCTTTTGTATTCATTGTGTAGAATATTGTCTGATTTATAATATGCAATCTTATCATCCAGATTAGAAAAGATGAATAAAAAATAATCAAAGCACATAAACAAGAAATAGACAATCATTTGAAACACTTTTGGATAATTATTAGTTATTTGTATTGAGTGTAACTTGGCCACTGCATATGTTATCATTAAAAATGAACACTTAACCTAAGGACCATGGATACTGGTCATGATAGATACCACTTAAGTATGGGCACTTACGTTAAAGGACCATGGGTATTGCAATAGCAATAGATGAAACTGAATGTAAGGACCACAAGTACTACTTATAATAGATGAGATTGAATAAATATTTTGACATGAAATTGTGAACATGGAATGAAGGATTGCATACATGGTCGGTTAATGGTCTGTCATTATGGACGAGGGGACCAACTAGAATGTTGTATAGTGGCTTTGGCACATGTGGATAAGCACTAGGAGCCACTTTCAACTACCTCGAACTTCCAAGTTTCTAACAACAACAAGAATGTAAGGTGCAACCATGGGTTCCTACTGCTGCATTAGCCCCTAAACATATCAACCCGAGGTCACATCACGAAACTTCAATACAAATTAATTAATTGACCACCAAATCTACCACTGAGATTCTTGTGCTCGAAAACAACAAGGACTTGCCATTGCAAGCAGATCAAAAATTTATTTCGAAGCATGTAGTCTAAAAAAACCTACAAAATAACTTACAAATTTCCGTAAATTCTTTTCAAAATCTGGATTACGGGTGTCAATTTTCAGGATTTTAGGTGTCCCGGAAATTTTTTATGGTGCTAAATCCATTTCCACCATCAAAAAAATGATTCAAACACTCTAACTACCTGATATTTTGAAAAAAAAAATCCCAAAATTCTAACAAAAATTATCATCCAATCTATTTTATTGCATCAATAAAAAAAATCCATTTCAAAGTTGTTAAATCTTTCATATATATATATATAACAACCACCAAAGTCCAAGCATTGATTCTTTCCATTAATTTAAAAAAGCAGAATGAAACCACTACTAAATTAAACTTTGCTCAAATAAATTAAACTTTGGGAATAATTTATTTCATAGAATCAATAGCCAAGCAAATCTCAGGATCCTTTTCTTCAAAATATCACAGCATATTCATTCAATCGAAGTGTTACTGTGCTCCAGTCCACTGGTCCAGATTTACATAGAATAATAAAAAGAAAAAATCGATTCCACACAAGAATATTATTTGTATATGTTCACTTAAGCTCATAGAGACGCAATACTTCTCAGTATTTTCCACGTGTAATCATTATAAATTAGGCGGTCCCTATCAGTGACGTAAAAAACATGGTTGGCAGAACATGGTTGTAAGAGACTGCCACTCTCGTGAATTTAATATAAAAGTAGTGTATTTTCAGATGAATAACATTTTAATTTAAATGAACTTTTCACTCTGAAGGATTTGATCCTTGGTAGCGCAAGATAAATCTTATGGCTCATCTATTTCATAATTCTCTGCGGTTGTTGGGACCTTTCTATAGTGGTTGGGGCCTCTTTTGGCATTTAATATGTGTTTGATATGTCAGTTGTGTATATATATGTGTGGGGTGGGTGTTTTGGTGCAAAGAGGTATTGGTTATAATAACAAAATGATTTAAATTGATTATTATATTAGTTGTTATGTAATTGAATGTTTTTAGAGTAAAGAATTAGAGTAATTTTTACCAATGATTCTAGTTTGAATTTAGAGGTGAAAATTTTTTAGAGTCATTTTGAAGCTTTAAATTATTTGGTTTTTTTTGTGGTCCTAGAATTATTATGACCAGGACTCCACATTCTAAATATCCATATCTCTCCAATGGCATAAGAATGACATAAGAACCACATTATTAGGAGTTTGTATGAGAATCTTATGCCTTTAAGATGTCGTTTCATGTTTAACCTTCATAATTTAAGAGGATGCCACATCAGCCCCCATTACTCATGGAAAAAGAAATACCCATGTGATAACTATGAAGAAGACTCTAAAGGGGTAAAAGTTGTAACTGAAGTTGAGAATTGAATTAATCAAACCTAACCGCTCGTTGGCTATCATGTTGTGTTAAAACTAGTCCATTAGGAGAATAAGGGATTTTCCATTCATTTTGATTGCATCTTGTTCCATAGTAGAGAAAAGAAACATGGATTGGCAATAAGAGAGCATAAAAAATCGGGTTCAGTGTTTATAGGATCTTAAAAGGACCTAGTTGTCATGTAACTCAGTAGAAAATGACTTCTCTTTTATACTTGCAATATTTCATTCTAGACAAAAGAGAGCAAAGTAGCCTCACCTTCCATTTGGATCTATTCATGTAATGGTTTCTCAAATTATATATTGAGTTCATTGTGATTGGTGAGCGGTTGTATTATTTTATTGTTCTCTATTTTTTGCATTTTATCTATTACATTCATAAATAGAAAAATTGTAATTAATAAATATGGAATATAAGGAAATTAACCTCATAGTATATATTTTAGTCTATTTTTATCAAATCTATTGAGAGAACCATACAATAGAATATCCATGATAGTTTATAGATCATAATGGTATAAGAGCAAGTTTTTTTAGGTATTTTGTAGGAAGTTGCAAGGGATTCAAGAATCAACTTAAGCAAGAGGTCGTGAAACCCCAACCTTGGCAAATGAATATATTTATAATAACCCTTGAGATTTGGTATAGGAGAGATTTGTCTGACTAGAAGAATAATTCATAGATATAAACCATAATATGAACTTCTCATGGTGGTTGTATACAATAATATTGAGCTAGGTGAAGAGCACAAACGTTACAACTCAGAGGTTAGATTGCAAGGAAAATCGAGGGATTAGGAGATCCTGAGAATGGTTCAAGGAAAGAACCTAAAAATGAGTAACTAAGTTTGAGTGCCATGAAAAATTTATGGTCTATCATCAATATGGAAGAAAAGATGGAAATTAAGAAATATCAAGGTTGGATTTATGCTTTAAAGTTAAATCACTAGTTGCAGTAATTAGAAGTTTACTTTAGCATTCACCACATAAATGAGGAATAGAAAATATTATTTTCTAGATTGAAGTTACCAGGCCATGCCCTAACCTAGTGGTAAATATATATAGAGACAATTTGGATAGATGATGATCCCCTAATAACTAAGTGGTAAGACATTAAAACTCTCATAAAGTATCTATTCTACCCTACTAGGTATGTAGAGGACTAATGGATATGATAGAACTACTTTAAGAAGAGACATGGGTAGAGTAGATGGTAATTATGTTATGTATCTCTCATAATAGGACATGTCGAATTTTCAGAGACTGCATAATTAACCATACCATGTTGGTTGTTTGGGGATGGAATTTCATTCATTCTTCACATTCGTTATGATGTTCTTACTTCTTGGATAGAAGAGTATTTTTATGGGAAAGAGCCAATGTTTTCGCTATATGTTAATTCTATCAAGTTCGAGTTGAGAAATAATTGATATTTTGAATACAATGGTATTGTTGGTGATTTTATCCATAGGTAATGAGTCTTTAGAGCTTCTAGAATAGAGATGTCCTACCCAATATAACTAGAGCCCTAGGGAGAAACAAAATAGCCTAAGAGTCTACACTACAGAGAATGGGATTCCTTTCCTTGCATTATGTAGCAAGAAGGGGAAATAGAGTTAGAAGTTGAGATTTCCATTGGGACTGGTTGAGTATCTTTGGTAGGTGTGACTGATGTGTCAATTTATCCAACAAAGAAATCTTGAGAGATAACTATCTATGAGTTATAGATATTCTCTAGACACCCAACTTTATTGTATCATAGTCTTAGCCTAGGGGTGGCTTGTTGTAGAGATTTAATATGCAACAAAGCCTATGGTTGGTTGGCTCTGACATTTGTAGTGAGAGGGAAAATATTTCATTAAAAATTAATTGAGTCATGTATTCCATGTATTTATATTTTTGTTATGTAAATTAATGGTTATTATTCTTTCAATATTGAGTATTCCTCTAAGGAATTTTATTTTATATATTTTATGTTTGTTAGCATATGCATGAATCTTCTTATGATATGGATGGTTTCTTATTTATTTTTGCATATTAAATAATTGAATTAAAGAAAACACTATAGTAACATGCTTCAAGTAACTACCTAGGAACATTGCAACAAAGAAAAGCTAGAGAAATATAGAATTATATAAACAACATAAACTTTGACACTAGAACGGAAACGAGTACCCATTTTTTTAGGTGGAAAAAATTCGTCTGATTTTGAAAAGTGTTGATTCAGAATACCCTCAATTTTTTTAGCATGTTTTCGACGCATTAAATATTTTTATGCACAAAGTATAAACATTATTTTTAAAATGTTAGTGATTTTTATGTTAATTTTAAAAAGTGTTGATGCCAGCATCATCTACTTTTTTTAGAAGACTTATTTTTTACCTTCAATTTTTTAATCTATTAAATGATAATAATTATTTTCTAAATTTAACAATTTTGGAAGTACTCATCTTCTTCCCCTTCAATTACATTTTTTTTAAAGTATTTTTCAGGTATTTGTTTTTTTGTTTTTCTTTTCATTTTTTTTTTGTAATGAGATATTTAAATTTTTGCAATGTTAAAAAAAAATGCCAAAATTTTAAAGTTCCTATATTATATCTAATTATATATTGTTAAATAACATTTCATTGCACATGAAATAATTGTAACTAAAAAAGAAAGAATTTTTAACAATTTGCATAAAAATACACATTTTTAGTCTTTTTTTGCTAAAAGTGACATGTGAAATAAACCATTTTTATAAGAAAAATTAACAAAAAAATTATAAAAAATAGCAATTTTTATGAATTTTATGTCAAAAATTAATAATAATAACAATTTTTTTTCAAAAATTAAATGATTCACTTAAAAAATGAAATGAAAATCACATTATACAAATACTAAACATATAATAACAACAATTGAATACTTATTATTCTCATAAAATGTCAAAGTCAAGACATTACAAGTATAACTTATTAATAGTTATAAAAAATGAGCTTCATTTGGAAGCTTAACTAAAATTTAACTAATAATATCACGTAACCCAAACTCTTCATCTTCAAGAGTTTCATTATTGTCTTCTTCCACAATATTTTCATTATTGGTTTCATTTTGATCATTTTCCTCTTCTGATGGATCTTTCATGTATGTGAATGTCCCAAAGTGATGCAGGGGCATTAGACACTCGCCAGTAATGTAGGGAGTTTTCCCACATGTTGTGGCTAGGAGGGTTTGAAAACATTAAAATTGTTACAGCTAGGTGTCAACGCCTTAGCTGATTGTATTATTTAGATTAATTAGAGTCATAGGAAGTCCTCACTGAGGAACTGAAGAGCCACATTGTAATATGTATAAATTACATCCTCCAGATGTAGAAGAGGGGAGGAAGAATAGAGATTTTCTACAATAACTCTGTGCATTATCGATTGCTTCCAATTAAATGAACTCAGCTCTGTTGATTATCTAATTGCCTTGGAATGTTAGTTTGTGAGGGATTTCGTTTGGTTGTGAAGTGGTTGAGTTCTGTGCATATATAACTCCTGAGTCGAAACCTTGTATTGATTCTGCCACTCCCCGTATATTTCCTTGACTTTGGTTAGGTAAATTCCGTGAATAAATCCATGTGGAGGTGAAGTATGTCAATAATGGTGAATCTCGTTTAATAAAGAGATGAATTCGTTTGTTGCATTGATAGTCAGAACCGAGACTAAACCCAAAGTTAGCAACCGGAGCAAATAAAAAAATGTCATAAACCAGACTTGCAACCGTGGTCGCGCCTGTAGAAAACCCACTAGCGGAATTACAACGGCAGATTGCCCTATTTCGCACCACATTTGGTACGGAGGCAGCATTCCTGGAAGGGGGAGCGATTCCATAGAGGAACCGATGCGTGGCAAGATTGACCATGGAGAAACCGCCTTTCCGTATTCATTTCGCACGTTAACGCCAATACGAGGTCGCCGAGGGAAATGTATATAGGCCATTGATCTGAGAGAAGATCATCGGACGGTATTCGCGTAGTGGAGATACACGATGTTTAACAAAGGAGGATGTGCAAATTTGATTTGTCCATAGACACATATGTGGGCCCGAACCAAAGGTCTGTGGTAAAGTCATTTGTTTAAAAAGGCGTAGTGTATTAATATGTAGTTATAACTTTGTTATAAGGGTGACGGAGAAATATCAAGTAGGAAAATATAATATAACATTTGAAAGCCGAGGATATATGTTTGTTTGTCAATTCTCTGAAATTGACAAATAAATCCAGAAGGAAGAAAAGAGACCATGTGGAGTGGAAACCGGGGTTCATCAAGGAGAAATGCTGACCGAGCCACGAAATATTTGACCAAACTCTCCTTTGGGCGACTTTCAGTGCTGTTGTTGCGTCATTTGTGGTATCAAAGTCATTGTTTCCGAGTTGTTTTTGCAGAGAGATGACATGGCAATCCGAGTTGGTAGAGGTGCTGGCAGAAGGAGGCATGTTGCCAACGCAGAGGTGTTGGAGATGTTGCAGAGGGTCGAAGCCAGAATGGATGCCGTGGAGCGAAGATAGACCAGAGATCCTGAAGACATCAGCGAACCTGAGACAGAATAAGCAGAATAAAATGTGGAAATTCCTCCTGACATGAGGCTCCTTATGACTGTTCTGGGGTCTATAGGTTAAGCCCAGAATTGAAGTGTCGAGTTATGCAGGGGGCTGAATCCAGAAGAACTAGTAGACTGGATAAATGAAATGAAAAAATGCTTCGATTATGAAGAGATAAGAGAAGATAAAATGGTCAAGTTTGCAGTGAAAAAGCTGAAAGGACATGCTGCACTTTGGTGGGATGGAGTGCAGGCAGAAAGGAGGAGAGTTGGAAAGCAACCTATCAAGAGCTGGACCAAAATGATGGCTAAATTAAAAGGTAAATTCTTACCTAGTGATTACTAGCTGACATTGTATAAACAAATGCAAAACCTGAGACAAAGGTTGCTGACAGTAAAGGAGTACACAGAGGAATTCTACAGAGTGAGCAAAGAGCTGGGAAATTCCAAGATACACCAGAGAAGACTGCCAGATATGTGAATGGTCTCAAGCTGGAGATCCAAGATGAGATTGGTCTCTTGTCTCCTAAGACAGTGGAAGAGGCATACCAGATGGCCTTGAAAGCAGAGGAGAAACTCCTGAGAAAACAGTCTGCCAAGAAGAGAGGTACTTTCCGTGTGAAGGGAATTCAGGGTGGTAGAGGAAAGCCTACACCCAGGAATGGAGTTGACAGTAGCTCACCTCAGAATGCATCTACAGAAGATGATGCAAAGGGCAGAAGGGGTCCTTACAGAGGAAGAGGAGACAGAGGCAGAGGCAGAGAATTGAGGTGTTATAGATGCCAGGGAGTGGGACACAAGCACTATGAATGTCCAGAAAATGTGGGTGTTGGTTCAAGGAATCCTTTTGTAGCCCAGGCTGGAGAAGAGGTAGAAATTGAAGAAGAAATTCTTCCAAAGAGGGGAGAATCCTTGGTGGTAAACAAGGTCCTATTGAAGCAAGCCAAAGAAGTCACTGAGCCTGCACAAAGGAAGACTTTGTTTAGGAGCATCTGTAAAGTCCAAGGGAAATGCTGCCAGCTGGTCATTGATAGTGGCAGCACAGACAATCTAGTTTCCACTGAGGTGATAGAGAAGTTGAATCTGAAGACAAGCGAGCATCCAACTCCCTACAGGGTGTCCTGGCTGCATAAAGGGCACCAGCTGGTTGTGAAATAACAGTGTGAAATAGAGATGCAAATGGGCAAATACAAGGACAAAGTTTTGTGTGATGTAATGCCCATGGATGTGTGTCATATACTGCTGGGCATACCATGGCAGTTTGACAGAGCAGCAGTGCATGATGGCAAGAAGAAAACTTACAAGTTCTTCAAAGATGGGGTGCATCATACATTGATACCGATGGAAGAAGGAGAGCCATCCAGCAGAGTGATTGATCCAAAGACCTTGTTGCTGAGTGGGAAAGAATATCTACAGCAGATAGAAGAAGAAGAGGTAAGCTTTGCTTTGGTTTGCAAACCTAAAGTAGTTCTTACTTCTACAAAGATTTCTAATTTGCCAGTAGAAATCCAAGAAATTTTAGATGATTACTGTGACATTTTTGTGGATGATTTTCCTGATGAGCTGCCACCTGTGAGGAAGATCAGCCATCAGATAGATTTTATCCCTGGTTCAAATCTGCAAAATAAGGCAGCCTATAGAATGACTCCCAAGGAAAATGAGGAAATCAGAAGACAAGTACAGGATTTGGTGGAAAAAGGACTGATCAGAGAAAGTCTGAGTCCATGTGCAGTACCAGCAATTTTGAGCCCAAAGAAAGATGGAGGCTGGAGGATGTGTACTGATTCTAGAGCAATTAATAAGATCATAATCATGTACAGATTTCCTTTGCCCAGAATTGAGGATTTAATGGATTGTTTGAGTGGTGCTAGATATTTCTCAAAGATAGATTTGAAGAGTGGATACCATCAGATTAGGATAAGAGAGGGTGATGAATGGAAGACTACCTTTAAAACAAATGAAGGAATGTATGAATGGATGGTAATGCCTTTTGGGTTGTCCAATGCACCAAGCACTTTTATGAGACTTATGAATGAAGTATTGAAAGAATTTATTGGGAAATTTGTGATAGTATATTTAGATGATATATTAGTTTTCAGCAGAACTAAAGAAGAACATTTAAGGCATCTTAATCATGTCTTGAAGAAGCTGCACCAGGAGAAACTGCTGATAAATTTGAAGAAATGCTCATTCATGAAGGAAGATTTGGTGTATTTGGGTTTTATTGTTTCTGTAGAAGGATTGAAGATGGACCCAGAAAAGGTTAAGGAAATTGTCGAATGGCCTTCACCCAGGATTATTTTTGAGGTAAGAATTTTCCATGGACTTGCCAGTTTTTATAGAAAGTTTATAAGAAACTTCAGTAAGATTTATGCACCCATAATTGAGACGATAAAGAAGATCAAACAACCATTTAAGTGGACTGCTGAAGCAGAAAGAAATTTTAAGGTTTTGAAGCAAAAGATAACAGAGAAGCCTGTTTTGATTCTGCCTGATTTTTCTAAACCATTTCAAGTGAAATGTGATGCCAGTGGGGAAGCCATTGGAGCTGTGTTGAGTCAGGATGATAGGCCTGTAGCCTATTTCAGTGAAAAGTTGAATGATACCAGAAGAAAGTATTCCTCTTATGAGAAGGAATTCTATGCAATTGTTCATGCACTGAAGAAGTGGAGACATTACTTGATGTCTAGGGAATTTGTGTTATATTCTGACAATCATGCTTTGCAGTATATTGTGCAGCAGCCCAAGTTGAAACATAAGCATGCTAAATGGGTTGAGTATCTCCAAGGTTTTAATTTTGTTTTGAAACATATAAGTGGCCAAGCCAATAAAGTAGCCGATGCTTTGAGTAGGAGACACTTGCTTGTTCAAGAAAATAATTTTGAGGTTGTAGGATTTGATTTTCTCAAGGAATTGTATAAAACACATCCTGATTTTAAAGAAGCATTTGAGGCATGCAAAAGAACTCGTTTTAATGTGATGTAGTTTCAATGGCCGGATTATTTTCCGCAGAAGACTTGTTATTCGTAAAGAACCAAATTATGTGTACCAACATGTTCCATGAGAGAAAAATTTGATCAAAGAGAAGCATATGTGGGTGGGACTTGCCGGACACTTTGGTACCGATAAGACTTATGAGTAGACAGTCACTTTTAATTCCGGCCCAAGATGAGAGCAGAGGTAGACAAGTTTGTGAAGAATTGCAAAATCTGTCAGTATGCTAAAGGAAGGAGCTAGAATGGAGGATTGTACACTCCCTTTCCTATTCCAGACAAGCCTTGGGACATGGTGAGTATGGATTTCGTTCTAGGATTGCCCAAGACCCAGAGAGGGAATGATGCAGTCTTTTTTGTGGTGGATAGATTCTCCAAAATGGCACATTTTACTCCATGTTATACAACTAGTGATGCCACCCATGTTGCTAACTTTTTTTTCAAAGAAACTGTTAGATTGCATGAGCTACTTGAAGTATTGTTTCAGATAGAGACACCAAATTTGTGGGCCATTTTTGGAGGACACTGTGGAAGAAACTTGGTACCAAACTGAGTTTCACCTCAACTTATCATCCTCAAACTGATGGACAAACTGAGGTAGTGAATAGAAGTATGGGAAATTTATTGAGAAGTCTTGCAGGAGAGCATCCCAAGCAGTGGGATCATTTTTTACCTCAGGTAGAATATGCATATAATGATTCACCAGAAATAGGAACACGAAGCGAGTCCATATCCTGCTTCATTTATGGAATGCGTCCCGAGGAGGAATATCGAAATTAAGAGAAATACGGGAAGGAAAGCGAGCAAAGGGTGCAAATGGTGAGGGAGTTGCTTGATATCTAGGCCATACATGAACAAGTGAAACAACAACTACAAAATGACATCATCAAATACAAAGCGAGACGGACTTGGTGAGAAGTTCATTTTGAAGTAGGAAGTCAGATTTTGGCACACTTGAGGAAGGAGAGGTTCCCAAAGAAGCAGTACAACAAATTGAAGTTAAAAAAGATTGGGCCATGCAAGATACTTAGGAAGTTTTCTGCAAATGCTTATGAGATTGAATTGCCACCTGATGTTGGAATATCTCCCATTTTCAATGTTGCAGATTTGTACAAGTATGAAGATGATGGTGCAGAGGACAGATCAGCAGACAGGGAATAGATTGAGTGGAAAGAACAGCTACCTACAGCACAACCATTGCAACCAGAGAAGATATTGGATAAGAGAGTAGGCTTATTAGGAAGGACCGAGGAGGAAGAGAGTACTTTAGGTACTTGATCAAATGGAAGGATAAACTAGAGGAATATGCCACTTGGATGGCCAAATAGAAATGTTGAGAAGATAGGCGGAGTCGATGGAGAGAGCTCATGGACGGGGAGCCCATGAAGATTGCCCTGGGCCTACCTATCGGGGGCAGTGAACTACCTAGCCAGCAATGTAGGGAGTTTTGCCCACATGTTGTGGCTAGGAGGGTTTGAAAACGTTCGAATTGTTACAACTAGGTGTCAACACCTTAGCTGATTGTATTATTTAGATTAATTAGAGTCATAGGAAGTCGAATAGCTTAGTTAGTCTAGCTGTCATATTTCAGTTAATTTAATTATTGTAATTAGATTGTTGATTTTCCAAAACGGTCCTCACTGAGGAACCGAAGAGCCACATTGTAATATGTATAAATTATATCCTCCGGATGTAGAAGGGGGGAAGAATAGAGATTTTTCTGCAATAACTCTGTGCATTGTCGATTACTTCCAATTAAATGAATTCAACTCTGTTGATTATCTAATTGCCTTGAAATGTTAATTGTGAGGGATTTCGTTTGGTTGTGAAGTGGTTGAGTTCTGAGCATATATAACTCCTGAGTCGAACCCTTGTATCGATTCTGCCATTCCCCGTATATTTCCTTGAATTTGGTTAGGTAAATTCCGTGAAGAAATCCATAGGGAGGCGAAATCTGTCAATAATGGTGAATCTTGTTTAATAAAGAGATGAATTCGTTTGTTGCATTGACGGTCAGAAGCGAGACTAAACCCAGAGTTAGCAACTGGAGCAGATAACCAAATTTCATAAACCAGACTCGCAACCGTGGTCGAGCCCTGTAGAAAACCCACTAGCAGAATTACAACGACGGATTTCCCTCTTTTGCACCGCTTTTGGTACGGGGGCGGTATTCCTGGAGGGGGGAGTGATTCCATAGAGGAACCGACGCGTGGCAGGATTTGACTGTGGAGAAACCACCTTTCCGTATTCATTTCGCGCGTTAACGCCAGTATGAGGTCGCCGAGCGAAATGTATACAGGCCATTGATCTGAGAGAAGGTCATCGGACGGTCTTCGCGTAGTGGAGATACACGATGTTTAACAAAGGAGGATGCGCACATTTGATTGGTCCATAGACACATATGTGGGCCCGAACCAAAGGTCTCTTGTAAAGTCATTTGTTTAAAAAAAGGCGTAGTGTATTAATATGTAGTTATAACTTTGGTTATAAGGGTGGCGGGGAAATTTCAAGTCGAAAGATATAATATAACATTTGAAAGTCGAGAGTATATGTTTGTTTGTCAATTTCTCTGAAATGGACAAATAAATCCAGAAGAAAGAAAATAGACCACGTGGAGTGAAAACCGGGGTTCATCAAAGAGAAATGCTGACCGAGCCACGTAATATTTGACCAAACTCTCCTTTGGGCGACTTTCAGTGCTGTTGTTGCATCACAAAGTATGTCTTTCCAATCATTCCATCTAATGGTAGTTGAGGTTCCTTTTCTTCTTTTTCCACACAAAATTCATTAAAATCCCCTTTCCTCAAACCAACTTCTTACATTGCATTTGGAATAAATTGAAGAGCATTAATTCTTTGGTGAATAAATTTACATTGTAATAGGACTTTCTCAATGCAAATGCAATTTATTCATTTTTGTAAGCAACATGCTAGTGCTGTACCTAATCATTAAGTACAAAAGAAAAAATTTAGTAAATTAGTATAAACTCAAAAAATTTAAAAAAGAAAATAGTGAAATTCATTTTTATATAATAAAGCTTACCTGATCCTGAAAATAAATCCAAAACCAAATCTCCTTCATTTGAACATAAATCTAAAAGATAGTTAATCAATGACTATGGTTTTTGATATATGTTAAGTATCTCTCCTTTTGCTTCTTTATCTTCATATGTTATTTTTGTACAAGAGCATCATGGACCAGTATTTGGTTATGACTCTTTACATCTATTTGATTGAAAATAATAGGCTTATAGCTATCATCCTTTGTCCAAATTTCAACATGAATGAACTCACAGTCACTTATAATTGGTTGATTTCCGCAACAAATAAGATTTGACTTTTTCCTGTAACATGAAATAGTAAAAGTTCAACTAACTTGTACATAAATTATGTTTTAACATTAATCAAACATACAATTTTAACATCTTACCATGTAAGTTACATCCTTGACTTTTGTTTTCCCTTGAAGCTTGATAATAACAACCCAATTGTGTGTCTGAATGAAATGTCACAAATCTCCAAAATGGTGATGTTGTGACTTCTAGAAATCCCGCAACCACTTAATAAAAGCTTCATAAGTATAAGGGTCACTATCATATTCAATGTTTAGGGTATTGAAACCATGAGGAATATCTGCAATAACTAGGGAATAATCTCTTTTAGGTATGTGTTTTGCAATGTCTTCATAATCACCTGATATTATTTGATATTGTATAGTGTGGAGCCCATTCCAAACGTAATGATTAAGACTGGATCAAGTTTAACATCACTAAAAAAAAAAATTCTCATCTTTTCCATTTTAATTTTTTCAATAAAGCTTATGAAACTATCTGGTGCTCCATTTTCACCCTCTTCATCTTTAATGAAATAAAAAAATATATGTATAAGTTATAAAATAAAAATTACATATGAATAGAAATGAATGTATCAATCAACATACCTTTTTATATGAAAGATAAAAATCTTTTAACACTAATGTAGGACTTGAATCCGGGTAGTTGCATATAACATCATCCCAACTATATTCATTCAACAATTTAACCATTTGTTCTTGTATTTTGATATAAACCTTGTGACTAAATAAAAAAAGTAACAAATTTTAATATAGTGATATGTATAACAGATACTACAAACAATAATATATTATATTTAATAGAAACTTATAAGCTAGAAATAAGTAAAAATAAAAAACTTACTTTAGAAATTCCTCAAACATTTCCTCCCGTAATAATTCTCCTAAATTTACACGAGATAATATTGTTTTGATAAGTTTTTCATCCTTCACTTATTGCATTGATCTCCAAGGTGTGATAGTCATATCTTCTGGAAGTAGTTTCATTTCAGGACCTGATTTACTGCTGGTGCATATCAATGGTTTAGACTTTTTGACCTTCTAAATTTTTATGCCAACGTTCTCCCACAACTCAAAAATATGATCAATCAATTCCCATAGCTCTCCAGTTGTAAATTCCAAATAGAAAATGTTATCCATGCCTCTGAATATTTCAAAATTTACTTTACCACTTTTTGAATTTATTTTTTCTTCAATTTGATAATTGATTTCCATGCAACATTCCTTCTGAAATGCATGATCAACCTTTGTCTTATCCCCACCACATTTTTCTTCAAATTCACTATGAATAAATCTAACCCTTTGGATGAATGTCATAGAAATCCTATACTCATTATCTAAATTATGATACCATGCCAATAAATTTGTTTCTATATCTATTAAACCAGCATAAATGATATATTTCATTGTTTTAAAGGGGTTATTGGGATATTTATCCATCAATTGCCTTTGATCTTCTACAGAATGGTTGCCCCCAACTACATAATATATGTATTCAAAACATTTTGACTTGTCAAATGCTTCTCTTTTAGAAACTTGAATTGGATCAACAAGAAGAACATAATCAGCCACATGTGCAAAAGGGTTGTACCTCATCAATCTTTTCAAATTGTTAAAATGAAAGTGGTGTGGATTTCTAGTTTGATATTTGAATTGTCCTTCGCCTACCTTGTGGACTTGAATGACATTAAGTTGAAATGACCAACCACCCTCAAATAAATTTGTCTTCGAAAAATTATGTCGAATGACATTTTATTTTGTTTTAATAATGCCATCCTCTAAATTAACTCCTGGTGTAATGATTTCCCTGCTTCCTTTTGAGCTTTCTCTAGGACCTTCACTGTTTTCCATGATTTTTTCAAAATGAGTAATTTTTTGTTTCTTCCTCATATTGGTTATGATATTTTCTTCAACTGAAGCAATCTCATCATCATCAACTAGAAGGGAGACATTATTGGGAATTTTGTTTTTTTGTTTTTTATGGCACTTCTCCTTTCTAAAATCAGTTCTAATCTGATCCTTAGTAATGGAAACACATTCTTCATCTTCATCTTCAACTTCAACTTCCTCATTTTCAAAATTAACATGTCTACATTTACTATATTGAACCCTTTGATACAGTCTTGTAGCATCATGCAGTATTTGTTTTTGCTTGTTTCCCATATATTCTTCTTCATGTTCATGGAAAATGGAGAAAAAATTCATAATATCTCGCTCTATATAATAGATTCCCCCCAACATAATTTAAATTCTCTCAGCAAAATCCTATCAAACAAAATATAATATGCCAATAATAACCAAGTTATTAAAAATATAATGGTACAATTAGAATAACAGAAAACACATAAGTGTAAATAAAAAATACTTGCGATCTTCAGTGCAATATTATGTACGATTTGTTTGCATATCCTTGAAGAAGCTTCCCCTATGTTATACATCATCAATGTAAAACAATATCTAAGCTTATCATGTGACTTGGGCAGTTTTGAAAAGGAGTTGTCTTTAGTGTGACTTTTTGAAGTTTCAGGTGCCGGAATCCGATGAAAAATTTCGAGGTAAAATCTTGGTTTTTGTTATTTAAACTGGTTTTTTGACTCTATATATGGATTCAGCACCCTCAAAAACCTCTAGGGTACTTCAATTGTGCAGATTTAGCAATCAAAATTCTCTTTTCAATAAATTCCTGCCGGAATTTAGAGAAATTACACCGTAAAAAGTCACTGTAAAAGCCTTCAAAAATTCACACTAAAGACTACTTGGTTTTGAAAGTATATAAAAATTTTCAAAATTTGGAAAAATATATAGGTCTAGTACTTTTCCCACTAGCTTATAACTTTCAGCATCAAAATTATTACTAGCATATAGATATAATTCCAGAGTTTTTCCTTCCATATCTTTCAGAAACCATGCATATTTTGTACGCTTCACTTCTTTTGATTTCTTCCAGTATGAAACCAACTTCTTTTCTTTTTTGGAAACATCTCCTACATTTTTAGTAATTAACTGAGATGGAATTTGTTCAAAAATATTTTTTGATGGCCCACCTATAGCTTTAGATGATGCAATGGTTGAATTTGGTCCTGAAAGGTTGACAAAAACCTTCCTTGATGCCATTTTCCTGCAAATATATATATGTACATATAAATTAGTAAATCATAAAAAAAAATCTTACATAATCAAAATAAACGAAAAATAAAAATAAAAACTAAAACACACCATAAACACGTAAATGGCCTCCAAGTTTATTTTGCATTTAGATTCATCAAAAATACCAAAACATAAAACTAGTTCCTTAAAAAAAAATTGTTTTTTTATATTTTCTCCTCAACCCTAACTTTAAAACAAAATTTAATATTTTTTACAGGTCATCTCCCCAACCCCCTTGGAAAACAAATTTATTTTATTTATCTATTTTAGGGGTCGATTCTCAGAATCACCCACCCCCCCTAAATTTAATACAAGTTACTTTTAAAAAATCATTTTTTTACATTTTCTCCCTAACCTTACTGGAATATATATATATCATCTCCCCAACCGCCTAGAAGAAAAAATAATATTTTTTATATTTTAGGAGTTCATTCTGAGAATGAACCCCTTGCCCTGATTCTGAGAATCTGCACCAGGCAGGGGGGTGACTCCCGAGTCATTGGGCTCAAGCAGACGCCCACCCAAGCTCAACGGCTCTCTCAGCTCCCCTTGCCTGGCAAGGGGCCAATTCTCCCTTGGGCGCATCTACCCAATCCCAACGGTGTGGCCAGGTGTCGACCCCATGTGGGCCCACCCACCATGTCTGTGCGGATTTTTTTTTTAGATAGTATATTTATTTTAATTGGTTATTTTATGGTAATTTGGATGTAAAAATAAATTATTTATTGCCATCTAACAAATAATTTTCGTCAAATTCTTCATTGAATGGTCTAAGTAGAGGGGGAATTAACCGTTCAAAAGCGAGAATCTCTCGTTGACAATGTTGCTGCTCCAGAAAATCATTCCAAGTTTTTAAATAAACCTCTAGAAATCTGGATGTAATGTGAGGAATAGTGACAATGAAAGTTCTTAGAAAGCGTAAATTATGGAATTTCTTTTCCATAAGGTGAATGTGGGATAAACACTATGATAAATATTTAAAATATAAAATTTATAATCAAGTAAATGTTATACAATTAATTAATATTATTTTAATTTGGAAAAAAATATTGAAAGGAAAATGTTTAGGAAGTTTAAATCGAAATTACATTTAATATTCAAGATAATATTTTAGTAGAATTTTTTTAAAGAAATCATAGAAATAAAATTTTGAGGGACATACTTCAGGCAAAAATTTTTAGTGAAAACGTTTAGAGGGGAATTTTGTAAGGATAATTTCATTCTTTCACTTATATATTATCATTGGGAAAGACATCATTTGCATCATTAAACATATTTTGTTTGAGTATTATGGATTCCTCTGATACTGAAGTTTTGTTTTATGAAGCATCAACATCTTCTTCACGTAACAACTCTATTGATATTGATGAATATAATGAGAAAAATAGTGACAAAGGGCAAGATGAAGAATTTAAAATAAATAGAGAGTCAATTTTTCCACTTAGTGCTAATCCTATAGACTATGAGAGAAGCAGTGACGAAGGCCAGGATGAATAATTTCCAAAAAAAAAGGACTTGCAATTTCCACTTAGTCTTAATCCTAAGGACTTTGAGAGCAATAGTGATGAATGGCAGGATGAAGAATTTTCAGTGAATAGAAACTCACATTTTCTACTTAGTCTTAATCCTAAGGACTATGAAAACAATAGTGATGAATGGAAAGACGTATAATTTTCAATGGATACATAATCACATTTACCGCTTACTCCTAATCCTAAGGACTATGAGAGAAATAGTGATCAATGGAAGGATGTAGAATTTTAAGTGGATAGAGAAACACATTTTCAACTTACTCCTAATCCTAAGGAATATGAGAGAAACAATGATGAATGACGAGATGTAGAATTTTCAGTGAATAGAGAGTCACATTTTCCACTTAGTCCTAATCCTAAGTTCTATGAGAGCAATAGTGATGAATGGCAGGATGAAAAAAATTCAGTAAATAAAGAGTCACATTTTCCACTTATTCCAAACCCTATGGAATTTTTGAGTAGCAGTGATGAAGGGAAGGATGAATATTATCCAATAAATCGAGTCTCAATTTCCACTTAGTCCTAATCATATGGACTATGAGAGCGGTAGTGATGAAGGCTAGGATGAATAATTTCCAATAAATCAAAAGTCAAAATTTCCACATATTCCTAATCTTATGGACTATGAGAGTAGCAACGATGAAGGGAAAAATAAATATGGTGAAGAATATCCTACAAGTCATTATTTCAATACCACAGATGATGGTTACATTGAAAATTTTCATGTCGCCGAAGATGGTAATGAATATTTTTCAAATAATGATGGTGATGAGTTTCCTAACTATATTGAAAATAATCATAGTATGAATAGTATTCCCCCTAATGATGATGGAAATGCTTGTGTAGAGAATGATGAAATGATGGAGATGTTGCCAACAAATATTGTATCTAGAAATAGGAGTAGACCTTTTTGTATCAATCCAAGATGTTCTAGTTATACAAGGGGTAGAGTAGAATATCTCACTAGAAGAAGTTCTATCAGTGATCTCATTTCAAGTGATTGTTGTAAAAAGGATTGCTTGAAACATATGGATTTCAAGTTTTCTTTGGAGAAAAGGAAGAACTATTTGTAAATGAATAAAAGTATGCAAAATTCATATTTATTGGGGTGCATGTAATCTACACTGATAGGTTATGATTATCATATTGGGTATTTATTGCTCTGTAGAAAGGCTTTCAAAATGTTTCATTCAATTGGTAATTTATGTCTATAAAAAATCCAAGATAATTAGGAAAAGGATCCTACATACTATTCAGAAGTTCGTTATAAAAAAGACTTTGGGCCACTAGCAAACACTACAATATCATGGCTACAAGACTTCTTTCCAAAATATGGGGAGTGTTTTCCAAATAGAGATACAATACATATTCCAGATAATTTCTCAGGACGAGAAATCTAAAACTTATACAAGGAATATGCAGAAGGTGTTGAAGGAAATGGTCATTTTATTACATATCAATATTTAGTGCAGATATGGAGGAGAGAATTCAACAATGTTCGTATTCCTAAGAAGAAAAGGATGGGGGTTTGCAGTACATGTGCTTCTCTAAAATAAAAAAGGGATAAATTTCAAAGACCATAAATAAGTAAGAATTTATAAAATTATTCTTTTAAATTGTATAGTGATCAACTATGAAAAGATATTTATTAATAACCTTATTTTATGTTATGTGTAGATTCCACTGTCAAAGCACTTCAAGAGCATCGCGAACAACAAAAAATTAAAAGGAAAAATTTGCACAAGAATCGAAAGAAGTGTTATGATCATCCAAATAAAAATTTGGATTTGATAATTGATGGTACGGACCAGAAGAAAACACTTCTACCACATTTTGTTTTCACACCCAAAAATTTGCAAGAGGAAAATTTTAACCAGTTTCACTTGGTTGGTTGTATGGTCTTCAATGGGAAAATGTCACCAAGATTTTACTTCACAGCTCCAAATATTCATAATGATGGAAATCTAACAATAAGCATAATTCATGATGTGCTTTCTCATTTGTGTGGTAATCTTTCTAAAATTTTGTATCTACAATTAGACAACATTTGTCATGAAAACAAAAATCAGATTTTTTTGGATATGTAAACATGCTTGTTGAATTGAGAATTTTTCATAAGGTAAAGGTTGGTTTCCTTCTTGTTGGGCACACTCACAACCATATTTATCATATGTTCAGTCGTTTTTCAGTAACATTTAGGAGGAAGGATGTCGGGAGCTTGCCATCATTAATTGAATGTATTAAGAAATCGTATATGCCAAAGACTATTTTTCGTGTGTCAGAAGAAACTGTTGACATGCGAAGGTTTATTCTAGGATCACATGGGGAGGAGAAATGAATTGAAAAAATTAATGACATTAGCTTCCAACACCAATTTTGTATCAAGAAAATTGATGGGAAAACACTAATATGGGGCAAGAAGTACTCAACTACTGCAAAATGGGCGTCATTATTAGGTTTGGAATTTTTGAAGTTCATTCTAGATCATCCAATATTTGTGTCAAATATATTGTTATTACGATTAGCTAGTGAAGTTCATAATGCACGAAGGCAGAAGAGACATATAGATTATTCTAAATGCCTGGAAGAAATTAAAAAATCCATTATATATACATATGAGTCCTTTGATGTTGTTGATTCAGTTTGGTGGGAGTCATTTTTCAATGATCAGAGTGATATCCTTTCAAGACCATTAAATGAAGATATGATTTTGAAGACTCCATTTATTTGGCCACAAAATGTGTCAAATGAACAAGAGGAAACAAACATTGTTGAAAAGCAACAATCACAAGGTATTATTAATTATACACGGGTGGAGGAAAGAGAAATGTATATTGCTTCCAAAAGATCTTGTGCACAATGTCAAGCCGTGGAAAACATTTATGGAAAACATTTTGAGGGATGCATGATCAAAATGTTAACACATGAATATCCACATGGCTATCCATTCTGGGTTGCCAAGGTTATAAAGTTCATTACATAAAATGAAGATGTTACAGGTGTTGAAGTACATTGGTATGCCACAAACACACACACATTCAATGGTGTGTACAAGCGAGAGATGGTAGTTGATAAAAAAATTAGCGGAAAGAGAAAAAGAAAGGGTATAAATATAAAGCATCGCCGCACAGACCTCTTAAAATTGGAGGAAGTTGACATACTTCTTTATGACTTCAATTTAATAAAGTGAGGAACTCTTCACTCTAGGATGATAGATATTTTGAAGAGGTTGCTACCAAAATAAACAGTGTTGAGATGGCAATCTATTGAACTCAGTCATAGATCTAGAAGACTTTTGAAACCTCAAGTGGTGGGCATGCATGTTGACTCAGATGGCGCACTGGTTGATGAGAGAGAAGAATATGGAACATCTACATTTGCATCCAGTCATTCATTTGAAGATGTGAATTCTGATGGTGTGCAAGAAAATATGAGTGATTTTGAATAATTGTGTAAGACAATTTATATAAATGATGTTTGCATTGAGTAATGAAAATGATATTTTAACTTCCATATGATCTTACATGAAGTTATGAGTCATTTTTATATTTTTTGGCTTATATGTTTTAATTATGATGAATTCATTTCTTTGAAATATTCACAATGCAACAATAACTTGGAGAAATAATTTACGTTTCTTTGGGTTATTTTAGTCATATAATTTGTTCATAATATTATGGTTGAAATATGTTGAAAAGTTAATGTTTTTTAATTCTATGGGTGAAAATTTGTGAAATTTATTTTATCTTTAACATTATGGTCCAAAACAATTAGAATTTTAGGGATTTTAGTGTCATGATATTATATGTTAAACAATATGGATAAAAATTATTGAAATTTAAATGTGTTTAGAATCTCATTATTTTATATTTAACGTCATTACTAAGAATATGTTTAAATTGTACCCGAAAAATAAAAACGGTATTCTAGCACCAACATTAATGTGTTTTTTCCATTTATTTGGAACATGAAAATTGGTTTTACTGCCATTTTTAAAAAATGTTGCAAATTAACCCTGAAAAAAGTAAAACCTTATTCTGGAATATACACTTTTCATTTCTGGGTTGTTTTTCATGTTTTTTGGGTTTTTTTTTCTAGAATTCATGTTTTCAGTTTATAGTTCCCATTTCAAATTTTATGTTTTTTATAGCAAAGAAAATAAAAATAAATAAATAACTACATTAAATTTTACAACTCTAATTGAAAAAAATAGAAAATTTTGCATCATTCCCATAAAAATGATTAATAAAAATTAAAACATACACAAGATACACAATATCCTTCTTGTATTAATTGTAAAGATACACAATCACCATATTCAAGGCATAAAATTGAATTTGTGAAAATAAAAAATGTGAGGAAAGACATGACATGTAACAAGGAATCACATTGTGGTTGCTAAATGTTTGAATAGTGAAGCATTAGGATTTTAAGGAATCACTAAGATTATCGGTGATTAAATATATGACTTGTGGTGTTAGAGATATGTCAAGGGAGTTCTCATATTTCAATTGTTACATCAATTATCGTTGGGTTTGATAATCAGGTAATGACCACATGAACTATCTAAAACAAAGGATCAGTCAAATTTGAAGCAACACAAAGTTTAGGAACTTCCACAAAAACAAAATGTGACTACTGCATTAAAAATATTTATTTTATAAGCTATATGATAAGTTAGACAAAGGATCGGTCAAATTTGAAGTAATACAAAGTTTAGGAACCTCCACCAAAAAGAATGTGACCGATGCATTAAAAGTATTTATTTTATAAGTTATATGATAAGTTAGCATGGCTAACATTTAAATTAAAAATATTATATGATTATATTTAGTAGGATCCTCCACCAAAATAATTGTGACTGATGCATTAAAAATATTTATTTTATAAGTTATATGATAAGTTAGCATGGCTAAAATTTAAATTAAAAATGTTATATGATTATATTTTATATATTTATTGCCATTGTGGAGTTATTGAGGTACTGGATATACTTAAAAAAGACTGGAAAAAAATAAGACATATATATAAGAATTTTCGAAAGTCACGTAAAAGGAAGATTCTATGTTCAACTTATTTTTTATAAATGGGTATTTGAATTTTATTTAATTCACGAAGAGAATAACATGGATTCAAGGTGGTGTTTAATTCTAAAAAATAAATATGTTTTTTTTAAAGACTTTTGAAAAAGACATGGTTAATATTTTTTTAGTCATTGCTGCGTGTGGTATGGCAGGGACTATAGTAATTGTTTTTAGGTTTTGCATTAGTGCATGTACA
>CM076582.1:1235942542-1236157401 GCA_034641835.2 Pinus albicaulis | reverse complement strand
GATTTAGAGGTTTAGTGGGTGTAAATGGGTTAGGGTTTAAGGGTTTAGAGGTTAAATGGGTTAGGGATTTATAGGTTTAGTGGGTGTAAATGGGTTAGGGGTTAAGGGTTTAGAGGTTTAAGGTTTAGGGGGTGAAGGGTTTAGGGGTTAGGAATTAGGGTTTAAGGGGTCAAGGGTTATGGGTCAAGGGTTAAGGGGTCAAGGGTTAGTTTTCTGCAATAACATAATTCTCCAATCCCATACACTTCTGCTTGGAATGTCACACTTAACATTAATTTCCTTTTCGGATAATATTCTTTATCCCCTTACATCCATACCTAGGAAAATAAACTTCATTTCAATTTAATCTTGTGAAACTAAAGTGGAATATAGGAAGACCCATTCCAAGAAGGGCATCTCACTCAATGTTCAAATAATATTGTTCATTCCCTTACATCCATACCTAGGAAAATAGACTTCCTTTCAAGTTAATTGTGTGAAACTAAAGTGGAAGATAAAGTGACCCATTCCAAGAAGCTCATCTTACTTCAAAAACTTCTCGAGATTTCCAAGAATTTATAACGATAATAAGGTGCTATGCATTGTCTCCTTTATCACCTCATTGCATTTAGTCAATTGTTTTTTAAATTTAAATTTATTCATTAATTTCAAAAAAAATATTATATAAATTATATATAGTTGTTTTTATTTTGATTTATGTTTTAAAATTTTATTTTATTTATATTAATATATCAATTAGTTTTATATAAAAATATTTTTAGTTTTTTATATAACATTGATATTACAAAATATTGTAACAAATTTTATTTAATTAAATCTTCATGTATTTTTTATCATTAATAATAATAAAATAATTTAAAATAAAATTATGATTTTATTATTTTTTATCATTTTTTAATTTTAATAAAGTACTATTTAAATTATATAACGTACCAATTCTAAAAACTTAATAATTTTTGTGTTTTATTATAGGAACAAAACTCTCATACGAGAGTTTTTAAAACTCTCATACGAGATTTTTTAAAACTCTCATACGAGAGTTTTTAAAACTCTCATACGAGAGTTTTAAAACTCTCATCCGAGAGTTTTTTTAACTCTCGTCCGAGAGTTTTTTTAACTCTCGTCCGAAAGTCTTCCCGAGAGTTTCCGTCAATAAAACTCTCGGACGAGAAAATGCATAACTCTCGTCCGAGAGATTTTTAACTCCGGTTAAACCCAATAAAACTCTCGGACGAGAGTTTTTAAAACTCTCGCTCGAGAAATAGAGTTGACTATTTTCTCGGATGAGAAATTAAAAATTTCTCTCAAATTCTAGCCGTCCGCCAAAAAGTGTTTCCCAACTTCGCGATTTCACCCCTAACTCTTGAGAGTCAGTGCAGTCTAATTAGACCTCAGACCATTTGGGATATGAATCCTATATGAATACCATCGTATCTACCATTATGTGTGTGTTTTTATCTTGGATATAAAATGTAGAGGAAAATGTAAAACCAAGTGTAATATGTTAAAATATTGAGGATGATATTAAATCTCCATTGATAGCTTTTGAAGCATGAGATAATAATAAAACAAAAACATCATGAGAAATGCAGTGCCTTAAGCAAGCATCAGATAATTGGAACTAAATAGGAAATAGATAAATGGAAAGTGTTATTAATCAATAGAAAATTATATCACAATCAACCACTAAAATTAACATTAAATTAAAAGAAAATATTCAAACTCAACACACAAGCTGCATGAAATCAAATTAGTTCATAAACATGTAACCTGTGTGTAAACAACATGCATACATAGTTGGAATACTAGATAACCAATATAAGAACAAAGGAATGCATGTGAATCCATGCATGATTAGAAAATCTTGCCATTAATATTATTGCACATTCAAATGCATGTACAGCAAGCTCATAAAAACCCAATACTGAGACGATATCAATTCATATCATCATCATAGCGTAACACTAGCCTCACAACCCCTCTACCTATAGGCTATCAAAAGAAAAAAAATTCAACTCAAGTACAAGATACCAATACTATAACTAGCCTAGATTAAGTGTTTAAATGACACTTGACTGAGGCATGAAGTTACATTCATATAAATGTGGATGGTGACCTTTCACTTTCTCCTATGACTTTTGGACTCCCTCATGACCTTTCTGCTTCTAAATTGACTCTTCATCACCCCAAGTACTTTTATACTTACACCATGACTTTGGGGATTCTATGTGACCTTTTATATTCCCCCTTTCATTCATATCCATAATTTCCATGTTTCCCATGAATGGAAAAATAAATTATTTTCGACATGATCATAATCAAAACTCTATGGGCTTTGGATGTGGAAACTTGACAATGCCTTTGTTGTGCCCTAGGGTCACCTTGGCACTGAGTTGACTATTCAATGATTTTCACTGACTTTAATCATTCCTCCATCAAGTCGCAATTCCAATCTTGTAAACACATATACATAACTTATAATATAGTATGAAAATTCTTTAATAGGATACGAAGAAATTATAACCAATAATAATTGATCGAGATAATTAATATTGATAAGCAAAGAAAAGTTCATAGCCCAGAGATATTGATCTAGAAAATTGTTTGGCTTTGTTTTCTTTCACCCTTGTGGCATGGTTATCAATGTTGCTCCTTTAAGGGTTCATGCATGACCTTAGAATGATCTCCAAATGCTTTGTCTTTATAGCGCGAGGTCGCACTTTAATAAAAAGGTGCCTCAATTCTACCTTTATATTTATAGTGCATGGTCGCACTTTAATAAAAAGTGCCTCACTTCTACCATTATATCTTGTGCTTATGATTTAGTTTCGTGTCCGCTGGTGTTGGAGAGTTACCTTTAGTCGCATATTTTTCAGTTCAGTGCTTCAATGCATTTTATGAATCTTTATTCAAATATTCCTCAATGCTTCTTTGTACATGCCACTTCTGGTGTGATTTTTCATTATTTGTAATTGGAGAAAGTGTTCTACCACATGTGGTGCAATTTTGAGGTAATGTAGTGCATAGCATGACCTAGATTGCATTGTTGAGCACAACCTTAAATATTTAGGTTAATTATTTTCACCACCAATGGGAATTGACGTAACATTTTGTATGTATATCACACCATGGAGCTTAATTTTCTAACTATAGGTCTCGGTGATCCTTATTCTATTATCGTATGGAATTGTTCCAACACTATGTGCTTAGATGTAACCTTTAATTATAGTGCATAGTTATGTGCAAGCTCATCATCATATAACAACCTATTAAATGTATATTTTAGTGCTTTTATCCTTGTGCATTTCCATATCTTCATGTAGCTCTGAAGAACAATTTCTATTGGCATATTTTGACATATTGTTCTCATCGCAAGGAATTGTATTACCCTCCCTTTGTTGTTTCATAACAACTTATCCTCATGATAACACATCATAGAATAGAAAATACACTTCCTATACTATTCTAAATGTTTTCTTAACAATCATAATTGATATTTAATGTTGGTGTCAGCACAATCTCTAAGGGAAAGGATTTCAGACTATGGTTAGGAATCACGCAGTGCGCTATATGGTAGGCCCCTTGTTCTGTGATTTGTGATAGCATTGGTGCAATGGTTAAGGGAGGTATGTCAATCCTTTCATGGTGTTATTTGATGCATTGAATTTCCCTTTCCTTGGATACATCGATATATCACTATTTCCATAGTTTCTGGCATGTGACCATTATATGATGTGCATTACATATAACTATTGGTATCATTTATGGAATGCATAGTTTGTTGTTGCATTGGGAAATGGTCCATTTCTACACTGTGTGATAGCACTGGTGCATATCACTCTTCCAACTCGTAATGAATTCTAGGATATTTCCTTGAGGTGTGAATTGTGCTATTGTGCTAAATCCTTTTATCATGCTATTGCATTCCAATACTACCATGAAAAAGGTGATAATTTTTAGTTACGAAAACATTTATCCCAATGTGAAATTTCTATTTTTTGTGGCAACTCCTTAACAACTACTATTGGTTGGTGATCTTCATAGTAAGCAATAAATAGTGAAAATAAAAACCCAAGTTTTGTGATCGCATCCATTTATCATGATGCACTTTGTGTGTGCACCTTTTGAAACATTCTCCATATAGTGTTTGCTTATCATCTTCAATGTATGCATGATTCGCGTGGTTTCTCTTATTACAGTCTCTAGATTCAGCGAAGATAGAATAATTATAAGGAGAAGTTGTTGGTTGACATAATCCCTTCCCTTATATGATAAATATTTAAAGTAGTTACAATTAGGACAAGATTGAGAGAAGGAATGCAATCAACACTAGATAGTGAATGCAAACATTTCAATTCATCAACCTCCTCCTCCAATTGATCTATTATTTCACATTTTTTAGCTTTCCTATGTCCGAGGTTGCACTTCATTTCTAGTAAATATGTAGTGAATGGTTGTGGTTGAATATCTATATATGGTTTTGAAATATCCAATGTTTCTTCTGTAATAAAATTTGTATTTGCATGATGTGACTTGTCAGGTATTTTGGAATTATTAATCACAAAAGGCCATTCAATGGAGAATGATATTTCATTTTTCACTTTTGTTGAATTAGAAAAGTTATATATTCTAGCACACAACACATGATTTGGTTGCAAATCTACATTATTCAACTCAACATCCTGTTGGTCCGCCAACAACTCCCCTAAGTTTTGAGAAAAATGGATGGGCCCCCATCTTTTTTGGTAAAAATCCCTTGCTTTGGTTGTACTTAATTTATTATTGGTTTATCCTATTTGTGTTGACTTTCCTCTACATCCTCCATAGTTTTTCATGATGTTGGAAACCTCTTTAATCATTTGGGGTTAGTCACATCACAAAGGGAATGTGTTCATCATATACCTATTCCATTTGTGTGTCCTTCTTTTATTCATTGGTTTCATAAGAATCCAAGGCATGCAAATATTATAACTAGTGACATATTATTTAGAGGGGATTTCAACCTCGCTCATAGCTTCATTATTTGACATGTTTTAATTCAATCCTTTGAAATTGTCACTTCGATTTAGTGTCTTTATACATCTATGTTGATTTACTTTCCTTTTGAAAATCTTTCTAATGAATGAGATTGATACACCTCTCATCATGAATTCAAAGATTGATTATTTATGTTATTTTAATGTCTTGATTCAATGAATCCCTAATTTCAAATAGCCTAATTTTACTTTAGTTATGTTCTATTTACTATTATTTTCTTGCTCCCAATACATGTATGTATAGATAATGACATTTATTTTATTATTATCTATGTATAAACCATTGTACATAGTTTAGTTTCATTTGTGAACAATATATAAATAAATATATTAATTGTCTTCATAATAATAGTCTACATATTTAATATCACAAATTACCAAACAATATAATATATTTAAAATAGAAAAACACTTTCTAATTATATTGATATGGTAGGTAGTATAGCTAGAAATTGCACGAGATGTTACAAAGGAAACGACGTAAGGCAATAACATATGACACTAAATAATGCTTCTTTGGAAATTGTTGAAAGACCGAAAAATAAAAAGGACCGTGCTACAATGAAATATTAATGCAATACTGCTTCCTTGAGCCTTACAAATGATGATACGTACATCGAAGTTAAAGATGTCTGAATATTTTTTCTCTTATAAATATTTTTTTCTGTGTTATCTTCTCTTTACGTATTCTTCTTTCTAACATGGATAATCTTAATATTGTACTATAATGAACCTAGATTTTTTCCAAATCCTACTTCCATATTGTTGAGGGTTTTATATGGATGTCGTTAACCATTTTAAGTTTATTTTATTTCATACTCACTGAGTTTTTTTTTTCTATGTGGTTTATTGGCCTGTTAAAGATTATTTAATATACTAAGTTTGCATTGTATTTATAAGTGTCTTAAAAGGAACTCATATATTTTTAGTAGTTGATATGAAGTTTATCATTTTTTTATTTGTTCATATACTAAAAAATATATGGAGCGGTTGATTTCATCACTTCAAGGGCAGTAAAAACAAGGCCATTGAGAAAAGAATTCCAACACTGAGAGAGATTTGGTAGAAATTGTGGAGTTTTAGAATATGTCTTGCTCTGTGGTGTTGGCTATTAGGCATATATTTATTGATCTTATATAGAAGAAATTAAATTTTCATTTAGCTTATACTACATTAACCATGAAATTTCCAACATTCATGGCGCACTTGCCATCATATTTGTAGAAAAAATTATAACAGAGTATGAAACTTTTCTTATAAGATCTAAATGATCCTATATGCAATAACAGTGGCTTTCATCACTTCAAGGGCATTAAAAACAAGTATATTGAGAAAACAACTCCATTGCGGGAATGTTGGTAGTAACTGTAGAATTGGAAAACATGTCTTGCCCTGTGGTGTTGGCTATTAGGTTATATTTTTGATCTTGTATAGAATATGTTAAATTTGCATTTAGAGTATACTACATTAACCATGAAATTTCCAACATTCAAGGAACACTTACGATCACATTTTTAGATCAAATTAAAATAGATTATCAAAACTTTCTTACCAGATCTAAATGATCCTATATGCAACAACTACCTTGTGCCTCATAGTTTAAATTTGGGCAAGGAGGAGTAGTGTCAAGGTGCAAGCTAGAATAAGAAGAGGGGAAGCAAATATTTAGTGGTGTATGAAGAATATTGTTTGGGACTAGAGATTACTGTTAGAAAACCCTTATTTGTGCATGACATATGCTTTGAAAATAAGTTGTTGGATTCTCTAAGGTGATTTAGAATATCTGAATTGAAGTGAGCTACAATCTCCCTATTTTAGATAATATTATTAATTAGAGAGACACATTGTAGAAAAGTACTATGTTGGTGTAATTTCTTGATATCTAAAATTATCCTTATGACTAACCTTGTACTCCCTATACCATGTTCATGAAGATCAAATTTGGGCTACAATAATTGTATTATTGTAGTTGAAAATCATGAGAATATCTTAAGCACAAACCTATTGTTATCATTTCTTAACAAATTCTTGTTAAAGAGACCATAGTTTATGTTTATCATAATATTTGTAACATATGCACATACATTATCATATTATCTTTGGGCTTGCAATATTTATTATTTCATGGACATAAATTTCCCTGTAGATATTAAGTGCGTTGCAAGTGATGGCATAAACTCTTCACAAAACTCACTCATGAATTGAGGATAGATCATTCAAAGCATAGTATTTGAATTATTTGGCTACATTAGTTGTACTAGAATAGGGATCCAAAATGAATGAGGCTACTTACAACCTGAAGCGAAAAATGGCATGCAAATTTCTCTTCTTTTCGATACAAAGAGATTTAGTTTTGGTCCTCATCCAACTCTTAAAACAGATCTATTGAGATGCAAGCATTATCAACACTTCTCCTTCAATCAATAGCATGGGAAAAAATTTCAATTTAACAGTTGTTTCTAAATCTGATTGAGCTACAATTTTTTTTGAATTTGAATGACCTACATGGATAAGGGAAGGGAAGTAGTACAATTTTGGAATTTATGACGCAGTATTAGACTTGAAATAAGTTTGTCGAAACAATTTACATACACAAAATGGATTGTAAAATTTTTCAATGCTTAAGAAACTGGGTCTAGGTTGGATCAACGGCCTTGCATGCCTGATTTCAAAAATCAGGCAAGTTGTTCCTAGTTTGATTGCAAAAGTTGACACTAGCAGTTTCAGTGGAGCTGAAGCAAATGGAATATATTTCTAACAGACTAGCTCATTTCCAAATGAATATGGAACAATCCATTATTGATAATTGTCAATTTTTGGCATCAACACATTTTTTTAAACTGTTTGTTTCACTATGCATAATTGAGTCTTATAATAGTATCCGTAACAAATTCACGTGTATTATTATATTATCTTTGGGTTTGCAATATTTATTATGTGATGGATAGAAATTTCCCTATAGGTATTAAGTATGTTTCAAGTGATGACATAAACTCTTCACGAAACTCCCCAGATATAGGTGCCCCCTAATGGTTCTTCCGTTTGCCATTTGGACTCGTCATCGCCTTGCAAATTTCCTTGTCATGAGGAGGCACATGGCCCTGGCATGGGTGATATTTACTGCACCAGCCTAGCTCTTTCCTCCACAGTCTTAACTACTCTTCATTCCATCCGCTACGTCTTTACTCCTGCGCATACTGGTAGCAACCGCCTTTGCCATATATGGACAGTGGTGCCATCCCTCTTCAGACATTCTCCCTTAGTTTTTCTGCCATACTCAGTGTTGGATCTATCATTCCCTGTAATTACTCCGCCCCTCGCACTGCCCTACACTACCCCTCAACCCATATGCATCAAGCTAGTCTCTGTCACTCTTCCTGTTTGCCTCCCTCAATTCCTTTGCATTCTCACAATTCGACCTCCACCATGCCACGACGCCACCATATGCGATTCTGTAGAGGTGAAGGTCGTGGCTTGCCCTCTCGTCTTCCCATTCACAGCATGGCATAGCTGACTGTGGACTTATCCCTAAATTTGGATGTGCCAGAGGTCCTAGATCCTCAATGCCTGTCTGCCCACATATCCCTGCGCCCTCCTGAAGCTTCGCCCTACCCTTATGTTTCAAGCACTAGGAAGAAGATGTTCAAATCCATGATGTCTCCTTCCTCCCTCAATCTACCTCGAAAAATGGTGGCACTATCAGTTAAGACTACAGAGGACACCTCGAATAGTGGTGGCAGCAGTAGCTCTGATGAGGGTGGAAAAGACTTAGAGATAGGTGCCCGCTCGACCTCCACTCTAGTGTTGGACCCCCAGTTTTCCAAGCATGAGGATGAAATATCCGAATACGGATTCTTCATCAAGGAAGAGAAGCCTCCCCAGCCTTTATAGGATGATAAGAAGCAACAAGCATAATGTTGTGATTCCCACTTGTCATGGTTTTTCCTGTTATGTTCTAGTTATCTTGTCTTTTTAATTTCTGCGTTGTATAATTTTGTTCAATGTTGGTTTCCCCACAGGGACAACAATATCCTTTCTACATGGACTAGTTTTTTGGGCTCGTTTCCCCTCCCGGGGCAGCCCCATTTTTGCTATTTTGAACTTGCTATTTTCCGCCAGAATTGGCTAGCGCAGAAATTCCTGTTTGGTTGATGAATGTATCTCTATCCTTTTGTATTATATAATGGAATTAGCCATATTTAGAAAAAAAAAACTCTTCACGAAACTCACTTATGAATTGGGGCTAGATCTCATGGAAGAAGAAGAAGAAGACAATGACTATTCCAAAAATTGTTAGATTTAAAAAATAACTATCCACACTTAATACATTAGAAAATTTAAAGTGTCAAAAACAAGCCCTCTAAAAAAGGGGTTGATGCTACATCAACACTTTTCAAAATGAGCATGAAAATCACTAACATTTAAAAGAAAAAAATTATACATAAGAAAATTAATAATGTTAAAAATGTTCTCCAAAAAAAGGTGTATTATGAATCAACACTTTTCAAAATTGGATGATTTTTCGCTACCTAAAAAAAAACGGGTACTTGATACAATCCTTGTTTGATAGTTTGCATTATTAAATTTGAAGATGACCTACAAAAACATGGGAACACAAGAACATGGGAAATAGTGGTTCTAATAATGTAGGCATGCATCGTTTGAGGCCATAATATCCTCAAAGAATATTTGGGACGTTATGTGACAACTCTTGCAAGAAAAATATAATCTAGACTTGATCACATTCATGACTCTATGTTATAAAAAATTAACTATTTAGTTGAAATGTAGAAATTTCTACTAAATAGAACTTGTATTGAAAATTTGTAGGGATTTTGAAAATAGGTTAAAGAAAATTAACCTTCATATTTACACCACTTTAACCAAATGTCCCAAAGTCAGTATACCACCAAAATTCAAATCGAAAACCCATGATTGTATCATTATACCATGAAAATTCAAATTGACAACCCATCGTTGTATTTTGTCATGAAGGGTCTAGACAAGGTAAATAGTTATTTGATCATGAAACTCAATCAACTGTGAGAATTTGGAATTTAAATATAATTAGTTAATACATGAGTAGTTTAATAATGTAGAAAAATCATAAAGATGAGTTTTCTCTTATTTACATAACCATTATTTTTCTGAACCATAAAAATATTACCATTATTATTTTAATTTGACATTAAATTAATTCATTTATTGTGAAAAAATATTTATTTAAAAATTACCATTAAAATGAATAATGTATCTAAAAACAATGATAGATATATTTGTATTTATTTATTTAATTAAATATTAAAGATAAATCATGCTTAGGGGCATTATGTAAATTAATTCATAAATTAGATACCCCAAATGTGCATTTGTTGAAATCAATATTTATCACAAATAATAAAAAAATACAAATTTGCATAAAATTTAATTATATTAAACATAATTTCCAGTTAATGCTTTTCAATTTTTAACTAATTATTAATAGACATATTTTTAAATACATATATTATTATTAGGTAAAATAAATAAATTAAGTAATATTTTATATAATGATTAAAAACATAGCACTCTATGTCTATTGGGTGTTGGAAAGAGGGTGACTGGGTGCTTTGTGTGGGTGATATATTGGACACGATGAAGATGTAGTCCTGCCAAACTTACAAAAAAAAATAAACACATCACTCCATACATTCATTTCTTTAAATTAAATTCATTTTGATATTAATGTAAAAGTATTTACTAAATATCTTAAACCATTTTCATCCTCATCATAAATTCTTGTATTAAAAATTATCAATTATTATAAATCAAATAAAAAACATATGCATATATTTAAAAATTATCAATTATTATAAATCAAATAAAAAACATATGCATATATTGTTATTAGGTAATCTATATAACTTTAATCAAATAAAAAATATATGCATATATTATTATTAGGTAACCTATATAATTTAAGTAATATTTTAAATAATTATTAAAAACACACCACTCCATACCTTCATCCTTTTAAATTAAATTGATTTTGATGTCAATATGAAATTTTATACCATTTCCATCTTCAGGATAAACTTTTGTATTAAATATTATCAATGATTAAGTAAAATAAGTTAATGTGAAATAAATTATCAATAATCATAAATCAAATAAGTTAATCTTAAATTTATTTGAGAAAAATGAAAATGTTAAATTAAAACAAAATAAATTTATGTATAAAATAAATGGGAAAGAAAAAACTTATATATAAAGTAAAGGTTAAAAAAATAGTTTTTATTATTTTATATATATCTAAAACATGTTTACTTTTGCAATTTTTAATTTATAATAAATTTATTTAAATTATTTAACATATATATATGGCCTATAAGTGTTTTTGATTCTTCCTTTCTAATATTTTTTTTAAAATTATATAACACACTACAAATTTAAAAAGATATATACTCATAATCATAAAGGTACAAGATACATTAAAGTATCATGATAATTTACAATATTAAAATTAAAATAAATTTTTAATCTAAATATTTAAAAAAAATAAAAATATTATAAATAATTAATTTCAACATTTATTAAATAAGTCGATATGATGTTGTATCGGTAAATAAGTAAAAATACAGGAATTATTAGTCCGTGCCGCATGCGGCATGGCAGGGACTATAGTAATCGTTTTTAGGCTTTGCATTAGTCTGTGCACAAAAACCAAGTCAACGAATTCAATTTATTATAAAGTTTTCTATTCATATTTTAAAAGCACTTTTCCGTCTACTAGTGAGCTTCATGTAATTATTGTTTTAACCAATAAGAAACTTGGAGGACTTATTTGGCCTCATATCGAGGCAAGACCTATGGAAAATTAGCGTGAATGTGAATTAATACAAATTTTTTCAGTTTTTTCCATTAAGTTTTCAAAGCCATAGACTAATGCTAGTATTAATCTCGAGTACAAAATGCTAGCCGGAATGCGTTGTGCCAGGAAAGGATATGCGAGAGTGGATAGGGTATGTGAGAGTGATTAGGGTTTACAGATGGCTCTTTGCATGGCAGTATTGTAGGTTTACACATGCCTATTTGCATGTCTGTTTGAATCACGTTGGAATCAAGGTTGGACTCCAGGAACAGGCAAAAGGCAAGAGGTTCCAGGCTTCCAATTCTTAGCTCCTTCAGGATTCATCTTAGTATGCTCTACAAGGATGAAAGGTATGTCACTAGTTCGAAAATACCCATCTCTAACAAACGATTTTCCATGTAAATCTCGATAGCCAACAGCCCATTTCCATGCTTTGCCTCCACAACCCACATGATGAGAATCCCCTTGTGTTTTAACAGTACGTATGGAAGAACTATCTTTGTACAGAGATTCTACATCTGAAGATAAATGTGAGCTATTGGAGGTGGAATCACTAGTATAATTAGAAGAACACGATGTTGCAGATGACATTGTAGTCTGAAAGGGCAAATGATGTCTAATATGGCTTTTTGGCCAGCTATGTCTAATCTCTTTTGTGAAGTCACATCGTATGTATGGAATCCATAAGTGCTCTATGTATACCTTGCAATCTTACTGTGTATTTCATGGATAATTTACATGAATTTACATACCTGTTCTTCGACCCTCTGGATGATTTACTCAGACATGACTTGGATAATTTACTTAGACATGATCTGGATTGGAAAGATGAATAAGTGGAGTTGGGTTTTCTTTCAGAAGAATAATATGAATTGGAGTCACTTACAGAAGAGTATGATGAAATATTTGGCTTCTTGTTGTCCCCAGCCATGAGCAGAGAATTCAGAAAATGTGCAAGCTTCCTACCTGGAGAGCTTGGGTGCTTGGTCTTCTTGGAATATTTACGACTTTTGGAATTTAACTTCATCTTAGTATGTTCTGCAGGGATGAAAGGTATGTCACTAATTCAAAAATACCCATCTCTAACAGATTATTTTCCATGTAAATATCGATCACCAACAGCCCATTTCCATGCTCTGCCTCCATGACCCACATGATGAGAATCCCCTTGTGTTTTAGCAGTACAAATGGAAGAACTATCTCTGTACAGAGATTCCGCATCTCAAGATAAATATGAGCTATTGGAGGTGAAATCACTAAGATAATTAGAAGAACACGATATTGCAGATGACATTGTAGACTGAAAGGAAAAATGAAATTCTTTGCACTTGTCATATCTAGCTTCAGCTTCATAATTTTCAGCATTGAAAACACCGATCTTGAGAGATCTCCCATGCATAGATTTATCTTTGTTATTCATCCTTGCTGGCTCCTCATCCCATTGCCTTTTAATTCTGGCAATGCGTTTATAATTGGAATTCCTAATGAGTGTGGTATTCTCTTGTCGATTGTTATTATTCTTGTATGCAAGCATTCCTCCCTCATATTCGGTAGACTTAAAGATTGCATCAAGCATAGCAGATTGGTAGTCGCATGAGGTTTCAATCTCATGCCCCTGAATGTTTTTTTTTTATAGTTTTTGCAGATATGTGACATAGCAACATCAGGATTGTACAGTAGATTCAAATAGTGGATGCAAAATCAAGAAAATTATTGAAGGACGTGCTGAAATTACAACTTCATTCTTAGGGAAGGAAAAGCCACAAGTGGCGAACATGCAGTGTAAGCGTTATCGTGTCCTACTCAATTTTCTTTATGGCCGAGAATAAACGTTATAGTTTCCTACTTAATTTTCTCTATGGCCCGGAACAAACACGTGTTAATTAATGTCTTTTTCTAGAAAATTAATAATCAAAACTCTACCTTATATTGTGTAAAAACAATAGTAATCAAAAATTTTAATATAATCATACATTAAACTATAAAACAAGTTGGAATTTATGGTTCTAACACTTTCACCATAGCATTTAAACTTCCTATCAGCTAAGTTTGTTTTATATGCTAGTTTAAGTGCTTCTTTATGTATTCTCAAAGGGTTTTTTGTATCATAGGATACATTTGTGTGTGACTTCATACACAACTAAATTTCTATCAATTACCCAAGTATCTTGCATAGTGCGACCGATCTAAAACATTTTAGTTAAAAACTATTATCAATAGAAAAGTGATCACAGTTTGCTTCAACAATTTTTTGGAGCCAAAAGGACTTGAATTGGAGTTAATACCAACAAATATCGAAGCTGGATTTATGAATATTCTTAAAACATATAGTGACATCTTTCCTTAACTCAGGACGATTTTAAAGGAATTCCTCCACAATTTTTACATCCCGAGTTAGTTGCATAGCCTCTAGATTTCGACATTGGAAATCTAGATATTCTTTTCATTACCCTGTTTGGGCTTCTCTTCAGTCCTTTTATCCACCTAAAACTTAGCATATATATTACCTCTATAGAATTCCCTCGTCCTCAAAACAAGAATGACTAGAAGCAGAGCCCCAAATAAGGTCACAAGAGTCATAACAATAAACTAAAGTTGAAAGCATTCGTGGCCAATGCAAGCAAGCTCGTTTTGAGATGGCGTAGGGGCAGCAACTGTGGAGGATCCTGACAATCCTTGAAGAGAAAAATTCTAGAGATGAATACATTGAATTCTTGCTTCTCGGGCATATAAGTACCCTGCAACTCTCACAGACAAAAAATAAGATCCCAAGGGGCTCGCAACTCCTCCAAAATTATAGAGAGTAGCATAATACTTGCGACCAAATAGCTCCGAGATGACAGCGTATAATACGGGCCATTGCACACCAAATCATAGCCCAATAATAATGGATGCTACGTATAATGAACCTGGAAGAGTGAAGGCTAGGAAAATATGCCCAAAACAAGCAATAAATAAGACTATGGTAAGCATAAGAGGCCTGGGAAATCTATACTTTTGGAGAAGAATCTTTCATAAAAAACTAGAAACAACACACGCAAGAAAATTCCATATGCTAATAAGCCCAACAAAGGTACTTATATCCTGGTGGGTGTACCCAAGATATTTCCCCATCTGGCCCATATTATCAATGTTTGTCAGAGTTTATCCAACCCCACAAACTGTGGTTATAAACAGGATCAACATATCGATACTTACAAGCGCTTGAGGAATTGTAAAATCGTCTCCTCTTTTGGGCCCTTTGAAGAATTTTACAATCCAGGATTCTCTAGGCATTTCTTTCCTATTAATCTCTATGCTTCTCATCTTTCCTTCACTGATCTCAACATGATCTGGAAATTTTTTGGGTTTCACTTTCTCCTCTTCATTTCCAGCTTCAATTTGAGGGTCTTAGTTAAAATCCGAGAAGAGTGTTGCTTCGTTTTGTCTATCTCTGCTTTAATAATCACCACCAGAGGAAGCAAAAGGAAAATTATGATGATGGCAACTATGATTCTGTAGCCTACCAGGGAGAATTTCTTCACTGCATTCTCGACCACAATGAGAACCATAAGAAAATTAGCCAGTCTCAAAGCTATGTAAACAAAATGGTAGAACTGATTCGGTGCATTCTTTTGTTGTGGGAAACCATCCAAGGAGAAAAATTATGCATACAAAAACAGAGTCATGAAATTTTTATGTATCATGCCCATGGAAATCTGGGAAACGGTGTTATCAAAGCTATGGACCTATTCCAAGTTCTATTGTAAACCTTATGCCCCCATCCCCATTGGTAAAGTTCATATTTTGTTTTTCATTTGGAGTTGCTCATTTTTTCTCATATAAAATATTTTCTTTTTCTAGAGAAGAACTAGAACCAGAACCAGAACCAGATTTGTACAGGATATATTTTGGTTGCTCATATGTTGTACCTTTATATTTTATAAACAACTAAAAATAAACAACATCGAGATTATAACAATGGAGTGTGAATACTTTATTTCTCTTCTTGGATGAGAGATACCTAGTGTTTTAATCAATGGGGGGAGAACGTGGCATGAAGGATATGCACAATCTAGATCTTTATCTCACCGTGCCAGCACTGCTTTTGCATCTGGAACTGCTCCTACTCGATTTTGAAGTGCTCGTGCAACTAGTGCCTAATACTTCTTCTCCAACTTTTCGCATGATCTACTTTAAATCTACAGTGTTCTATTGGAGTATTCTATTGTTACAACAGTGCTTGTTGAAGCTTTTGTTCAGAAGAAAACAACACTGGACAAGTTAGCCATCCCATAGATATGATATTTAGATCATTTAAAAGAATCAATGGAAGGTACATAAGCACAAGTATCATATTAGTAGCATTGTATCATACAATATTTAAAGGAATAAATAGAAGCTACTCAAACGCAAGTATCATATGAGTAGCAGTAAATCCATGGTAATCACCTTAATTCAAAACCAAGGGCATCACCTAATTCAATGGAAGGGAATTTCTTCTTCGCAACTTCCCTTGTTTAATCTAGGGGTGATATTTCAATTAAATATGTACGATTGGGTGGAATTTTGCTTATAATAACAAATTTTGTGAATTATTATCTCATAACATTGAAAGATAACTATTATTTCATTTTTAATGGATATGAAAAAAAATTATGTTTTCAGTATGGAATTTTATGCGTCATTTTCCAGATTATGTGTGAATGTTTAATTATGCATATAGATGTGAATATGTCTACGCGTGAACCTGGGATAAATGTTTTGTGCCTACTTACTCACAACATATTTTATTATCTTTATTTATGCTTCCATAAATTTGTAGGTGAATTGAGTTATTTGAAAGAATGGTTGTATACAGTTGTGCTATGTATTCACCAAAAAATATTTTACTGAAGGGTAAATAAGTGTACAGAAGATAGCAATGTTGTACACTATGGGCCAAATTTTGTGCCCTCATAAGAGAGGGTATTTTTGATACATAAAAAGTTGAAATCTTTAGTAAGATATAAATCAATGATGGAGAGTTAACAGGCTATAAGAAAATAGTTGATTAGTTAATCTTATGGAAAGGGCATAGTGACACATGGTTCCCCCCATTTTTGTTGGTTGTGAACTTGTGTAAAGAGTAATGGTGGCGCTTAAGTATAGATTTTTTCTATTGGATTGAATTTAGATGTGTCCTAGTGATTTATCCAATAGGAAAGTAGTAGGGTAAGTAAAAAAAAGTGGAGATTGTAGGTACCTAAACACTTGGCACTTTCTTATTGATGTGGGTCATAAAATAGTGCACTATGGATATGGGGCCTTTACAACTCACAAATACCCTGACCATTTCATGGATTCAAGATCAATGATGGGAATTTGATCAATGGGTGAGTATATAACATGTAACAAATGGAAGATGTGTGGAAATATCCTATTGGTGTAGGAGATAAATATACATGCCAAGATAGAGGGGCCCTTTATATCATATTGATCTTGACCATTTGTTGAGATTTATATCAATGCTAAAGGTTAATATTATAGTAAGGGTGGCCAAGGATTATCCTTTATGGCCATTGATGGTAAGGATACATGGAAACATATCATTGGTTTAGGTTAGAAATTTTTTCCCTATCAAGAAGGGGGTCTTATGAGTTAGTAATTTGATTCATAAATGGGATTATATATCCATGACTAGGGTTCCATGCACCATTAAGGTTATCAATTTTAGCACTATTCGAGGTGGTCGTAAAGGGACACTTGGGACAATATGATTGGTTCGTTGGTTTTTTTTTTTACCGTCAGGAGGTATTCCCACTTTTCTAAAGGAAATATCCAAGTTGGCCTAAGAGAAATTAAATAAAAATTATTTTTCTAATTTAGAGCATCATGTAGGCTCAAACGGACAAGTCGACCCCAGCATGAAATGTTGTGTCCCTTGAGGAAAATTCACAACCATTAGATCAGTATATATACATGATGTGACAGTTCATTTTTCTCAATTCATTGATCACATCTCCTCTCTCCTAGAGAAGTTTCCGTTATGTGACAAAAAAAGGTATAGCTTGACTGCAGTTGACCGAGCTGTAAGACATATAATTTGACTGCAGTAAACTAAATTTGACTGTAGTTGATTGAAATTGACCACAGGGTCGAATTTGACTACAGATTTAATTGCATTTCCAAGTTTGACTAGGCTAGTTTGACCGCAAATTTTGGGTAGTTTGACCAATGTTGACTTTTGACTATTTTCGATAGTTTGACCAACCTTGACTAGTTGGAGATTGAGAAAAATTTTCTGGTATTTTTACTTGGTTATTGGCACATATTTTTAGAAAAAATATTGATTTGTAAACCTTGTTGAAGAATAATTCCCCCTTAGAAAAGTTGATGGGTTTTCTTCCAAGTTTGGGTGTCCCAGGGTAAAAATGTTGTCTCTATTGTGCATGGCTATCTCTTTATGATATTTATTATTTCCAATGCATTTAATGTTGATATTTTATGTGTATAATTGTTCAATGATATCAGTGGAATGACATAAATTGTTTGAAGATCATTAGGTAGTATCTCTCATATCAAAATATTGGTTTCTATTGTGCATTTTATAGAAAATTCAACATGATATCAAAGCTTTGTTGAAATAGAAACCATTGAAGTTAGCCTAAGAGACAAGTGTTTCACAGCTTGACTAGATTTTTATTTATTGTCAATTAGAGCCAAGTCTTTGAATGGAAGATAGTGTTACAAATCTTAAGAAGGAATTTAATCCAAAGCAAGAGGGAGTTGAGGAGAAATCATTCCTCGCCTACTTTTATATAAAGCAAGAAGAATTCCTATCATAACACCTATATTAAATTATATGCCTTTAATATTGTGTATTCTTCTTGGAGTCTTTATGCTTCTGTGGTATAAGAGTTGGAATAATTAGGGTTTCTAAACTCTAGAGAAGACTTTAAGGTTATGACTCAGTGTTGAAGTCTTGGATGAGAAATTCCTAGGGTTTGTGGGATGAAACCCTAGAGAAAGACTTGGAGTTAGGGGCACAAGTGGATTTTGTGTGATGCATACTTCGTTTATCTCCTTGATAGCATGCATAATGACTTGGTGTTAATTTTAGCTTGTTGTTAAGCCTTTGGTGTGGCTAGATAGATTTATGAATCCACAAAATGTAGAAACCCCAACCCTTACAGTTCATACAAGAAAAAGGAAAGGAAAGTAGCATGCATGAACATTATTTTTTGACGACGAAGATGAGCATCCACCTCAGAAGAAGTCAAAGGAATCCTGCCTTTAGGATCAAATACTAATCATGTTTTTGGACAGTTGTGCCTCTAGGCACATGAAAAGGTTTTTGAATTTCTCCTACAAATTCATCAGTTACGGAATTGACAATCCTCAATAGTTTCCTCCCTAATCAAGAGATAAGTACTTCATATTTTTCTCCCTTAATTATTATTATTATTTTTTATTTATTTTTTTGTCAACCTCTTTTCATTATATTTTTCTTGGATATCATTTTTCTTATATGACCTCTTGAATGGAGTTTGTAGAAAAGAAGAATAGATACATTGTGGAGATTACCAATGTTGTGATTCATGCACCAAATGGTAGCATTGAGAAGAAAAAATCAAAGTTGTGGAAAGAGCATTCTCCCGGAAAGAGGGAGTGGACTATGAGGAGATTTTTTGCTCTAGTTTCCAAATGGCCAGGTTATTGTATGGCCTAAAGACTTGAGCATAGACTCAGCAAGAGTGATTAGGGTTAAAGAGGGAGGATTGTGCATATTGTTAGCACATCTAGGATTGTGTCAGATGAACGGAAGAGCTTCCACTTCCGAGGGAGAAAATATCCAAGAAAACTGTAAGGGGAAACCTTCCAAGAGGATTTCATGGGTTGATATTGTCAAAATTGTTTGACAGAAGGTCTCTATGAGTATTTTTCCTTCTTTGAAGGGACCAAATCAAATAGAAAAATGAAATTATTATGTGGTAGAGAGATCAGAAGTGGCATAAGATCTTATTTACGTGACAAAGGGAGCAATAGTGGAAATATGGTTTTCTTATGTGATAGATGGAGTAGCTAGGATTACCACAGGAAGACATACTTCAGTGTCAGAGGGAGTTAACCTCAGAATTTGAGATGAAGGATCTTGGCTTGATGCATTATTTCTTGGGATTGGGGGTATGGCAACACTAGGGCTTCACTGGGGAGAAATACCGTACCATGTGTGTTCGTATTGGGGGATATATATTGAGGGAAAAATGACATAATATTTTGAACACATAATAGGGGCTAAAGGGTTTTTATATTGGTAGGTATAAAAAATGGAGCTCGAATTTAATAAAAAAATATAAAGGGGTATAAAAAAATGTTAATAATAAAATGTATACCTACAATATCTAGTGAAAGTAGGGGTTTTTTAAATTGGGAAGCTGTATTCTATTTGTATTGGTATCGGGTTAAATAATGTGATTTTTAGAGCTATTTTCCAATATATTTCAAATTAGGGGTACCGTTTAGTGTGTCATTAACACACGTGATATGTCAGAGGATTATTGCGTGAAGCCCCCGTGTGCAGTATAGACCTAATGAGATCTTCCTCTAATAGGGAAAGTATATCGTCCAGATTTTGAGGAGACTTGGTTTGATGGACTAAAATTTGATGTCTACTCCTATGCTTGTAATCTAAATAAGCTGAGTGATTCTACTTCATATTCATATATGGTTGATCCCATAATGTATAGGAATTTGTTTGGATCTTCAATGTACCTGGTTAACACCAAGATGGATATTTTCTTTGTAGTATATAGTTGAGCTGAGGCAGATACATTGGGTTGCAGCAAAATATTTGTTGAGGCACTTGCATGATATAGTTAGATTTGGTTTGAGATATGTATCTGGTGGTGAAGTAAGGCTATAGGGATATACATATTTAGATTGGGCTAGGAGTGAAAAGGAAAAAAAGATCACATCTGGGTATTGCCTCAACTTGGGATCGGTTATGATATCCTAATTTAGCGGGAATTAGACTTCTATCACACTCTATGCAACTAAGGCAAAGTATATCATAGCCAATGTCACAAGGTGTGAAATAGTGTGGCTTTGGAAGCTTATTGCAGGACTATTTGATCAGGTCACTTCATCAGAGACATGGGAGTAGTAAAACTCCAGTATATATCCACATACAAGAAAATTGCGGGCATTATCACCAAGCCTCTATCTAGAGTGAATTTTTTATACTTCAGAGACAAGTTTGGTGTGATGCAGAATGTCTCCCTTGTTGGGAGGGAGTTTTTATGTCTTTGCAAGATCAGGAAGACCATATCCTGAAATGTCAAATGGACTTAGATGGTTCATGTTGATTTGACCAAGAGAGATGGATACATTCAGTTGAGAGGCTAAAAGGGCTTGGATGGGTCATTTGACAAGAGGTGAATGTCCCAAGGAAATTTTAGATTGGACATATCTTCTCCTGAGAAGCCATAAATGACTTTCGTTGGGTCATATTGATTTGACCAAAGGAGATTGATTTAATTCACTTGAGAATCCATAAAGGAAATTGGTTGGGCCATGTTGATTTGGCCAGGCATGAATGGTCGAAGGGAAAATTTTCCCCTAAGAAGCCAAAAGGACATGGTTGGGTCATGATTATTTGACTAGAGGAGATAGATGAAGTTATCCTAAGAAGCTAGAAGAACTTGCCTGGGCCATGCTTATTTGACCAGAGGACATAGATGAAATTCACCTGAGAAGCTAGAAGGACTTAGCTAGGACATGTTGATCCAACCAGGAGTGAATAGCCCAAAATACTCACATTTCCTAATCTAGGATGGAGTAATCTATAGAAGTGCATGGGACAAGTTACATTTCCTACTCTAAGATGGAGTTATATAAAGATATTCATCAGCATAGCATACTCATGAACTTTTCTTATGAAGGAGATGTTTTAGCTAAGGGGAAACCTATTGTCACCTAGGAGAATACCTCCTTCACTAAGAGGGAATGTTGAATTTTTATTATAATAGGGAAATATTCCTACATTTCTAAACAAAATCTCCAAGTTTGCCTAAGAGAAATTAAATAAAATATATATATTTTTTATTGTGGAGCATGATGTAGGCTCAAAAGGACAATTCAGCCCCACCATGAAATGGTTTGTCCCTTGAGAAAATTAACACCCATTAGATAAGTATATATACATGATGTGATACTTCATTTTTATCAAACCATTCATCACATCTTCTCTCTCCTAGAGTAACCACACGTGTGAGTGAAAGAGTTCAAGTTTGACTATAGTTAACCAAGTTGTAGGAGGTCAAATTTTCCAAAGACAATCATAGTTGAATGCATGGCCTAATTTGACCATAGATTTGACCACATGTCTGAGTTTGAATAGGCTAGTTTGACTGACATTTAGTTTTGACTATTTTGGACGGTTTGGCTAGCCTTGACTTGTTGGATGCTTACCAGATTTGTTTGGTATTATTACTTGGTTATTGGCACAAAATTCTAAATAAATTATCTTTTTGTAAACCTTGCTGAAGAATAATTTCTCCTAAGAAAATTTGTTGGATTTGCTCCCAAATTTTGGGTTCCTAAGGTAAAAATATTATATCTATTGTGCATGGTTGTCTTGTTATGATCTTTATTGTTTCTTTTGAATTTACTATTGATAATTTCTGTGTATAATTTCTTAATGATATCAGTGGAGATAAATTGTTTGAAGGTCATTAGATAGTAATTATCACATCAGAATATTGGTTTCTACAATGCATCTTGTAGAAAACTAAACGTGGTTCTTCTTATATTTTTTGTGCCAAGAGAGAGAACCCTTTCAAACCAACAAAGATATTAATCATTCATCAAGTTTGATATACATGATGGATAAAGTACCCACAATGGGGAGGTGTGCATTTATCTAAAAGAGTATATCCTTTAATCCAATTAAAGAACACCAGAGTGAAGGTTCCATGAGGATAATAAGGCCTAATTATAGGAAAGATAAAGGAAAGGGAGAAATAAGTAAATTAAAGAAAAGGATGGCCATAGTTTACATCTCCATCTTGAGTGACATTGGAACAATTTGAAGAACTAGTGCTTGCTATGTTTTTACCTTTAAAACCCATTTTTGTAATCTGTGTTTCATCTCATGAATCTGAACCTAAGTCATGTTCAATGATAGCAACAGTTTTCCCCTTCTCTTTGGCTTTCAGTGGATATTGGTGGCCACCCACCTATTCCATTTGAACCCCCACCATCAGTTCTTTCTATTTTTAAGTTTCAGCACAACTTACTATTTTTAGCAGTTTTTTGGGTCCTAAACTTTCAGACCCATTTTGAGGCCCTAAATGGCGTTTTTGGGAAAACCGAGAGTTTCTCATGTTAATCACGGAACTATGTTGCTCACACCAAAATTTTTATTCCTCGGACATATATTTCTAATGAGATATTGAGCGTGTTATACGGAGATCGGATGCCAGAGTTACGTCCCCAGGAAGTTGAAACACCAATTTACCCAAACGGGGCCCACAGTTTTCGCGCTTAATCTCCTAGGGTTAGGTTTTGGACATTTCGGGTTTTACATTGTTTCTCAACAATAAATAAGCCTTAGAGCCTCATTGTAATAGAATTCAGGGGCTGGTAGCTGTCACATCTCTTCTCAGGGATACGCTGCCAGTACCCTAGCTCATTTATTTCCATTATGTCTGTAATAGGCCTTCGAGCCTCAATGTAACATAATTCAGAGGCCTGCGTATGCCACATCTGTTCTAAGAGATACGCTACCAGTGCCCTAGCTTGTTTCCATTATGGTTGTAATCTTATTTCAGTCATTTTATTATAATAAAATGAAGCATTATTTCCGATGCATCTCTTTGTTTATGGTTATATGTGTATTCTCTTGTGTTCCTGCATAAATCCAGATCAGTGGTGTAGATGTGTCGTTGGTGGGCAGTCGTTGAAGGATCTAGGAAAATTTATCCATCATCGCACTCCTATGTTTCTCTGGGGCCTCCTCAAACAATATTTTTATAGGATCTTCTACTCCCTCGTCTTTCTTTCCTTCTGCCATGGGGGGTCGTCGGGGTTTGCGAGGCTAATCTTAGAAGGGTGAAAATGGATCGAGCCTGAACTCCTTATACCATGAGCATGTTGGGGACATGCAAACAAAAACAGAGAAAGAGAAGACCTGCTTTGATACCAATGATCCAGATTTATGTAGGAACGCAACAACATACAAATATAACCATAAGCACAGAGATGCAGCAAAAATAATGCTTCATTTTATTAATAAAATAATGACTGAAATAATCTTACAAACATAATGGAAATAAGTTAGGGTGTTGGTAGCATATCTATGAGAAGATATGTGGCATACTCAGGCCTCTGAACTATGTTACATTGAGGCTTGAAGAGATGTGATGGTATTGTTAGTGTATCCCTGAGAAGAGATGTGATGGCTACTAGCCCCTGAACTATGTTATAATGAGGCTAAAAGGCCTATTTATTGTTGAGAAACAATGTAAAACCTGAAATGTCCAAAAAATTAACCCTAGGAGATGAAGTGCCAAAACTGTGGGCCTCGTTTGAGTAAATTGATGTTTCAAATTCCCACAGACGTAACTTTGGCATCTAATCTCTGTTTGACGTGCTCAATGGCTCATTAGAAAGATCTGTCTGAGGAATAAAACTTTTGGTGTGAGAAACATTAGTCCATGTAAGCATGTTGCTCCCGGTTTTCCCAAAAACATCATTTTGGGCCTCAAAACCGCTCCAGAAGTTCAGGACCCGAAAAACTGCTAAAAATAGTAAGTTGTGCTGAAACTTAAAAACAGAAAGAAATGATGGTGGGGGTTCAAATGGAATAGGTGGGTGGCCACCCATATCCATCTGGATCATTAATTCCCCAAAATGGCTCCGGGTGTGCAGGACCTAAAAACCTGCTAAAAATAGTAAGTTGTTGGAAGTGAAAAGCTGCAAGAATTGATGTTGCAGGTTCAAATGGAATAAGTGGGTGGCCACCGATATCCACTTGTATCAGTTCTGAATTCTGAAATACACTTCCAATTGATAAATCCAATTATCAAGCCTCTCTGCATTTACCTCACCATTATACATTGGAAGCTCAAATTTGACATCAAGTTTGAGTAAGGGATTTTTTCCTTTTGTGGTTTTTGAGTATGGGTAGTTTTGGCTATGGAAGTGGAAGATGATGTTGATAGTGATGATGAGGATGATGTTGAAGATGGTGGATATGGAGGAGGATTTCCTCCACTTCCCTTTGAACCCTTATCTTCATCCTTATTTTCTTCTGAGGTTCCCTCTCCATGTGGAGACTTAGAATTATCTCCAACCATCCTGGTGTCCCTCCCTTCAAATAGGATCCTAACCTTTTCAAATATATCATAAAAAAACTTCTTGTATGCTTCCTCTTCTTAAAGACCTTCAGTCTCTCTGAAACCCGACATGATGGCTGTGGATTCAAGCTCAGCTTCTGGTGCAACTTGTACCTTTTCAATCTCAACTTCTGGAGATAAAACTTGAGGTGCTTCAACTGGAGCTGTGAGTGAAATTTTGGGTGGATATGGTGCCCTTATTGCTCTCCTTCTTTTGTTGCTAACCTCAGGACTTGCAACCAATAGTTTCCCTTCTACTCTCTACAACATTAACCTTGCAAGAATTACAATTTTTCAACCATTAAAACCCTACTTGCACAAAACTCAAGCAAATCAAGCAAATAACCTTTGCAACCTTTCAACCAGGCTCTAGTACCACCTTGATATGAGTCTGAATGTTAGTTTTTATTGTTAATTTCATCTTCATATTTATAATTAAATTGTTGATCACTTGTTTTATGTGCATAGGTAAATGTACTAAATTTATGTTAAATTCATGAGCATAAAATCATTAAAAAACAAATTTAGAACATCAATAATATGTATAGAAAACCATCACAATGATCCATTAACACAGTGTTTTGATGAAGGAATTCACCCCTCTTGGGCTACATCTCCTTGGTCCATCTTACATGGATTCTGATCAGATTTGGATCAAGGACCTAAGTGATAGATCAAATTGAAAAGTGTTTGAAAGTGTGTCGAACCTTAGTGGCCAGATAGACCTCGTCTTCTTGATTCCAGCACTGCAAACAGTTCTAAAAACCGACACCATATGAACATGTTATCACGATTTGAAAATTACAGTAAAACTACAAATTTTGGCTTTTGACCAGGGTTGACTGGTCAAAGGTACAGTCAACAAAAATAATATTGCAGGGAATATTCTGAAATATTCCTAGATTATTCCTCAGAATAATCCCCAAAATATTCCTTCCAAGCCAATTACAGGATGAAAAGTGGCAGAATTTCATTTGCTGAATGGTTGTATGTTTTTTTTGTCGACCAATGAAAAGGTGCCACGTGGCCAGCCCTCAGGTTGCCACGTGGTCGTTGAACTGTGTGTTAAAATTTTCATGGGTCTGCAGGAGTTGACCCCAGAACCTTCGACATAGCACTCATAATTCTCCACCATCTTCTCTATGAGATGTTTCTTAACCTATTAAGGATTCAGGTTATATTTATGTTTGACTGTAATCCGCATTGGGGGTTGGAACTACCACCAGTCCAACATGCTAGCGGTTCCCATGGTTCGTGGTCACATTGCAATGTTAAATGTAACGTTAAACATAAAACCCCCAGAGACCACGAAACCTCTGGTAGTTCTGTTATGATGTGGTCACATGACATGGTTTATAGTTAATGTTTTTGCACGATTTCCACTAAAATTTATGAAGACCACAGTTCGGGGGGTCATGTGCCCAACCGCAACTTTAAATGCAATAGTTAGCTCGACGGTTAATTCTGGCAGGACATTTGGCTAGCGCCCAAATTTAGGTGGAATTATCATTTTTTACTATAGTTAAATAGAAGTCCTCCACAAGTAGTGGAGTTTTCCTAGGGGGTTACTAGGCAAAATTGATTATGCTCAATTTATACTTTATTTGACATTATAGAGCCATTGGTGAGTTTTTTAGAGCCATCTGAGGACTTATTAGTGTGATTTTTCTTCATAGAAGTTCCAAGGGCCACCAGGGGCCACCAGGAGAATGAGGCCTAGCCAAGGTAGCCAGAGGACATTCTCAGCAAACCAATAGTCTATTATGACTTATTGAGCCTTATAAATAAAATGGAAGGATTTTAAGAAGCTTTTGGAGACTTCTGAAGGCTGAGATGCTTCAGAGAAGTTTTCAGTGAGCCTAGAGCCACTGGGTGCCACCAGGTGTTGGGGGCATAACCAGAGCAGCCAGACGCCTTTTTCAGCAAGTGAATAGTCTATTATAACTATTTTTGACATTATGAATCCAATGGAAGGATTTTCAGACCCAGTTTGAGACTTCTAGAGCCAAAGAATCCACAGGGATGTTTCGGGCAGCCCAGGGCCACCAGGGGTTGGAGGCCTAGATTGGGGAGCCAGAGCTCATTTGGAGCGAATGAACAGTATATTTTTGAGGAATGATATATGCTGGAGACAGTAGAAAAATTTTCAGGGACAGAAAAGTACTTCTAAGGGAGTTAGTGCCACAAAGAAGCTCAGGGAAGGTTAAGGGCACCGACAGAAGAGGTCAAGTCTGAGGGAGCCTATGTCCATATCCAGAGAGATAGCATCCATTCAAGGGTTATGATGGTGTTCTAAACCCATTTGTAAATTTCAAACAACCATTGGAGTTGAGTAGTTACTTGTAAAATAAATTTTCCATCATAATCCCAAAGAGCCAAGTCAATTGACAAAGACTCAAGGAGACGTAGCCCACGACATTCGGGTGAACTCCTTTGTTAAATTTTCTGTTATGTGTTGATGATTATTTTTCTGCAATTTATGCTTGTTGTACATGCTTTTTATTAGAAAATAAAATAAAATTCCTCACACATAAGGACTTAAAACAGTTAAAACACATACACCTGGTTCAAGTATTCAATTCTTCATTATCAAGTATAAGAAAGATCTTAATTTGTTTAACTGAGTGGGAGGTGCTTGCATAGCATAACAAGTCAGTCATTGATTTCAGATCAGGTAGCATCAAAGCACTATGTTTCTTACTTGACAGAGCACTTGCTTGCTTGTTTGACTTGAAAGGTGTTTAACAGTGCAAAGAATTTAACTGTTTGCAAATTGACTGATGCTTACAAGTTTTAGTTTGCTAGAGGTGAAGGGGAGCTATTTCTAGCTAAGTCCAAAGGAGGACAAGAAGGAAGAACGTTGAACACATTTTCCTTACCCAAAGGACCTCAAGGAAACCCTTGAAGCACAAGAGGGATTGTTTGCAAAAAGAGGCTACTTGAAGAAGAGATACAAGCTGTAGAGAAGAGCTTGAATCTATAGCCATATTGTTTAGAATATTTATCATTTGTTTTTGAAGTTTTGTGAATTTTTTATTGAAGTTCTTTAGTTCATTTACATAAAGATGAAAACTTCATCAAATGAGGTTTCAAAATCCTCCTCCTTTGCAAGACTCTTTGATAAAGAGATGAAGCGGGACTTCTACATTGTGAAGGATATGGTGAAAATTTTGTATGAAGATGGAAAGGAAAGCACTAGACTTCATGAGAAATTGGTTTCTATGAAGCAAGAGGAAGAAGGACTTATTCAAAGAATTCATGAGATGGAGATGCAGCTCCATCATGCCCAAGAGGCCTTAACCAAACACATGCTTGAAGCAGAGGTAAATCACTCAAATTTGTCTTCAATTTCCTCTTCAGATAGATGTGTAGGTTCATTTGAAAATCACACTAGAGGTATAGGGTCCAAATAAATTTTAAAAATGGGCTATGAAGGCAAGGGTCTAGGTAAACATGCACAATGCATGATTGAGCCTATTATGGTTGAGGAAAGGCCTAAGAAGTCTGGTCTAGGCTATGTTCAAACTTATGGCGAAAACTCTATAGCCATGAAGGCATTTGAGACAACTCCAAAAAGAACTTTTGTTGCAAGTTCAAAACCACAACACATGTCAAGTTTGTTATCAAGATGAAAAGATGCAAAAAGACTTGCACACATTGCCAGAAAAAGGGACATCTTATTGCCCAAAGTTGGACATTACATCCAACCAATCATCCCAAACATTTGAAGCAAGAGGATAAAAATACTGGTGAAACTAGAAACAAAGATTCGATCATTGATGTGAGAAAATATGTTTCACATGAAGAATATTTTCAGCAAGAAAAATCACCATGGAAGTGGCTTGGTAAGAAGTGTTTTGACTTCTTAACTCAGTAAGACATACATTCATTTGTACATATTTAAATTTCAATCATGTATGCATGTATTTTTGTTGGAAACTTACGTTTGTTTAAGCCACCTTAGATCGAAAATCAAGGAAATGATGTTTAGCTACCTTCTATTGAAGAATTCTAGCCAGAAATTTCTAGATGACCTCTAAGAGGATACAATTCTTGACAGGAGGACAAGAATATCAAAGAGGGGAAGTGTTGACTACCTTCGAGTTGGGGCTTAGAGGCACTAAGCTAAGCAAGGAAAAGTGTAAGGAGGATGGAAATGTGATGGAGTTGTACTCTCATCTACTGAATAGGTAATCAGTCTTTTGGGGTCCAAAAGATTCCCAACGGGGAGGAGTGATCAGATTTGGATCAAGGACCTAAGTGATAGCTCAAATTGAAAAGTGTTAGAAAGTGTATCAAACCTTAGTGACCAAATATATCTCGTCTTCTTGATTCCGTAACCGTGAATGGTTCAAAAAACCAACACCGTATGAAGAAGTTATCTCGATTTGAAAAGTATAGTAAAACTGCAAATTTTTGTTTTTGACCAGGGTTCGCTAGTAAAAGGTACAATAAGAAAAAATAATATTCTAGGGAATATTCTTAGAGAATTCCTGAAATATTCCTCAGAATATTCCCCAAAATATTCCTTTTGAGCCAACCATAGATGACAAGTGGTGGAATTTCATTTGCTGAATGGTTGTACTTTTTTTGTGGACCAATGAAAAGGTGCCACGTGGCCAGCCCTGAGGCTACCACGTGGCCCTTGAACTATTTGCTACAATTTTTGTGGGTCTACAGTGGTTGACCCCATGACCTTTGGCATAATGTGCATAATTCTCCACCGTCTTCTCTACGAGATGTTTCTTAACCTATTAAAGATTTGGGTTATATTTAAGTTTGAGTGTAATCCGCATTGGGGGTTGGAACCTTCAGTGGTCCAACTCATCAGCGGTTCCCATGGTTCATGATCACATGGAAATGTTAAATGTAACGTTAAACGCAAACCCCACAAACAGCATGAAACCTCTGGCAGTCTTGTTATGATGTGGTCACATGACATGGTTTATAGTTAATGTTTCCACGCGGTTTCCATTAACATTTATGAAGACCGCGGTTTTGGGGGTCATGTGCCCAACCATAATTTTAAATGCAATAGTTAGCTAAGTGGTTAAGTCTAGTGGGATATTTGGCCAGTGCCCAAATTCAGGTGGAATCATCATTTTTTACTGTAGTTACGCTGAAGTCCTCCACAATTAGTGGAGTTTTCGTAGGGGGTTACTAGGCAAAATTGATTATGCTCTATCTTGAGCATTTCTCAACCATTCTGAGTGTGTGAATAGTCAATTTCGACTTTCTTGGACATTCTAGAGTCATTGGTGAGGTTTTTAGAGCCATCATATGACTTCTAAGTGTGACGTTTCTTCATAGAAGTTCTAAGGGCCACAAGGGCCACCAGGGGCCACCAGGAGAATGAGGCCTAGCTAGGGCATCCAAAGGGCATTCTCAGCAAAACCAATAGTCTATTCTGACTATATTGAACCTTATGAATCCAATGGAAGTATTTTCATAAGCTTTTGGATACTTATGAAGCCCGATATGCTTCATCGAAGATTTCACTGAGCTTAAAGCCATAGGGTGCCACCAGGTGTTGGGGGCATAACCGGAGTAGCAGAGGCCTTTTTTAGCAAGTGAATAGTCTATTTTTACTATTTTTACTATTTTAGGAATTATTAATCCAATGGAAGGATTTTTAGAGCCATTTGGATACTTCTAGAGTTGAATAAGCCACAGGGAAGTTTCGAGCGGCCCAGGGCCACCAGGGGTTGGAGGCCTAGATTAGGGAACCAGTGTTCATTTGGAGCAAATGAACAGTCTATTTTAGAGGAATTATATATGTTGGAGACAATATAAAAGGTTTCAGGGATAGAAAATGACTTCTAAAGGACTTAGTGCCACAAAGAAGCTCAGGGAAGCTTAAGGGCACCGACATAAGAGGTCAAGTCTAAGGGAGCCTAGGTCCATCTCCAGAGAGATAGAAGCCACTCCAGGGGTATGATGGTATTTTAAACCCAAGTTCAAACAACCATTGGAGTTGAGTAGTTACTTGTAAGATAATTTTTCCATCATAATCCCAAAGAGCCAAGTCAATTGACAAAGGCTCAAGGAGACGTGGCCCACAACATTCAGGTGAACTCCTTTGTTAAATTTGATGTTATGTGTTGATGATTAGTTTGTTGTAATTTATGCTTGTTGTACATACTTTTTATCAGCAAAAACAAATGTTTAATTCCTCCACATAAGGACTTAAAATAGTTAAAATACATACACAGCGAGTATTCAATTTTGCATTATCAAGTATAAGAAAGATCTTAATTTGTTTAGCGGGTGGGAGGTGCTTGCATAACATAACAATTTAGCCACCCATTTCGGATTAGCTTCAACCTCTTTATTAGATGAAATGTGAAAAAAGTGTTGTTTACATTCATCTACTACTCACGAGACCTACTTCAATTAGTTAGAATGTCCCAAATCATCCATAATAGACTCTTCTTGCTCCCCGATTTGGTCAAATTTTACAAAATTTATGGCCAAAAAGAGTTTGTACTGAAAATCTCCACTAAATGCGGAGGAATGACTCCGGTTAAAACCGCAAATTTAGGGCCATGTTTGAATTTGGAGGACCGTCGAATTCTCCGTCGAACTGGAACTAAACTCCAATTTAATGAAGTGCTAATTGGTTTAGCTGAGATGAGGTGTGGATTAGTGCTATAAGCGTGTTTTTAATTCAATATGCATTAATGATATGGATTAATGTAATTAACATGGGGTAGGGTGTAGCTTCCATATTAAAACTTAATCCACCGCTTTTAAACTTTGCCTCTTCTTCCCAATCGGTGGAAACATCTTGTAGGAGGGGGTTGGGCCCGAGGCTGGCCCCTCCATACCCGTCGATGCAACCATATGGACAGAAATATCGTCGAAGGACATTACATGTTAAGAAACATGTCATGGTCTGTTGGTATTCGAGGTGGAATTACTTGGGGGTCATGGGGTGAGCCTCGACCTTCGCCCTTCACCGTATTGTATAATTTCGCCACCCAACATATATATTTAACCACCATTACATATTAATTCGAACTTTGATAGTAATTCGAACTAGAACATATAACTTGACCTTTGTAAAGATATTGATATTTCAAACTTTGACATTGCAATTCGGATATGCATACCAGCCTTCGATAATACGTGGACTTTCATATATAATTAAATTCCACCATTGATATGTATGGAATTCAAACTTTGGAATGATATAAAATTTTATCCCACACCATGGTCCACTAGAGGGGACACGTGGCAGCCCCTGGCTGCACCACGTGTCTGCCTTTGGTTGGACTATCACAACCATAAAAAATAAAAATAAAAATTCAACCTTACGATAGATAAAAAAAAAATCACCATCCAAACTTGACCGAAGAATCCTACAGTGACACTTGTCACAGTGTCATTGGGAGAAAATCACTGAATATTCCCAGAATATCCCTTTTCTGCTTACTAGGATTCCATGTCACCATTTTGTCTTGTTCTGCAATTTTTTTAGTTGTTTAGGAAAATGAACAACAGGCTCTATCTTCTTCATTCGGACTTCATTTTTGACAAAATGAATTATACCAGATTCTTGGCGATGAGATCTTCACTGTCATTTAGTTTCAATTCGATTTCGAGCACTTTCATTTTTGAGTTTTTACACTGAGAACATGATCAATGAGTGCTCATGTACCTCGAGAGAAGAGGTGGGGTGACATAGATCTGTAGATTAAGCTACAAATGGTGATGGCAAGATCCTTGAGGTGCCAAAAATCTTAGATCATATATGAGCTACAGAAGCCTAAAGACAATAGTAGGATGACTGGAATTAGTGGGTGAAAAAGGTCATGGAGAAGCAGAGGCAACGTTGGGACATTGGAGAGTAGAGTGACGCGGTCCAGTGGCAAAAACAATGTCGAAGCAGCAACGCAGAGGCTGATGGGATTTTAGCAGCACAGAGGGGCAATGCTTATGTAGTGTAGATCAATAATAGTGTAGAGGCTCTAGAGGGACAGTGCAAAGCAACAAAATAGGGTGCTTCAGTGATGAGATGCAGCTGGACCGAATTGTTTGTCAGTTGATTGGGTGATTGTCCTTCAATTTCTTACTTCTTTGCAACTGAGTTGCAGGGCAGCAGTTAGTAGTGGCAGTGTTATAGGCAGCATGATGCATCAATTTGAGAGGGATCTGAAGTACATATGTGGTAGTGATTGTGGTAGAGTCATGGGCAGCAATATAGAAAGCAGCAATGCAGTGGATGGAGGGCAGCAGGCCAGGCATCAGCAGCGGAGGGGACCAATTCCATAGATCAGAGTAACGCTTCTGGAGTGAAGTGTTGCCAGAGCACATTCCTCGCTAAGAGGGAGTGTTGAGATTTTGGGTAGCATCAGATGTGCTATAGCTCTGAAAATTTGTGGAGGGGCTAGGATACATGAGATCTCCATGACCCAAAATGTTTTTGGATAAATTCCACCCGGTGTAAAATTTATTCAAATAATTAATTTTTTTAATGGGGGCCCTAAGTCTAACTTAGGGAGATTAAAAAATTAAAGTGAATTAATTTACACATGTGGTGAGAATGTTCTAAGTGACGTGGATCAATATTTTTCTAATCTAAGTCGTTGGTTAGAGATTAGATCATGACCATTGATTTATCAATGAGGAAAGTACTAAAGGAAGGCTCGGGGTCAGTTGGAGAACACACACATTGCAGTAGCACTTGAGCTAAGTTGAAATTCTGGCGCGCAGTTTGCTGAGAATTTTAGAGTGAGCTTGCAGTGATGGTGAGGGACAGATCGGTGAGGGATTACACTAATCTAAGGCCGAGAATACATAAATCAGAGAGGCAGATCTGTACTAGGCAGCACAGAGGCCAAGAGGAGGGGCGCAGCCTAGCCAGGCTGATGCAGAGCAGCACAGGGGCTAACACAGGGCCTTCAGGGTGACGTAGAGGTAGCGTTGAGCTCAGAAGGGTAACACAGGGGCAGCCTGTGCTACGCAGAGGCTACGCTAGGTAGGAGAGGCTGAGGCAGAGGTTGGAGGGATAACGTTGGGGTTTTAGTGGGCCATAAAGGGCTCGTATACAGTAATTCCCTTGAGGGGGTGAATCAGCCATATTTTCTATCTCCGAGTGATAAGGTCCATCTATGGTGAAATTATCTGTCAGGAAAACCACTACTGGTACCCTTGATGTATTAAAATTCCTCTCAATAATAAAAACCCTCAAAGAGTTGCTGCATTGGCTTTCCCGCATTGGGTTTTTCCAGGGATGTTTGTCTGAAAAATCATGTGTCCTTTGTCATATGTGCGCTATGTTTTAGTAAATGATCTGTATATGTGTAGATTGTAGATTATGTTTGCTTTGATATTGTTTTGAATATTCAGTTAAATAACTTGTTAATTAAATCAAACAAGTAGGAGAAGTAAATCAATATGTTGCAGTAGGGTTTCTGTGTTCATAAATTTTTACAATCATTACCTATGGATTTACAAAAATTGGCAAGAAAATACTGTAATCTAGAAATCTTCTAATATATATGATTTACACCCCATTCAAACTCTACCCATAAATTATTACCTATGGATTTACAAAAATTGGTGAGAAAGTACTCTAATCTGGAAATCTTCTCGTTGGATATCATAGTCACACACTTTTTGCCTTTGCATTCTCTTAAATTTCCTCAAATTTGACTTCTTGATTAAAAGTCCAATCCCCAACTATTTCCTTTTTATATTTAATGGAGCCACATGAATTGGATTCATATCCTATTTTGAAAAGTCCAAATGATGTTTGCTCTTCCATTTTACATAAAAGTTTTGCCTCAATGACATCAATGTGGATGGAGGTTCCTTTGGATCAATATAATATCAATGATAATTTTTATTTATTTATTAATATAGTTTTTTTTGAAACTTTTGTTTTTATATATATTTTTTAAATCATGCTATATTTCACAAATATTTTAATTAAAAGATATTTTTATTTTTCCCATTAATATATATATATATATATATATATATATATATATATAACAAATTTCTTTATCAAAAGGTAATTTTTTTCAAAGGGAAAAAAGCGTGGTAAAAAAACTACCATTTAGTATGATGGTGCAACATTTGTATTTACAAAACAAAATTATTTATCAAAACGTAATTTTCCATAGGGTTAAAGAGTGTTTTATGTTATGTGGACTGGAAATTCCACTCGTGAACCAATTTGATTGAAAAGAAAATGATATAAAACATGTATAGTCATGATCAAAATAAATTTTAAATTAAATTTAATATTTTTATAATTGAAATTTTGTGTTTAATTGTATTGAAAATTAATATTTTATGGGAAGGAAATAATACATAAGAATATATCTATGAACAAAATAAAATTTCCACGAAAAGATAATCTGTTATGATTTAAAAATTATTTTATTAAGTTTAATGTTAAATTTGATTATTAGATATTTATTTTTCAATGTAATTTCGGTCAAAAGAAAATTATACAAAATAATAAAAAAAGAAATAATTTGGAATTAACGGCAATGACTTTTGGATCATTGTGTAGGATACTGTAATATACAATAAATTTTATTATAAATATGAGAAAAGATGAATAAAAAAATCAAAATATAAAAAACAAGAAAGAAATAATAATATGAAATAGTTTTTGTTAATTATAATTTGAGTAGTTATTTGTATTTACTTTAACTAGGCCAAATATGTACTACATATATTATCATTCAAAATATACACTTAACCTAAGAACCATTAATACTGGTTATGATAGATGACACTAAACCTAACGACTATGGGCACTACTTATAATCAATGATATTGATTAAATATTTAGACATAACATTTTGAACATTTTTTCTATAAAAGAGAAATCAAGAAACAATACAATTACAAGAATATATATATATATATATATATATATATATATATATATCAAAAAACATAAACAACTTTTTTAGTTGAGGCAACAATCACAGAACTGTCTGTCAATAATAAAATATGGGCATGATAGATAGTACTATGTAAACAATATTTTTGCAAAATGTTTACATAACCAGTAAGAGTGAACCACTAATCTCCTTACGACAAAAAGGATATAACCTATTTATAGACAAATATTATAAGTTGTCTATGAGTTGAAAAAAAGAAAATAACACAATGACATATCAAATGTTTGGAGCCAATCGAAGGTCGCTAGGGAGTTGAATTGATCCCCTCCTCAATAACTGAAGGCCCCTTCATGCTTCAAAGAAGATGAACCCTTCCTCCACCTGTAGAGATTTCTTGGATAGGTAATTATCTTGTTGGTTTCATTCCCTTAATATATGTTTAAAGGATAGATTGAGGAAGAGACCCTTAAGAAATTGAATTTGATCCATCCAATGATGGAGTGAAAATACCTTGAGATTCCCTCTCCCCACAAGCCAGTCAATAACACACTTTAAATATTCATAAATATAAATAGAGACAATGTTCATGGAGGAAACAATATATAAGAGGGCTCAAACAGTTGTAACCTTTTCTTTGGTGTTAGACCCTGAATCAGAATTTAGCTAGATATGAAAAGACACATTTTCAGGGAGAAATATGATGGCACTCCCTCCACAAACATCAACCTGATATGCACCATTGAAGAATCCTACATTAACACATAGAGTAATAGGAGGAAAGCATAAGGAATGAATCCGAGAACGTTTCAAAGGCCTGATATAATCAGTGAAGAAACCCATAATATGAGGTAGGATATGTGAGATATCAATGGGATGACCTTCAAAAATATGTTTATCTCAGACTTTTCGAGATGCCCTATGCAATGAAGATGGGCATAGCTTTAAAGATGCCCATATTGTGCTCCCACCAAAGAAGAAAATGATCAAGAGGAGAAACAGGTCCATGTTCCAAAATATTGAATAAATTGAGGGTTGCATCCCAAAGGGCCCTAGAAAGATCACACAGGAAAAATAAATAAAACAAATATTTGGCCCAGTAAATCCTTTATGTAGAAAAAGGTCACATGTGTGTATCCTCTTCTCCAAATCCAGCCAAACAAAACATTTTATTTTTGGGGAAATGGACCAACATCAGATCTTCTTAACCAATTTACCCTAGGCTTGGAATAACATATTGTTATAGCATTATAGGCTTGACAAGTAGTAATTTGACCAGAAGAGGTGTTCCAAACCCATGTGATTGAATCATCCTCTATTAATAAGATTAGTCCATTAAGAATTAAATTCTTGACAAAATTGTCGCATTCTTCTACTAGAGGACCCTGAATGCCCAAATCCGAAGAAAATTTTCACTTGCCAATAAAAAATTGTTTCGAGGATGGAAAAAAATCATGGAAAAGTTTGGTTACACCCTAGACATTGAGCTATGAAATTAGCTTTGGAGATAAAATATAGAAGATAGGTCCCCCAAAAAAAGGATCAATCCCCATCTTGACATGCTTCCCATTATCGACCTTCCACATCAACCATTTGGTGATCCAAGGAATAGTGACCACTAGAGCCCTCCAAATATTTGAACCAACAATGTATTTAAATGGCTTAAAATACCAAAGCCATTATGTAATAGGATTTCTATGTAAATATTTATCCAAAATAATATTGCCCCAAATACCATTTCCAGTGATGACCCACCATGCAATTTTCATGGTCAGTGCATGCCCAAACCATTGTAGATTTTGGAACCCCCAACCACCCTGATATTTGGGCTGGGCGAGGATGTCCCACTTGACCAAGTGAATATATGTGAAATTTCTTTTACCATTCTAGAGGAAATTACTCATACACTGGAGAATCTTGTGGAGGGTATATTTGGAAATCTTTGCAAGGGAGAGCCAATACATAGGGATACTTTCTAATACCGACATGGCCAACGTCATTCTACCACCACTTAAGTAACCAGTTCCAGTCCTCCACATAATAATAGTTTGGCTTAAAGCGATAACCCAAATAGAAAAACCCTTGATCCAAAGAGGCCATCTTATATGGAAGCAAAGGTTAAATATATGAAATAGTATGGGACAAAACATTGTTACGAAATAAAGAAAACTTTTATTGACTAATTAACATTCTAGTGGCAGAACAAAAGACATAAATTTTTTTCTTGTAGGTGTTCCATTCAGATTTAGAACCGTCACCCAAGATAAGGACATCATCAATGAACAAGATATGTGTGAGATGGATATATTTTGTCACCTTGGGACCTTTTAAACGCCCTTCTCTCTTAGTCGAGATAATCATCATGATCAAGCCTTCATTGACTAATAGGAATAAAAACAATGATAGAGGACATCCCTATCTTAAACTCCTGGATGCTGAGAAAAAAACAGATGGATAACCATTGATAAGCACTAAAAAGTTGGAAGACATAATACATACCATAATCTAGTTGGTTAACAATGGGTCTAGACCTATATGGAAAAGAAGTAAACGAAGGAAACTCTAGTTCACCCAATCGTGTTCCTTAACAAGGTCCATCATGAGGATGAGATCAAAATGTTTCTTGATTTTGATGGAGTGAAGAGCCTCTTGGACCGAGCCAATGGCATCATGTATCAATTGGCCCGAGAGGAATCCAAATTTCTCCATGGAGAGAGCATAAGAGAGAACAAATTTGATGCAGGAGGACAAAACCTTTGCAATAACCTTGTAAATAGTATTACAGAGAGAGATGGAATATAATCATTGAAATATTGAGGCTTGCAGGATTTAGGATTCAGAGCTAAGGAAAAAGAATTGAAAGCCCCAAACACCTTCTAGTCACTCTCCCCTCCTCCAACACACGCAAGATATCACCCCCAACCAATTCAAAGAAAATAAGAGCCATCAGGCCCAAGACTTTTATCCTTTGCGAATGAATTCAAAACAACTTTATCTCTTTCAGTGAGACATAATGACCCATTCTAGCAGTGTCCTCCTCCGAAAATATCCTAAGAAAAATTGAATAAAATCTAGTTTATTTTGGATAAGGCAGTCACCGGGATCCCTAAAAATCCCTGAAAATTGATCCCTAGCAACCTTCTCCATATCCCGTTGAGAATAGTAAGGCTTACCCTCTTCATCTGTATTGTCCCAAATAGCATTTTTATTCTTCCTATAAGAGGCAAACTTGTGGAAGATTTTAGTATTATTTTCATTGTCTTTTATCCAAATCGCCATGCTCTTAAGTCTCCAACCGTTCCTCCTCTTTTATGAGAAAACACACTTTCCTCTCAGCTAAGGAGAAAATCCTACTTTCAAGAGATTCCAGAAACCCTGTGAAAATGAAAGCATTTTGACATGAATCAATTTCTGATTCTATGTCTTCCAACACATAATATTGTTCACGAATAAGGTTTTGAACCTGTGATTTTACATGGACTTTTAAATGCTTTATTTTAAAAACCCATGAATCCATAACCAATAAGGAAATATTAACCTGACAATTATTCCAAAAATCATGAACTAGGGAAATAAAGGACTCATGTTTAAGCCACAAGCTATTGAATTTGAAAGAAAAATTCGAATGGGCCACGTTAAAGTCTAGTTGTAGGAAAATTGGAAAATGATATGAAATAACCTCTTGACAAATCCAAGAATGATGTTTTCCCAATTTTGAAATCAGAGGGTTTGCAATCAGAAATCTATACAAACGTTTTCCCACCTCCTCAATACCTGATCTTCCATTTTTCTGAGTGGCACCATTAGGAGTTGGGGAAATATCGATGAGGTTTGACTCACAGATAATCCGAGAATAACCTAAGCAAAAGGATCACGACAAGTACTCCCCCCCCCAAATCTCATAATAGATGAAGTAAAATTCATGTCACCAACAAAGATAAGGGATTGTTCAAGGAGTAAACCACTATTGAACAAATGATTCCAAAAATATTCCCTTTCCAAAAAGGGACCATAACAATTAACAACGATTTTTCGGTTCATCGAAGCCCCTAAGATGACCTTCCAAAATTATGCCAGCCAAGGAAGAGTTTGTTCTAAGAGTAATATCCCTTAGGTCCCAAGGGACAACAAGACCCCTGTATTTCCCCCCTGCATCCACCGAACATATGCACCAATCCTGACAAATATGGTGAAGGGATTTCCTAGATTTTTTAGTAGAGACCATAGTTTCTTAAAAGAAAATGATTGAGGAATGATGAAGAGATGCTAATCTATGGAGGGAACATATTTTGGGAGGACCCTTGACTCCCCTAATATTAGGGACATGATTATGAATGAGAATTATAGGAGGAGGGTTGCATCACTCCAAGGGCCCTGGAAGAATCATAAATATTCGAAGACTCCACCAAAAAATCATCCTAAGTGACAAATTGACGAGATAAACCTTTTTTGTTATGCTTGTTCTTCCGAACAATGATATTATTAAAGGAGGACATAAGGATATCTTGTAATGGAATGTTGTGCAATGGGGAAGGATAGGAGGGAATGGAAACAAGGTTTAAGGATGAAAAATAAGAAGGCCAAAGAGGGAAATTAGTTTTTTGTGAAACACCCTCCCTTGTAGCAACATGTTGTGATGTATTTTTCAGGGGAAAAGACCAAGCATTAGTAGGAGGGCTTGTGGTTGAGACCTAGATTTTCAAAAATCTAGATGCAAAGAGAGAGGATATGGGGATACCAGAAGAAGGAAGAATAGGGTCTGTATAATTAGAGAGTGATGGTTTGGAAATAGGGAGAATGGGTATAATAGGAGGGGGGGGGGGGAATGTTACAAGGAGAGTCTGGTGGAGGTAAACAACAAGTGACATATACATTAACAGTGGAAGGATTTGAAGCAAAATTTGTAAGATTATCCAACAATAAAATGTCATATGTCGAGAGAGTTTGGAGAATCTTACATGAGATAGCGTCCAATAAAGTCAGTGAAACCCCAATTGTGGAAGGAGGAACTCCAGAGTCATCTCTAGGGTTTGAGGAGGCACCCCCACCATCTAAAACCATGTTTGCTTCAGACGCCGAATCATGAGGAAATGGGACAACTTCCACCGCATGAGGAACTTCCACAAAATAAGAAATCCCATTGATAAGCCCATTTCCAAGAGTTTCTAAAAAAGACCCAACATCGTACCAAGGAAAATCCAACACCCCTGATTTTGGACCAGAGGGTGTCCAACCAAAATATGACTACTTCAAGTTACCTGCGCCACCACCCTATAGATCTTCATCAAAAACACAAATGCTATTCTGGGTTGTGTGAGAAACTCTAACACCCTGTCTAGGGTTTTGAGAACCCTTCCAAACCTAAAAAGGTACACAGTGCCTTGAGGTGGCTCGTTTGATGACAGAGCGAGCATTGGAACGAGACTTTCTAGTAGTCCAAACGTTGAATAAAAGCTACATCACCAAGTATAATCTCCAATTCAAGTGGTAAACCCTTTTCAAGCTCCATCTCCACTAGCACCCTTAGTATTCACTTATCGAAGGTGACCAACGACATATCCTCAAAAAATATAAACTTCCCGATATTATTGTCTACCTTCATGACAATTTTCCTCGTCCAAAGCTCCAAAGGAAACCCTACCAGCTTAACCCACATATAGTGTAACTTATGTTTTGCAGTGAGAGGGTTAAACCTTATCTGCCATTGCTGCAGCCATAAAAACCCTCGACCTATGACCCAAGCACATTGCATCATAGTGAGGAGGTCACCTTCATCCAAAAAAATGAAGGTGAATCCAATTGTTCATCAGAAGCCTAAAAGATGGACAATAACCTAGCAATGACTTTGAGTGGATGGAGACCCATGTTAGTATTTGAGCCTTTGAAAGAGAAATGTAATGAAATTTCCCCATTAGGGTGCGAGCAAAAAGACTCAACTCAGCTAATTTCGATGTCACTGCCAAGTAAAAACAAGGGCTTCTTAGAACTTGGAAACGAAGCCTTTTGTGCATGAGAAAGCGTGTTGTGGGAGACCCCATCGGGAGAAAATGGAGTAAGAGGAGATCCCAAGACCAAGTCATCCATAAACCCAGTTGTCATCTCAATACCGCCTTTTCGTCCACCCAAGAAAACGTATGAAGAAACCAATGGCATGTTGGGAGGAAAAGACAGTCCAGTTGAATATTGACCACATATCACTAGTCACATAATAAGGTGTAATAAAACTTCAGGTAAGGATATCTCATTCCAACACAAACCCATGGCGATATGGGCAAGTGTGAAGTTCACGGAGAGAGGGAAAAAAGTCCTTTGAGGGCACTCTGGAACGGCCACCATAGTGAGCCCCATTAGCAACAACATCCTAACTCCTAAATGCAGTATCTTCCATTGGATGAGATTCCATTAAGGATTACATACCAATTGGAATGTGTATAGTGCTGTTGGCACATGTGGATAAGCACCAGAAAGTCGCCCATCAACTACCTCGAACTTCCAAGTGTCGAACAACAAGAAGGATGTCAAGTGGGGCCAGGAGTGCCTATTGCTACATTAGCCTCTAAAATATCAACCCCAGCTGACATCACGGAACTTCAATACAAAATAATTAATTGACCACCACGGGTATCGAGACTCCCACTGAGATTCTTGTGCTCAGAAACAACAACGACTCGCCATCGCATGCAGATAATATATATAACAACCGCCAAAGTCCAAGCATTGATTCTTTCTATTAATTTAGGAAAACAGAATGAAATCACTATCATTATTATTTGTACAAGGAATTTAATTACAGAAATTAAACTTTCGAAATAATTTATTTCGTACAATCAATGGCCAAGAAAATCTCAGGATCCCTTTCTTCGAAATCTCGTCAAACATTCAGCCAGTCAAAGGAATCAGATGTTACTGTACTCCAGTCCACTGGTCCAGTTTTACATAGAAAACAAAAGAGAATCATTCCACAGAGTCTTCCTTGTATACTCAAAACTTCTAGCTGTTTTCCACGTGTAATCATTAAAAATTAGACGAACATGGTTGAAAGAGACTGGAAATCCCTTAAACTGATTAATACAGAAATAATGAATGGTGGGTTAACTTGAGAGTTGTAATTTAGATTTCCAAACATTTCCCTAAGATTTTGTTAAAATTTTGTTTGAAATTTCAAGGTGAATTTGTCACCTTGTTAGACTACTCTTTATAAATATTGTCATGTACACTACACGTTGGGGTGTCTATCATAATAATAAAAGGATTTATATGTATATGGTTAATTATTTATAAAACTGATTCGTTAATAAAAATATCATTATAATGTTTTTTACTAGGTTTATGTGATTTAGATTGGATCATTATATTAATTTGTATGTAATTGAGTTCTTTTAGAGTGAAATTTTTGGAGGATTTACCTTTAAGGTTATTTTTACAAATAATCTCAATTTGGAAATTTAGAGGCAAAAAAATTATAGAGCCATTTTGAGACCTTGAACCGATTTTTTTTGTGGTCCTAGAATTACTATAGACCAGGACTCCGTATTCTACACATCAATATCTTTCCAATGAAATAATAAGCACTCCAATTGGATTCGACTCCATATTCTGCACATCAATATCTTTCCAATGACATAAGAAGCACCCCAATTGGAGTTTGTGTGAGAATCTTATGTCTTTTATAGGTTGACCTGTCATGTTTAATCATCATGATTGGAGAGGATGCCACATTAGCTCCAATGACATAAGAAGCACCCCAATTGGAGTTCGTGTGAGAATCTTATGCCTTTTATAAGTTGACATGTCATGTCTAACCATCATGGTTTGAGAGGATGCCACATTAGCCTCCATTACTCACATAAAAGGAAACACCCATATGAGAACTATGAAGACAGCTCTGAAGAGTAAAATTTGTAACTAAATTTGAGATTTTAACAAGTTAAATATGGTTGCTCATTGGGTATGTTGTGTTAAAACTAGTCCACTAGGAGCAAAAGGGATTTTCCTAGTGTAGTGGGAGAAGAAGGGATTTTCCATTCATTTCGATTGTATCTTGTTTCTTATTAGAGAAGAGAAACATGGATTGACAGTGAGAGAGCATACCAAATGGGGTTCAATGTTTTTAGGGTCTTAAAATAATCTAGTTCTCATGTAACTCCATAGAAAATGCCTTCTCCTTTATATGTGCACTATTTCCATTCTAGACAAAAGGGAGCAAAGTAGATTCACTTTCCATTTGGGTAAATATTCATGTAATAGTTTTCCAAATCATATATTGAGTTCATTTTGGTTGGTATGTCATTGTATTATTTTATTGTTCTCTATTTTCTACATATTATCTATTACATAAGTAAAAAAATAGTAATTAATAAATATGGAATATAAGGAAATTAACTTCATAATATAGATTTTAGTCTATTTTTATAAGATTTAGTGTGAGAACTATCCCTTCGAATATCCATGACAACAAGTTTTTTTAGCTATTTTGTGGGAAGTTACAAGGGATCCAAGAATAAACTTAAGTATGAGATTGTGAAACCCCAACCTTGGTCAATGAATCTATTTATAATAACTCTTCAAATTTGGTATAGGAGAGATTTTTTTGACTAGAAGCATAATTCATAGATATAAACCATAATATGAACTTCTCATGCTGGCCCTATACAATAATCCTAGGCTAGGTGAAGAGCACATATGTTCCAACATAGAGGTTAGATTGCAAGAAAAATCAAGGGATTAGGAAGATCTTGAGAAGGATTCAAGGAAAGAACCTTGGAGTAGTTGAAGTTACAATAGTTAGAAGTTTACTTTAGCATTCATCACATAAATGAGGAATATAAAATATTATTTTCTAGATTGATGTTATAGGGTCATGCCCTAACCTAGTGGAAAGTCTATATTGAGACACTTAGGCTAGTGACCCCCCCCCCATAATTAAGTGGGGAGACTTTAAAACTATCATAAAGACTCTATTCTACCCTACTGGGTATGTAGAGTACCAATGGATATGATAACACTACTTTAAGAAGAGGCGGAGGTACAGTGTGTAGGAATGCATCACTAAATTCAAGAATATCATCATTATGTTATATATCTCTCCCAAGAGCTTATATGAAATCCTTAAGTATCTAGGGGTTTTACACAGTTATCTACTAAAGTAGGTGATGTTGTTCAAGCTAAGAATAGTGGATGAGCATTGTGTATAATATGCATAGTACCTAGAAAACATTAACCAAAAGAAATGGTGGCCAAGTGGTTCAAAATAGAAAGAACACTAGGTAGCTTCTAAGGAAGGGGAGAATAAGTGGAAAGGGGAAAATGATAAGAAAATGTACAAGGAAAAGGATATAGGGGTCTATGATCCCATGGGAGAGGGGTAGATAGAGAAACTTGACCTTTTCGTTTATATTTTTTTTTAACTTATATTTGGAAATTAAGGGAAAAGATGGCTATGTGAGGCACTTGGGTGAGACCATGTGAAATTTTCAAAGAATGCATCATTAACCATATCATTTACGTTGTTTTGGGGTGGAATTTCATTCATTCTTCGCATTCATTGTGATGTTCTTACTTCTTGGGGAGAAGAATATTTTTATGGAAAAAGTGAATGTTTTCGGTATATGTTAATTTTATCATGTTCTAGTTGAGAAATACTTGAGATTTATTGGTGAATTTTTCCATAGGCAATTAGTCTCTAGAGCTTCTAGAATTGATATGTATTGACCAATAGCACTAGAGCCCCAAAGGGAAATGGAATAGCTGAAGGAACTACACTACCGTGAATGGGATTCATTTCCTTGGATTGTATAGGGAAAAGGGGAAAGAGAGTTAGAAGTTGAGATTTCCATTGGGACTAGTTGATTATCTTTGGCAAGTGTGATTGATGTCTCAATTGTGTGAAAAAAAAAAGCTCGAGAGCTAACTTTCTATGAGTTATAGAGTTGGTTTAGACACCCATCCTTATGGTATCATAGCTTTAGCTTGGGGGTGGCTTGTTGTAGGGAGTGAATGTGCAATAGAGCTTATGGTTGGTTGAAATGTCTGAAATTTTGGTAAGGTGATGAATCTTTCATTAAAATATAAGTGATTCATATGTTTTGTGTATTTATATTTATGTTATGTAAATTATTGCATATTATTCTTTCAATATTGTGTATGCTTATAAACAATTACATTTCATATCTTTTATGTTTCTCAACATATGCATGAATCCTAGTATGATATGGATGGTTTCTTAATTTTCTTTTTGCTTAATAAAGAATTGTATTAAAGAAGAAACTATAGTAATATGTTTTAGGTAGTTACCTAAGAACATTGCAACAAATCAAACTTAGAGAAATATAAAATTATATTTCAAGGAAAAACAATAAAAACATAAATAGCGACATTAAGTCCTACAACTATAATTGAAAATAATCGAAAATTCTACGTTCTTATAAAATCATTGATAAAAAATTGGTTACCGTAAGACACTAAAGTAACCAATTTCCTTCTAATAATTTTAAAGATATACAACCACCAAATTCAAGCCATAAAATTGAATTTGTGAAAATAAAAATATAAGGAATGACACAACCTATAACATGGAATCACATTGTTGTTGCTAAATGTTTGAACAATAAAGCATTAAGATTTATTATTGTATCTAACTTAGTATCACTAAGATTAGAGATATGATAACTGGATTCTTGGATTTCAATTTATACATCAACTATTGTTGGGTTTGAAAACCAAGTAATTAACTATCCAAAACAAAGGATCACTCAAATTTGAAGCAATACCAAGGTTACTCACCTCCACCAAAAAAATTTCACCGATGCATTAAAAAATATATATATGATAAATAAATTAAAAATGTCATATGATAAGATTTTATATATTTATTAACGTTATGGAGTTATAAAGGTAGTAGAGATATCTTCAAAAGATGGGAAAAAATAGGACATATATATGAGCTCTTCTTCAAAAGTTCAATTAAAAATGAAGATTTTAAGTTCATCTCCCTTTACTATAAAAGGTATTTAAATTTTATTTAATCTTTATTCTTAAGTAAAAAGAAGGGAATATCAGATATTTAAGGTCTTTATTTAATTCGAAAAGCTAAAAAGGATTTTTCAATTTAAGGAAGAAAGGATTTTTTTTTGGAGAAGACAAGGTTAATATATATCTCACCATAGAGGAGATATCTTCGTTGGATGGAATGTTGCTTATGGGTAACAATTTTGTGAATATCCATTGAGAGATAACTATTTTTCATTTTTAATGAATATGCAAAAAAATGTTATGTTTTTATTATAGAATGTTATGTGTCTTTTTCCATATTATGTATGAATGCTTAATTATGCATATGGATGTGATGTTATTGACTTGCTCACAACATATTTCATTTTCTTGATTCATGCATTCAATATATTAGTGGGTGAATTGAGTTATTGGAAAGAATCGTTGTTTACATTTTTGGGCTTCCACATAAGGTTTGAGAATCCTATCCGTTCACCAAACAATTATCGTTCCCGAGGAGAAATAAGTGTAGAGAAGATGACCATGTGGTACACCATTGTTGGTTTGGGCCATAAGCTTGTGCCCCATAAGATAGGGACTTCTTTATCCATAATAATTTGGAATCTTTAGTGATATCTAATTTGGAATCTTTAGTGATATCTAGATTAATGATGGGGAGTTAACCTATAGGAAAATAATCGATTCGTTAATCTTATGTTAAGGGCCATAGTGATACATAGTTCGCTCGCATTTTTGTGGGTTATGAACATGTGTGATGGGTGTTAGTGGCCCTTAAGTAGAGCTTAAGTAGAGCTTTGGACTATTGGATAGAATTTAGATATGTGTTAGTGGATTATCCAATAGGAAAGTAGTAGGGTAAGTCAACAAAGGTCGGGATTGTAGGTACCTAAACACGTGGCACTTTTTTATTGGTTTGGGTCATAAAATAATGTATTATGGATATGGGGCCTTTACAACCCACACAGACCCTAACCATTTGATGGATTCAAGATCAATGATGGGTATCTAATCAATGGGTGAGTATATAACATCTAAGAAATGGTAGATGTGTGAAAATATCTTATTGGTGTGGGATATAAAGATACATGCCAAGATAGAGGGGCCCTTTAGATCATATTGACCTTGACCATTTATTTGGATTTAGATCAATGGTAAATGTTAATATTATAGTAATGGTGGCCAAGAATTATCCTTTATGGTCATTTATGGTGAGGGTTCATGGAAACATATCATTAGTTTAGGTTAGAAAGTTGTTCCCTATAAAGAAGGGGGTCTTATGACTCAAAGTATTTTGATCCATAGATGGAATTAGATGTCCATGAATAAGGTTCCATCCACCATGAAGGTGATGGATTTTAGCACTATGGGGGGTGGTGGTAAAGGGACAATTGGGACATTAGGATTGGTTTAGGTTATATTTTTTTGTGCCATGAGAGAGAACCCTTTCAAACCAATAAACATATCAATCATGCATTAAGTTTGATATACATGATGGTGAAGTACCCATAGCGGAGAGGTGTGCATTTACCTAAAAGAGTATATACTTCTATACAATTGAAGAACACCCGAGTAAAGGTTCCATAAGGATAATAAGGCATAATTCTAGGAAAGAGAAAGGAAAGAAAGGAAAGGAAATGATGAAAGAAGGAAAGGAAAGAAAAAGGTTGACTAGGTACCCTAAAACAATAATAAAAGGATAAGAATGATAAAAAGTGCTTTAGAGACTCATTTAAACCATTAAATTTAAATGAAATACCTTGATAGCCAATAAAGGAATCTAGGTATATGAAAAAATAGTATCATGGTAGAAGTTGAGAAGGAAAATGCACCCCATCTCCTCAATCCTACATAGAGTAGATTGGGTATGTTACATTAGCCACTGGGTCTCTTAGGATTTTATCCAAGTCCATCAACAGACTCTAAGCATAGAATTAAAAATCCAAGATATAATCATACAAATTGAAACTAAAATACTTACATAATCTAAACTTGAAGCCTATACTAAATTTCCTCCTTTTGTAAGGATTAAATAATAATTTTCTATCCCAAACCAATAATTTCAATTTTTTCCATTTTCTACTACAAGTTATGCTATTTGAATCAATTTTCTATTGCAAAACAAAGTTTGTGCAATAGATTTTTTTTTATAGTGGGAAACTTATCCTCAATGGTGGGGGTGGGATGCTTCACAAAAGAGTTATAGATAGTAAAAAATACAGATATTGAACTTTCTAAATAGATATGCTAATGAGATGCTAATTAGTGTTGGATTTTAACCATAAGCATATGAACTTAGTGTGAGGAAAATGCTAGACTAGATAGTTCAAAAAAAGAAAAAAGAGAGAATAAAATTGTTGAGAATTTGACCATGAACCAAGGAGACAATTAAAATTACTCATAAAATATGATGTTATATTATTGTTGAACATGAATAAAATATATATACTCTATAGGAGGAATAAGCAATTTGAATTGGGTTGGGTTTACATGTGAATGTACTTAGTATGACTCAAAGTCAGTTTCCCTAGTTGGCGAGTAAGTAAAAACTATATTGGGAGACCCAAATTATAAAAATATCATAAAATGTAGTGAACTGTATGTAAGACAAGTTATAAATTAGTTATAACTAGCTAATATATCTCCCATGCAAAATACTAGCCAATTAAACTCCAAAATACAACTAAAAAACAATTAACAAGGGGAGGAGAGAGAGAGAGAAATGGTGTCTAACTGCTACAATGTAGGGAGTAATTTTGTAGTGACTCTAGGGAGGCCTAGACATGGTATAATTCAAATAAATTGAGTAGATATAGCCATGTTATCCTCTAATAAATTTCCAATCAGTGCCACATCTCATCCTAGATGGCACCCCTTGCTAAGAAACGACCAACTAAAAATAGAAAACCCTAAAAATAGAAAATGTACCAAATGATAAGGAATGTCAAGTAGTGAATTAAAAGTGGTCATATATGCCCTTAATAATGTATGTAATAGGTTCAAATGATGTCCATAGTGTATATCCTTATGAACTATTGAGTGTAATGTATCACAACACCCCACCCCCCCTCCCCCCTTGAAGCCCAATTGGGGGAGTATATTAGTGAATGAGCCTCGATAATTCTCAACCAGGTAAGGTAGTCATGAATAAACTTATGCAATACATAATAAGAGAAAAAAAATTAAAGAGGGAAGAATGACTGGGAATAAAGTCACACGTTAAAATACAATGCACACTATATCAGTTGATATGAGGAACCACGGTGTTACTAATCAAACCCATCAGGGATATGTGTTTGGATATATCCTATACCATCATATGAAAGTCCATTTTATATTAGTTGATCCTTGTACTTTCTAATAGTAACAATGTGAGTGTGTGGGGTACCCAAAAAATGAAATTAGTTCCTATGACCTAGTCGTTTCATCCACTAGTTGACTAGCTAATTATAGAGTATGATGTGCCCTTCATAGTATGTGATATATATTTTTAATGGTGTGTTAATGGAATTATAAATTATATATTAACATTGGAACCAAAATTTGATCTGAACAGTATGCAAAATCATCTTGCATATCCTTAAGGAGAGGCATTGGAGAAGTTGTTGTAGTAGGATTAATGCAATGTATCAAAGAAAAATTATTTTATCCAGCCATATTATTAGAGTAAATTGAGTATAAAATCCATTTATTAGATGATGAAGAAATAGTATTAAAATCATAATCCATGCCTTGATCCTTAGGTGACTTGTCTTCAGTCTCCTTCTTGACATTGTCTAGAATTTACTCATCTAGATTATTGCTTCTAGGGTACTTTATCCATTAGATAAATCATATTCACCTTGTAAGAACTCTCTGGATTGAAGACCCTGTTATAGTAGCTACACTTTGTTCTCTCCTTCTTAGATTTTTCTTCCTTGGGAGTCTTATTCTCCTAGAAATATTGAGATCTTTTTGCATCTATATGATCAACATCCCTTGTTTCATGCTTTCCTTTCCTTTTATCATCCATCACTAGAAGTTCATAGGGTGTGGAAGGCTTAGGAGCCCAAATTTGGATGAGACTATTCTTCTCATGTATCAAGGAATCAATGAAGTCATTAAAATATGGAATCTTATAATTATTACCCATGGAGAGTTTAAAAATATGGAAAGAAGATACGTCAAAGATAAAGTATCGAGGACCTAGTTTAGAAAGTATAGAAAGGATAGGTTGTTCCTCCTTCCTATCAATCCGACATGATTTTACCTCTATAATTATATACTTGACTCTTGAGAAGAAGTCATGTAGGATCTCAAAATGATTGTGATATATATAATTCATATCATTCTCTAGATGATGTGATCTAAACACATAATGCTTGCCAAACAATCCCTCTAGTTTTTTCCAAACTTCGTTTGGTGTTGAGCACGAGTCAACATCATAGAGTAGATAAGAGGAGATAGAAAAAAAAAAGTATCACTTAGGATTAATCCATCTTGTTGAAGTATTTTTATTTCTAAATGACTATTTTAGTCTCAATTTAAATATCCATTATAATCCTATAGAATCCCTTACTACACAAAAATAGCCATGCCTTTCTCTTCAAGTCAAAGTAATTGAAGGGTGTGAGGATCATTGTCATATTGTTCATTATCTATGGGTTGTTCAAATTTAATAAAATATAAAATAAAATATTTCACAAAATCAATTAATTCTATGATACCATGTCAGATTTTAAGCACAAGCACATTATCTAAGCATGAAAAAATACTATACTAGATACCTGCAAAACAAGAAAAAAGAGAGAATAAAATTGCCCAGAAATTGACTTATGAACCAAAGAGACAATTGGACTTACTAACAAATATGATTATATCATTATGATTGAATATGAATACATTATATAGAATATCTAAGAGGAATAACCAATTCTTATCTATAAACTACTGTGTATATTCCACTGCATACTTCATCACAACATATATGATAAAACTATACTTAAAAAACTTAAAATCTACACTATTGATGTTTATTCATATTTATACTTATGGATATGCAGATTAATATTTATTAATTATGCATGTAAATTATACTTATTCATAAAATAGAGAATAGTGAAATAAAAACTCACAATCCACATTAAACACAAGATATATCCTCGGAAACCCTTTCAAGAGAAAACCTAGCTGAAAGGTGAGGCCATTATACTCTCTTTCTCCAAAATGAAAATAGTTGCAATTGTAAATAACTAAGGATTTTGTCACATATGAAACTAAAATGAAAATATCATCTATTCTTGCTCTCTCCCTATCCCTCTTGGATACTTTGTTAGTCTATGGAACAAAAATGCACTTGAAAAGAATGGAACCCCTTTTCTTCTTAGTGGTCCGGTTATAGCACAAGCCGATAGCCTACTAGTGGTTAGGTTTGACTCCTTCAACTCTTAACCATAGTCAATATATGTAATCCTATAGAATATTATTCATCATAATCACATGGCTATACCCTTTTCCATTTATGGGTGCTGACATGGCATCCTCTCCAATTATAGTGGACAAAACATGAGGATCAACTTTCGAGTGGAATAAATTTTGAATACAAACTTTGATTGAGGTGATTCTTGTGGAGTTGGAAATGTCTCTATTTATAGTATAGAAAAAATGGTTGCTTTTCTAATGAAACAAATTTTTACCCCCAAAAAATGTCATTTGATGCCTCAAAATGCTCCTAGAATGTTTTAGACCCCAATTTTCCAAACTGGGTCATGTTCGTTAATTCCTCCACTTTTCCACTATAAAATCATTTATGTGGATGAAAAAATATAAATATCTTATCCATATGACACTTCCCCATTTTGCGAGCCTTTTGGTCACCAAAATCTTCTACTGAATGAGGTGAGGAAATTTTTCCTCCACCTTCTCTCGGGTATACTATTTAGCTTTTCCTAGAACATAACCTTTCAACTCAATTTCCAAAGGTCATATTACCCTTGTCTCATAGTTATGTACCTATTCTACAAAATTGTATCTTATTTCAACGCTTCCTAAGCATCTGGTGCCAAATCCTCTACATATGTAAGACTTGTTTCTCTTCCTAATCTAACATTGAAAGCTCATAGAGTTTCATATTCTCTACATTCATAATTGAGTAAATACACATGTATGGGGGTATATGGAGTCTATAGGAATTATATCCCACATTTTCTAGTATTTCAAAGGGACCATACCACAAAACCTTCATTTTATTATCAGGACCTTGTAGCTTCTCCTTGTTCAACTGTAACCATAATCTATCTCCTACCTTGACTGAATTTTTTGTTATATGTTGATCATGCATGGAATTATATGTTTCTTGTGACTTTTATAGTGAAACATGTACCTATATATGGATTTTCTCGATCCTTTCAACAAATTTTTTAGCCCTCAAGGCATCCCTTGTAAGATCCTCGCTTACTCTTCCTTGTTGCCCATATGCAATATCCATAGGTGAAGTTGGAAAATATATAAAACAAGTTTCAAATGGGGACTTTCCAATAAAAGTGTAGACTTCTCTATTATAAGAGTGATGTATATATACTATATTTTCATCCCAGGTCTTTGGATGCTTCTGATTGTAACCTATCAAAATTTGCACCAAATGAGGAAAATTTGAAGGATGGAAATTTATTGTAAAGTTTAGAAAGCTTAGCGAATATTAGTAGTCCATGATATGAAATTTGTCAATTTTTGGGGATATTTCTCTAAAAATATTCAATTTTTTAATTATTTTATATAGTATTTGTAAAAAAATTTGGTGATTTGTAAGGTAAATAATTTTATACTATAAAATTTTGGTGAAACATTTATAGAAAAATGAAAATTAAAAAATTTGTCTTTTGGAAAAAGCACGGAAAATTAGCTCACCTGTGAATATTAGCCCCTAAAAATTTCTAAGGCACCAAAGTCCTCTTGAATACTTCTATCTTCCCACTTTTTCATGGATGGAATCCTATAGACCTATCGATGCTCATGGGGGAAATGACCTAGGGTTCATATGTTTTCCAACAAAATCACCATGGGTACTAGCATTGTTAATGTCCACAAGCAAACGATGTATCACATAACGCATGCAATGGCTTTGCAGAACCTTCGAAGGTTATCCAAGGAGACAAGGGAATAGTAGATATTTTTAATTCACAATGACCCAACCCATGCTATCATAGTTACTATATGTCACAAACAATATCATTGCATAAGCATACATTTCCAACACTTACTATGCACATTATAGTTTCTTAAATATTATATACAACATTGGTTGCACATACCACATATTTAAACAAAAAACTGATTGTTCGATAGGCCTCCATAGTATATGAGCAATATTAACTTCAAAAAGAATTAATAATAGAACATAGAGTACATTCCTTATATAACAACATATAAAGTAATTACATAGGAAAAAAATCGAGAACTTTGCGTAAACTCAGAGTCCATTTATAACATTCACCATTGACACAAAGCATTTAAACATTGAAAACTTAGGTCTAAGAAAAAAATCCTAGAGAGCCTGTATTTATATTAACTAGAAACATATAAATATACATAAGTTTATGTGTCTAATAGAAAATACTTAGGAAGTAGTCCTTCATATTATGCAACTAGAAAATGCCATATAGTACATATTAATACATTAACTACATAGATACACCATATAGAGCCTCAATACATTTATCTCTATGGAATCCATCAATAGAACATGGACAGTGGCGCAAAATAAATTTATATTATAGAATATAACATAACATAGTAGAGTAGAGAACTCAATCCCTAAGAAACCAAGTGAATAACATATAACCAATTGAATTGTGAAAAAATGGAACAATTGAACCTGTGATCATCAACAATGATCCTTTTTATGGTGGGGGTATTACATATCCATCTTGGGGAATATCCCTCCAACTCACCTAGATGAGTTGTCCTCATACATGCCAACTTCTACTTCTTGTCACACCATACCTTGTCGAATCTCCACCTTAGCCCATATCTAACTGTTCCTCATTGTTGGTAGATACCCTATCGACTAGGAAATATTACAATTACTGTACAATAATATTCAACCTTTGTCTCACATCTTTGCAGTTTTTCGAGCATCTATATGGTATTATATGTGTGGTATCGATCCCCTCCTACACAATACTCCTATACTTGGGAATAATTTCAAAATCCCCTCGTCCCCTTCCCTTCTTTACCCCAATGATCAAGTAACACTATTTGTGGCTTGTCCTTGAGCCATTTTTTCATTGTTGTACATGGAGGGAAGGGAGGACTTCAACAACATTTCCACAAACTTATCAAATGATTCATTCGCTTTGTGTGCAACAACTTCGATCCTTTACATTTTTTTGACGAGGTTGGAGACATCTTCTATAGACATTAGGGTATAATGGAGCAGTGGCTCAGTCTCCATAATAAGATAATGCATTGTGCCATGTGCTTTGGCATGAACATCAATGAGCTTTATGGCATCATCTTGCAGCTGCTCAAATTTTCATGTCATTAATTGTTTCTCCACTCTCCACTAGTTAAAATGTTTGCTTAAGGCTGTACTCACAAGCATCATAGCTTGGTGTTGTGGAGTGATAAAATATAATAGATTTCTTTGTATGTTTTCATTCTTCTAATTAGAAACATATATAATTATGCCAATTTCCTTGAGTTTGGCATTGTGTGAAAAATTGTTCTAGAGCTTTATAGTAGTCTCATAGAGTTTGACACACTCTTGTTCATTGTTCCACGCACGTTCAAAGGATTTAGAAGTAGTGTGCACTTTATCCCTTTTGTCAATTTCCTTTGGTGGGGTGGTAGGTTTTATATATAGTTTTTAACTCCCCCACCTTTGCCTAAAGGCTATGAATTACTTGTTTGATCTTTGATAGTTTTTCTTCTAGCGGAACATTAACCTCCATAGGCACATCGAGCATGTTTTTGTATACTGCTTTGATAGCTTGTTGAAGTGCCCCTTATATTTCCTCTACTTGGTGCATTGCCTCTTCCAACTATATTTTTTCTTCTTGTAAAGCTTGGTGTGTAAAGGTAATCTAAACTAGGTCTGTTGTTGTTTCTTGCACTCTAAACTAGACATCTTGTGAAATAGAATGTTGCAAAGAATGTCAAATGGACATAATTAATTGTGAGATAATCAAGTACACCTGTGGTAATAATTCGGTGCACTACTAGACTCCAATATCCATGAAATGTACCACAGCCATTGGCACGACTAATTTGTGAGGCTTTGAGGATGACGCAGATGGTTACAATGGTTCTGGTTGGGTCTTTAGCATAGGGTGTGTGTTGGTTAGCTTTTTTACTGCCACGAGTTTTGGCATGTTGGGTGTGGGAGTTGTTACCCTTGAAGACTCTATCATCAAATTGAATTGTTCATCTACCATTGAATTTGGTCCTATACCTCCCTTTATTCCTGGGTTACCTTCTCCATGGCTATGAAAATGGGCACATTCCATTTTTATATCACACATTTTAATTGTATGGGCAACCTCTCCAAATATTTATACGACAGACTGGGTTTAATCCCTGTCAGATTACTCACTTTCATATTTTACCTCACTCCCTCTTTTGGACTAGTATTGGCATCTTCTCTTTTTATGGTGTGGTATATTCCTCCTCTAGTATTACAGTGGCATGATAGGACACTCCCAGTCTAGTTACTTCAATGGAGGCTCCAGATGAGTCTTTGTGTGGGGTGCAATATACTCTTTTAGTTACCCATTTATTAGCTAAACCTTTGGGTCTATCTTGGTCCTTGAGTTGACGTCCTTGACATTTGGCGATGTGTTGGGAACAAACACATTTGGTACTAATATATCAGGAAATAGTACCCTCCCCTAACCACTCATTGAAAATATATAATACAATAGCCTCATCAAGCTTATATATGCATTGTAACCACCTCTCTTTAGGGTCATCTTTGGCCTAGATGTACATGAAGTGAAGAGTGGCACAAAGGCATTCCACTAGGCCATAATCTATCATAGTTGATATTGTAATGTGTGGTACTTTCCTAATTACATGGATAATTACTTCTTTCCACATGTAAAAATTGGCATTGTTATCTTGTTGTTTCTTCTTATATGCAATAAAGCATGACACACCAAACCTAGGTGTGACAGAGTTAGGGTTATTTAAGATAGGAAAGGTGACATCCTTTGGTATTTTACATGTGGTAAGAGTGATCGATATCAATAGCCATGAGTAGTGGAATAAACCCATATAGCCTTTCCTAGGCACATAAAGGCTATATTAAATCTCTCCTTCTACACTTAATAATGATTTTTTAGCTTTAATATGTTCTTAGGAAGATTTAGAAATAATTTCATATTATGTGCCTAATATTATTTAATTTTGTAGAATATTATGAGAATATTGGGTAGATTATGAAGACATGGAGGATGAGATAATATAGGGACTTTCTCCCTACTACAGGATGACCAATATTAGATCATGAATGACCAATATATGATGGAATTATTGAACAAATTCTAGAGCTCTAGTGATTGAGAAAATATAGGAATGTGCTCCATGTCATTTAATGCAAATTCCTAGTGTTGGGAACTAGATCCACTTTTTGAGGGGTTTTGGAGGGGAAAGTTGCATCCTTTCAAGAAGAATGCTTCATCATCACTTTGTCTAATTACCAATTCGAATTTTCCTCTAGAGGAATGTATTTCTTAGTATTTGTGTGGAGAAAACTTGTTATTTAGAAGCTCCACTTTCATTTCTTTGAGGGATGTACTTGGATTGATTCAATTAATGAATTTTGGTGCCATTTTTAGCTTCTAAATCTTGGTTTCCTTCATAAGACTCGGAGTATCCTTGGTCTTGGCCATCCTAGAAGCCTTAAAGCCCTCTTGTACAATTTGTTTATTCCCTTTAAATTTCTTTTGCACTTGCATCTCTTATTTCTACATTTAGTGTTCATCCCTCTTTTATTGCAGGTTAAATTGGTTAAATGTTATGCAACCAACTCACAAAATAGAAGAAAAGATAGATCAATGACTAAAAAATTATCCTCTTCGAGGGGAAAACCTCCTTTACATTACATAAATGAAAAATTCTTGGATGATACAAATGATAAGACCTCCTTGGTATATATAGAGGTATAAGGGACACAATATAATTAGAGCCTACATATAAATAATAATGTAAGGGAACAACAATAATAGTAGTGGGTTTCTATGGGGCAAAACAATAACAACATGGTGGATACATGGGTACAACAATAACAATAGGCTCTACAATAAAAATAATAATAATGGGAATATACAAGTATTATAGGGGCCTAACATGCTTCTCTCCTTCAAAAAAGTGTTGTCCTCAACGCTTGAGTAGTTTTGGATGCTTCTATATAAAATTCTCGTCCTCCCATGTGGAATAATTAGTGTGTAAGTTCTTCCACTTAATGAGATACTCTGAAATTAATCTATTTTGTGGTTGTTGGGTTCTTGTTACCGTGATTGCGTCAGGTTCAAATATGATTTTTCCATCTTCGTTAAGTTCTGGGAACATTATTTGAACTTGGAGCTTGTCACCAATAACCTTCTTCAAGCATGAAACATGGAAAAATGGGTGTACTCGGGAAGCTACAAGAAACTCCAATTTGTATGCCATAGTACCAATCTTTTGCAACACCTTGTAAGGACCATAATAATTGGGTGATAATTTATTATCCTTCTAAGCTTGCTTGAGGGACATTTGTTTGCATGGTTGTAGCCGTAAGAATACTGAGTCACTTAAATCAAAACTTCTTTCAGTACAATGTTGATACGCCCGTTGTTTCATTCAATTCTGCGCCAAAGTGAGGTTATCCTTTAAGAGTTGTAAAACTTGTTGTTGATTCTTGATGTGATCTTCCACTACTTGAACCTTAGAATATTCTCTTAAAGATGATGTGATGGATGGTGGATGATATCCATAAAGTGCCATAAATGGGTTCATTTTTTCTACCATATGAAGGAAGTGTTATACCACCATTCAACTAGATCTAACCACTTGACCCACTGTGTTTGTTTATTAGATACAAAGCAATGAAGATATTCTTCCAAATGTTTCCTCATTATCTTACTTTTCCCGTAATATTGAGGATGATAAGATGAGATATGAGCTAATTGAGTACCAAAACAAGAAAATAATTCCATCCAATAATTTCCAGTCAAAATGGGATCTCTCTCACTTACAATAATAGTTGGGTTTCCATGTGGCTTTTGAATTGTTTCCATAAATGCAGTAGCAACTGCACTAGCTTTAAAAGGATGATATAATGCACAAAAGTGTGCATAATTGGTAAGTATATAAACTACCACCATGATGACACTCTTGAATTAAGAATTGGGTAAACCTGTGATAAAATCCATTCATATCTCCTAGCAACACTGGATTGCAATGGCTAAATGTTTTAAAAGACCCGAGGTCTTAATTGTATCAACTTTATTTTGTTGGAAAGCCAAGCATTTTGCCACAAAATTATGAATATCAGATTTAAGGCCATCCCAAAAAAATTCCTTCTTTACCCTGTGGTAAGTTTTGAAAAATCCCGAGTGCCCTCCTAAGGGGGAGGTGTGCAATTCCAAAAGAATATTTTTCTTGAGTTGGTATTCTTACAAATATATAAGCGATCATTGTACCATAATGAATCATTTTTCTAGCTAAACGTATCAAATGTACTGGGATATTGCTGCAAGTTTTAGATGAGTGTCCACACATCTTCACCATTCTTACATTCATCCCTTGCTTCAGTTATCCAATCAGGTTTGATAATAGAAATGGAACAAAAAAATGCTTCTACACCCTCATCCTTCCTTGAGAATGCATCTTCACCAACATTTTGCTTCCCTTTTTTTGTAGATGATTTCAAAGTCATAATCCAAGATCTTTGTGACCCATTTTTGTTGCTCCTTTGAAGATAGCCTTTGTTCCAAAAAGTATTTAAGACTATCATGTTTTGTTTTTACCTTGAAGTGTCTTCCCATTAGGTAAGTTCTCCATTTCTTTAGTGCATGTATTATTTCCAACATTTCCTTCTCATAAATAGGTTTGTGTAAATAATATCCTTTGATTGGATGACTTTGAAAAGAAATGGGTTTTCCTACTTGCATTAAAATGATACCAATTCCATTTCCTGAGGCATCACATTCCACAATAAAAAAAATTGTGAAGTCTGACGTAGTTAAGACCGATGCTTGACATATTTCCTCTTTAAGATGTTCAAAGGCCTTAGTTTCTTCTAGAGTCCAAGAAAATGCATCTTTATTTAGTAATGTTGTTAGAGGTGCTGCTATTCTCCCATAATTCTTAACAAACTTACGATAATACCCTATCAGCCTGAGAAATCCTCGAAGATGCTTTATGGTTGTGGGGATTTTCCATTCCTTAATGGATTTAATTTTGTTAGGGTATATCATCAAAAAATACTAACACAAATTTTCTTAGAAAGGGTTTAAAATAGAATTCATCAAACCTTGAAAAGTGGAAGGAGTATTAGCAAGGCCAAAAGGCATGACCAAAAATTCATAATAACCCTCATGAGTTCAGAATGTTGTTTTCAGAATGTCTTTGGTCTTCATTCTAATTTTATTATTGTTGCACACCTAATCCTCTATGGGTAGGTGTGGAAGGTGAATAGTCACAAAGGATTCCAAGTGACCTTGGAAGATGAACCCAAGAGTCACACCATTGTATTATAAATGTACATCTATGGTGGATAATATGTATAACTAACGCTTATCTTTCTATGTGTGTGTTTTACCCTCTCCTCCACCATGTGTGTGTTTAACATGGTATCAGAGCCATTTGTTTAGTGGCCTCTATGTAAATGTGAGTAATGTAATTTATGTTCACTGTCCATTTCAGTGTATTAATTTACTGACTGTGAAAAATTCAATCCTCCAGCCTTCGCTATTCCATTTCCCTCCGCCAACCCCGTCCATCCCTTCGACTCCCACAGTGCTGCCTTCTACTCATTCCTTCCATCCTCGCAGCCTCCCGCACACTACTGCTACGTGCTCCCTCCGCCCTCCTATGAATCACATATTACACATTGCAGAGTGACAGTGTCATACAATTGTGTGTGACTATGGTGGTATCTAGGTATACCGACTCCCGACTTCATGGTAATTTTCCATATTGTTGGACATAAACATGCTCCTTGCATGTTGCACCCCTTCACCTCTTGGTTATAATGACTCAATCGGCCTCACCCTCGGCACCTCCACCTTTGTCAGGGCCAGTGAATTTCATATGCATAGAGGTGACTGCACCTATGTGTTATTCATTCAGGTATATCGCTCTCTAGTTCGTCAAACATGAGAGATTCTGTCGGTATACCACTCTTTGGTGCGTCTTATCCTCCAAGTGGTATCCCGGTTCTACAATTCTCATCCCACCGCATTATAACACATTTCTCATTCATAATATCAATTTCTCCATTATATATAACATTGCCTCTCTTTCATTTCATATACCATTGTGCATATCCGTTCACATACCCTCATAATAGTGTTTTGAATCTTCCCTCGGCACCTCATCTGTGGGCTCCCTCACCATCTCCCCCACACCGGCTCCTCCGCTTCACCTCCCACTCAACATTCTGGTTTCTCCTATCAATACACTTCGCTCTCGACTCCCCTATCATAAACGTCCTCTTAATAATTTGGGTATTATTCATCCAGACAGAGGATTATAAGGGTATGTGAATTATGGAATTTAAAAGTTGATAAGTTGTGACAACATGTGGTTTTTATTGAATGGGATAAGCTGGCATCCTCAAGAGAGTTGGTACTTGTTGCCTCATTTCTTGGTGGTTTGGCTGACACTGCGCATGCTACACTGGACTTCTCAACAGTCACAATGCTCCTCCCTTGGCATTCCCTTGGCACACCAAATAGGCGACTGAGGGAATGGTAGACATGGCCACAATGGAGTTGAGACGCCTCCTCGGTCAATTCAAATTCTACATAGAAAACTGAGCAGGTTGAATTGATACTTTTATTATTATTTATCTGATATTTTGAAATCATTATGCTACGCAATGCTGGAGTGGGAGGGCATGGTGAATCAAATATGGTGATGTAATCAAATATTTTGCGTATCGACTGGAGAACTTGTAGCTCATCGCAAAGAGCCTCGTTCCCTCTCGGTAACTCACGATGAACACGTGATAATTCTTCTATGTTTTTCTCGTCTCGGCCTGGTTCTTCTGTAGCTTCAACTTCTTCTATCTCACCATCATTGGCTATCTCTATAGCCTCTTCTAGAGTGGGGACTCTGTCATGTGAATTTCGAAAAGCTTGAAATGCGTGTTCAAATCTTCTAATACTCTTAATTAAATCTTGTAGCTCATGGTTAGTTTCTTGCTCCACTGCAATCTGAGAGAGAAGAATTTCAATAAGCTGGGATTTATCTAGTCTTGATAGATTGTTGAGTCTTTATTTTTTTCACAAAATGGCCAAAATTGATAATATATTAGAGCTGTTAAATACTCTAATACATTCTACTATAAATGAGATAGTAAATGTTAGCAAAGACACTCTTTTTTACATCCAGATCTGTCTACATAATGCACAAGAAAATATTGAATTTTTGCAGCTTGAATCTCAGATTAAGCAAGCAGAATTACAACAGAGGAGTCATCATTCTGAACTTGTTTCTGTTCAGAAAATTGAAACAAAATCCTATAAGCAGCAAGTGAATAATGTTGCAGTTGATTCACATTCAGTGCCTAGTTCAAAAGAAGAATTTTATGCAGATGCAGATGTTCACACTTCGCTTCCCAAGCCCATCATCAGACCTTGGGAAGATCTTGTCCACAACAAGCACAGAACAGGTCTTGGATATGACAAGGAGTTGTCCTATCATATTCCAGACTACTCCAAGCCCATCAAATTTCAGAGTGCAAGATTCCTTTATGAAAGTTCACATTCAATTATTCTAGATCCTGCTCCTCTTCCAAAGCAGCAACAACAAATTGAAAAATGCAAACACTGTGATCAATTTGGCCATATGAAAGATCACTATTTTGATCTTCACCCATGCAAGCACTATGGTCAGCACACCCATTATTCACAAAGATGCTTCAGAAACAAGCCTCCTATAAGAGCAAATATTCAACTTGGATGGATCGCTTCTTGCCAATGGGCATCAACAACCAAGAAGATGTTTAAGTCGCATGTCAAAACTTGTTTTAGAATATTGAACAATCTTGCAGTTGAGTTTTCGCCATCATCTCACCTTGTACCTGACATGGGGGAAAATGGTGGTCATCTACAAGCTTCGACACCACATCAAGCAAGCCTGAGCCACAATCTCTCATTTCGGATTCAGAGTTGTAGCCAGAGACACAACAGTTCAAGCGAGCCTGAGCGACAATTTGTTATTCTGGATTCATAGTTGTAGTCAGAGACACAGATGCCCATGAGCATGCCTTTGGTTGGTGGACAACCTTAAACCATCCATGTGAGATTCATATTCTTCCTCTTCAAAGAATTCAGAGCACTTCCTCTAGAAGAAGACTTCAACTTCTTGCCAGCCTTGGTAGAGTTCCGGGAAATGCATCAAGCATTCCAATGTTGGTGGTCATCTTTAAACCATCACAGGTTGTAGACCTCCATTTTTCTAGGTTGAAGGTCTCCCTTTTCAAATATGAGGGACACTTCCTCTAGTAGAAGCCCTCAGCTTCTTTCTAGATTTGGAAGAGCTTCTGGAAATGCAATAAGCGTTGCGTTCTAGTGTTGGTGTTCATCCTTAAACCACCTCTTTATGCCAACATTTCAGAGAGCCGATTCAACCTAAGTGTTGCCATGCATACTTTACAGATTTTAATTACAACTCTCTTCTTGGACTCACACATACCCCTTCAGATTAAGGGGGGGAATGTTGGACACCTAATCCTCTATGGGTAGGTGTGGAAGGCGAACAATAAAAAATGAGTCCAAGTGACCTTGGAAGATGAATCCAAGAGTCACACCATTGTATTATAAATGTACATATATGGTGAATAATATGTATAACTAACACTTATCTTTCTATGTGTGTGTTCTACCTTCTCCTCCACCATGTGTGTGTGTTTAACAATTATATCCTCAATGAAGATACAACTTGGTGAAGTAAGTTGCTCAATGTAATTCATCCAACAATTCATCAATGACATGAATGGGAAATTTATCTTTAATATCGATATAATCTGGACACATCCGCCATGATTGATCATTCTTGTGCACCAATACTACTAGAGCAGAGAAATAAATTTGGCTGGTTTGAATTATACCCACCTCTTGCATTTTTGTGACCATATATTTAAATTCACTCTTTTGGGAATATGGATATCTGTAAGGTATGATTTTGGAGGAACACTTCCTGGAATCAAATGAATAGACTTATCATTATCATGAATAGGTGGGAGACCTTTGGGAGTCTCAAAATCCTTGGAATGATTTTCCAAGACTTTTTGGAGATATGGAGAAATAGATGATTTCAATATTTGAGCCTCTAGTGAGCATAATTTTGCAATGATACCAAATTTTTGTTTCTTCAAAATATTTTTCATGCCATTAGAAATAATTATTTTTTCATGTTTCCTTGTGAAACCCATTAATTCAAATTCCTTTCCTTCCCAAAAAAAATTAAAGAAAAGTTCTTGAAAATTAAAAGTTTTTGTCCCCAAAGATTGTAACCATTGGACTCCTAGTACAACATCACCACCACCCATTGGAAACATTGCAAATTCCAATAAATATTCCCCCATGGTTAGATTGATATTATGGAACTTTCCAAAGCAATTTATAGTTCCTCCATTTGCAACCATCACTTGAAATTTTGGTGCTAGATATAAGAATCAATTCAATTTCTTGGCTATCTTACAATGAATAAAAATATGGGTACTTCTAGAATCAATCAGAAATATTACCTTTTTCTTCTTGATATATCCTTCTATATTGAGAGTTTGAGGAGTGGTAATTCCGTCCTATGCATTACAATATATGGTTAGATACATTTCTTCTTTCTCTAGGGTTGGTTCTTGGTGTATATCCTCCTCTTTTGATGTTTGTTGTTTCTTTTCTTCCTCATCTTCACAATCTATGTAGAATAATTTATTCTCAGCACACTTATGACCTATAGTGTATTTTTTATCACAACTTTAATTAAGCCCTTTTTATTTTTTTTCCTCCAATTATTGTGGTGTCAACCTTGTAGGTTGTGGAAGACTAGGAGCAACAACACTTTCATCTTTATAGTTGTGGGTGGTAGTGTTGGAGTAGGGTCCCTTCGGGTAAAGCAATTTTGAGTATTTTTTGGTTAAGTTTTTGTTTATACGTGTTGCACGCAGATGTCAAAGGGCCTTTGGGGTAGGAAAAAGTCCCTTAATTATTGTAATGGGAAAATGAGAAAACCGTGAGTCTCAAACCATGGTTTAAGACCATAGCATGTGTGTGTTTGTAAATATATAAATATGTAAGAATCAAAGAAGGATATATATCTTATCTCATATCATATATGGATGCTATTTTTATGTTTTATGTTCTGATCTAAGTTTAGGTCGGTTGGTTTGGGTAGAAAGGCTCCTACTAGCTGTGTGCATGGAGACCTAGTCTTGAGCTGTGTGCACGAACTCAGAATTTTATGTGATCTTTGTGGTTAGCTATATTAGATTTGTTATGTGTTGCTTACTGCGATTCTAGATCTAAATATGTGCTATTGAATGTGTATTTAATGATAAGATTGCATATGTGAGCAAGTATTATTCTGATTTAACTATTAGATCTGAATTGAGTGTAATGATCTGTTCTATGCAAGTCTACGTTGAAATAAGGGTTAATTCTGTAATTTTTTGTGAATGTGTAAGGGTTAAGTTTGTTTATTTGGTTGCTTGAAACTGCTTTACTGTTTAAGGGTTTATCTACAAGTAGATCTAGCTTCTGCGAAGGATTAGATCTGATTGGAATATAATCCGTGACACGTATCTATTAATGCATATTTGTTAAGGGTTTTATCCACGCTTAGAATTGGTTTCTTGGGAAGTTTTGTGGAGACAGATAAGCATTAAGGGTAAAACACACATCAAACACTCCCTCAAGGTGCAGAAACCTTGTTCGAGCACCCCCTGATACTGCTTCGGGTGAGACTGTGGTCTATGCAAGAAGATCATTGCCGAAAGGGCCAGTAGTTGGAAGGTTTTGTTTCTTGCACAGAATACTCCGAACTTGGGTCACGACCCCTTAAGCCAATAGGTAGACTTATTTGTTGCCATAATTTTTCTTTCAAATTTTCTTTCCACCCTGAATGCCTTCTCTAATGAATCAATTTCCCAAATATGAACCTAATTTTGGATGTTATATTTTAAAGTCTCTATGAAGATATCAATCCTATGCTCCTTTGGATTATCGGTTACCCTAATATTAAATTTTCGGAAGTCTTCAATGTGCTCCACCATTGAACCATTTTTTTTTAGATTTATCAACTGACTAAAGAATATGTTTCTTTGTGTATCTTCTTAATGTGCTATCATTCCCTTATTAACATTTGACCAGGTGAAAAGTGGTTTACAAGAATAAAGCCATATATACCATGCAATCTGATTGGGTTCTAAATATAAATATGAAATAAATACCTTTTGTGAGGTTTGCACATCTTGTAGAACAAAATATTGCTCCATATGTAATATCCATTTTATTGGATCGTTGCCATAAAATTTCCTCATATCTATATTTGGAATGTGGTGGTTCTTAGATCACACCGTGGAGTCTCTAAAATCATAATTCATATTCCTTTTATCCTCATCATGATTTTCATAGATTACCTTATCACCATCGGGAAGCCTTTCTTGCAACAACATTGTCAACCCTTCTATGTGTGATTTTAAACCATCCATGTCACCTTTTAATTCTACCTTTAAACCATCCATATCCCCTTTAATTTCATCTTTGGTTTCTCTTTGTGAGAGCAAAATTTGTTGCACTTGGTCTTGTAATTTTGATATATCATGTTGCAATTATTCCTCTTCATGCATCATAGTAGAGCTTTCTAAGGGCTTAATGGGTGTAGAATTATTTTTTCCTAGAGGAATTTTAGAACCCAATACTAATATTTATGTTTTAATATTCCCTTGGAATCACTTCAAACTATTTTTTTAAACAAAATCTATGTTATTTTATTAAAATAATACACCTTTTTCTTGCTTTTAGGAGCTCGATTTCGAAACGGTTGTAAATATGTAATTTCATCTCTCCAAGATCTGAATTTCAGTCCTATGGTGACCTGATTGTGTTCTGGTTCAGTAGATCTAACTTGTACATAGTTCCTCTTGTTACGGTTTTGAATTTTGGCCCTGAAATTTCTACAGAAGAAACTACCATTTGTGATATTTCTTTCAATATTTATGAAATTCAAATCCGATGCTCGACGAGAAAGTTATTCTTATTTTATCTTGGTCACTATTTTAGGACTAAATTATGGAGCATACAGAAACCCTAACTTGTTCAGCCCATATATCCAAAAATATAATGAACCAAGATCTAAAATTCATACAAGAAGTTCACCAATATTTCGGCTCCACGTGGTTGCAATTTCAACTTCTAAAGCTTTGTAGAAAATAACATTATAGATAAAATTCCAAGATGACCTGTTTGAAGCAGGGAAACCCTATAATCCAAAGATATTATACAAAATTTTATGCAACCAGCTCACAAAATAGAAGAAAAGATAGATCAATGATTCAAAAATTATCCTCCTCAAGGGGGAAACCTCCTTTACATTACATAAATGAACAATTCTTGGATGATACAAATGATAAGACCACCTTGGTATATATAGGGGTCTAAGGGATGACAATATATTTAGAGCCTACATATCAATAATAATTTAAGGGCACAAGAATAACAATAGTGGGCTTCTATGGGGCACAACAATAACAACATGGGGGATACATGGGAACAACAATAACAATAAGGGGAATATACAAGTATTATAGGGACCTAACATTAAATGATTGAAATGATTTTTTTGCAGGTTATTTACAGATTCACAATGATGATGCATCCTTAGAACAACTTTGAAAAAGTGTATTCATCATTGATCTACATGGATTGGTTTACTAGTTCAGAAATCTAGAATTTCTTGAAGTCTCTTCTACCAAAATAGTAGTAATTTTCTGTTATATTTTAGAACATGTTAATGAGATTCATTTGAGTTGATTCCATTTGTGTTGAGTCATCAAAACATCCAAGTTAATAAAAAAATTTACTCCATAGAATTTTCACTTGATTAGGTTAGGAATTTGATAGGTTAACTAGCGCACTAATTATTGAATTTCCAGTTTTTGTAGTAGTAATTTTATGTTATTTTTAGCACATGTTAAAAAAGGTATTTTTGAGTGATTCCACTTGGAATGGAGTCCTAGGAAATCATACTTCATAAAAAAATTGTCCCATTTCATTTACATCTTATTTTCTTGGGAATTCAGCAGGTTATCTCAAAGAGTGGCACTCCTATAGCAATATTGTCACTGTTGTAGAAATCTTGTAGCAGTTCTGTAGAAATGTGTTTTCGAGATCGTACTTGCTCAAATTCATTCCAAATTCATTATAGAAGTATATTTATATCCTATGAATTCTATGAGGCAATTTTGGTTGATTTGAGGCTTGGTTAGGTCACCATTTAGCTCTTACAATGCTTACTTTTTGAATCTTGATTTCTGCAATTAGTCTAGATTTCCTTTATGGAATTTACTTCAAGAAAAGTGTGCTTTCCTTCTTGAAAAAGTATTCTAGGACTTTTATTTTCAGAAAAATAGAATATATTTCCTTTAATTTCGTTTATTTTCCCACAATATATATTAGATTTGCTTAATTTTTCATTCTGCTTTACAATTTTTCAAATAGAATCGATATCATTTCTACCATTTAATTTCTAGAAAAAGTAGAATAGGTTTTCTTATTATTATTTACCTTAGGATAGAAGGATTACCTAGATATTTTCTCAATTTAATTTGATTCATTACCTTCTTTCAATTGCATAAAAGGAGTCAGACTAGGAAGAGAAAGGTTTATGCTGCACATACAATATTGACCCATCTTAAGTTTGTATGAACGTCGGGTTGATAATTTAAGTTGATAGCCTCAGGAGTTCCAAAATTATTGTTTCAATACTAGGGCTCATCACTTTTTGACATCATTTCTAGGGAGGGTTTCATAGAAATCACTCTCTTGTTCTTGGAATGATTCATTCCTTATTTTCTGTAAAAAAAAAATAAAAAAAAAATAGGCATCTCTTATTTCACTAACATTCACATTCAAGTTTTTTTTATAAAAACAAAAAAAATCATATTCTTCAATGCCACAAATCCGCTACTTGATCATGTGCAGGTAGAAGAAGAAGATGTGGCAGAGAAGTTAGAATAAGGCATGGAGGAAGCCTACTTTGACAACTCATATCCACAAGATATGAATTAGCCCTCCTCTTTCAATACAAGTTGCAATGCACAATTTCAACCTTGGTATCCACCTAGCACCTCAGCTTCGTCTTCATGGTCTTATCCTTCCCAATGGGGTAATCCATATTCATGGCCTTATCCTCCACAATATGTCATTCCTCTATTTCATCCATATAAACACCAATATATTTGATGGGGTGATCCATATTTCCCTCAATATCCTCAATATCCTCCATACCACACTCGGTGTTATCCATCCCATCCACCTCCACCACAACCACATCCTCAATCAAAACCATTTCAAATACCCACTCGCACTTAACTATCTGAACAATAATTTTCAAATGCAAGAAATAAAATAACTCAACCCACTTACAATGTTGAGATAAAAAATCTCCAAACACATCCTCTTGATCCAAATATTCATCTTGGATTGGAAAGAGTATTGTAAAGACTAAATTATCTTGCTCATGTTGAAGAAAAACATCGAAAAGAAGAAGTTTCAGAGGAGACTAAAGAATCATGGACCACATTTGATGGAGAGAAACCATTAGATCCTTTATCTGTTCAAGGGGCTAATCAAAAAATGGTAGAAGATTTGAATGGCACAGAAAAAAATACGTGAAGAATGATTGAGATGAACAAGGAAACCAAGGGAATCAAAGCTATATTGAGGTTTCGTTCTAGAAAATCAACAGGATGGAGCATCACTCTCTTCTTCAACGATGCTTCATATCCTCAAAGTAAAACTAATTGTTCTCTAATATCCAGGTACATGTCAAAGCATATGTTTTGAACCTACACATGAGTTTATCTATTATGCACGTGGCTCCATTGGAAGTATTCCTAAGCTTGAAAGATATTTTTTTTCAAGTAGGGTAGGATAAATGAATAAAATTAAAAAAAGGAAAAGAAAATAAAAGAAAAATAAAAAGAGAAAAAAGAGAAAAATAAAATATCCCAGGCTAAAACCTCATTTGAGGCGCCTAGGTAAACTTACTAGTTATAAACCTCATTGAGCCAGCTAGTAGGCCTAAGAAAAAATTGAAAAAAATGAAAAGAAAAAAAATTCTTTGCTCCGTGTATATTTTTCTGATGAATGCAGGTGCTCTCCAACCTTTGCAAGCAACAAAAACAAGTTAGCACCAAAAAATAAAAAGTTGATAAAAAACCTAGTCAAAAAAATTCAAACTTCGGCTTTCTCCTCCTTTTTCCAGATGCTCCAACAGGACCAAGGCCATGTAAATCCATCAGCCTCATCTATTTCCAAAATCCACCCATCATTCTCAAGACTTTCCCATTCATTTTCCTCATTTTCCTAAAATTCTACAAGAATATTTTGTTTTACTACACGCCTGTCAAAATACACAGGGCATAAATTGTTTTTACCATATATCAAAAACTTTGAATCCATTGTCTAAGATATTTTATGGAGATATGCATATGGATTATTGTAACATGCTAAAAAAAATTTAGCATATTCCAGTGCACATTTTTCAATAAATTGGTATCCATTACCTACAACCATTTTTTATTTTTTCTTGAGATTCATGCATCCATTAGCCAATATTTTTTATGGTGAGGTGCATAAGGATGATGGAAACATTCTCAAAAAAATTCTGGTTAAGCCAGTCTAACGTTTGAGAGATATGGATAAAACATGTTTTCTACACGATTGTCTTGTAGTGCTACAAGACTGTCCAGAATTGCTACAAGAATGTGATCAACATAGAAAAATGGTTCATATCTTATGTTTTTCATCTAGGAACAAGAGGAGGAGTCAATCATAGCCTTATAATTCATTTCTCACACCACTTGACCTCTTCTCCACTCTCATTTCCAACTTTGTCCATAAAAAAACATCACTTTTCAGCCTTCTTCCATCTCTTCTGCCACTAAAAAGCCCCGTGATCCTTGTCAACAGATTACTCATGAATTATCAGTATTTTTAAAGGTAACACCTAAAGGAAATAATTATCCTAGAAGTGTTTATGTGACTGAAAAAGGAAGACACGCAGTCCTATAGTAATTTTCACATCCCTTGTCGAACCACATCTAGAGCATCAAAATTAGAATTCAGTCACTATGAGCACTTGTGGATTGCAATTTTGATCCTTCAGTAGCCACAAGACCTGATATCAGCTGCTATAAGATTCTTAATCACTCAAAAAATAGCAACATATAATCCAAAAAATCATCTTCATGAAAAACAAACCTACATCATCAAGCATCATTCAACAAGAGAACATAAAAAATAGATATATTTCTCAATAATTTGCAGAAGACATGCACAAAAACCTTATGCTTGTTTATAAATGACACATGATCAACTACAACACTCACATCAAGAGAATATTAGGAGCATAGCAACAAAAAAAACAACAAAACCTAGAGGACCTCTAGCAGATTATCAAATGTAGGTTCAATATCATCAAAGGGAACCTCCATAACTATAGCAACATCCTGCAAAAAAGAAACTCATGGTAAGGCACATGTATGCAACTCTCTAACCTCACCCTTATAACCTATTCTAGATTTAGAAAACATTAAAAGTGTGAGAATGAAGGTCTTTCATAGCCAAGCTTAATATAAGGAAGCCTCATTCTTATCTTGTAATTCACTTAACTTTTCTCCAAAGGACATTCACACATGTGTGAGATAAATGAGACAAAAATGAAAAAAGACTTAATAAAGTGGGATGTTATCATGGAGTTCAAAGCTTGTGCTTGGGGGCCAACTCAGTTAACTCAAAGCACTTTGAGTTTGCATGCAATAAAAAAGGAGTAAAATTTCAAAAAATAAAAAAATAAACGGTGGACGACCACTTGTTGGCATGCAACTATTAGTTGCTACAAGATTTGGGTTGTGTGCTATAGGATTAGAACAAGATGCTATAATACAATAACATAACAACTATAGGAGTACCAACAATGCTATAGGGGTACCAATAGTGCTACTGGAAGCTAACAAAGTGCTACAAGAAGGAAAATTTCTCCTAAAATAGCCACTAGAGCCTTAGGATGCATGGGAATATTTGAAGGAAATGGCAAGGGTGCAAATAGAGATTGTACAGGACTAGAACAAAACTACCATAGGAAGAAAAATAAATGCTACATGAGCAAGATAAAATTATACAGGAAGGGGCAGCCACATCAAAATGGAGAGAATAAGACCTCTAGGAACTCCGGGATCCTAATGCACAAATTGACCTTGGATCCTGCTACAAATTCATTGAATATGGAAGAATTATACTCAAAAAATTTACAATAACGCTCTTATTTGAGATAGAAAGGGAAAGAAGAGGAACTCAAATATGGGTGAAAATTTCAAAATTCAATAAGGTGGAGGATGTGGGCCTCATGGAGGAACAAGTGAAAAAAATGGGTAAGGAATTGGTTTTCTTGAGGCTAAAGGAATTATTCATGAGGGAGAAAATGTAGTTAGAAAACAAGAGGTTTAGAGAGAAACTGCAGGAAAGGAGGCACAACTTTCCACCATGGTAAGTTTTTCCATGAAGTTAATCCAATGCAGGAAACCATCCAAATCATATTCCATAGATATAAGGAAGGGAATTTCATGAAAAGACATCTTAGGCATAAAATAAGAACAACGGGGAAAGAAGTTGGATAGTTTGATTAGAGGATGAGCAACAATTTCAGTAGGGGGGTATGATGGGCCTCCAAATTAGACACAAATTAAGGCCCATCTTACCTTTCCTAGGAACATAAAGGCTATATTAAATATCTGATTCTACACTTAATAATGTTTTTTAGATTTAATATGTTCTTAGGAAGGTTTAGAGATAATTTCATATTATGTGCCTAATGTTATTTAATTTTGTAGAATATTATGAGAATATTGGGAAGATTATGAATTTAGAGAATGAGATAATATAGGGACTTGCTCCATGCTATAGGAGGATGAAGATTGGATAATAAATGAACAAAATAGGATGGAATTATTGAATAAATTTTGGATATCCAGTGATTGAGAAAATCCAGGAATGTGCTCCTTGTCATTTAATGCAAATTCCTAGTGTTGGGAACTAGATCCACTTTTTGAGGGATTTTGGAGGCGAAAGCTTCTCCTTTCAAGGAGAATGTTTCCTCATCACTTTGTATAAGTACCAATTTGAATTTTCCTCTAGCGATTTGTATTTCTTAGTCTTATTGGATTGATTCAAATAATGTAGTTTAGTGTCATTTTTAGCTGCTAAAACTTAGTAACTTCCTTCACATGACTCTGAGTATCCTTGGGCTTGGCCATCCTAAGAGCCTCAGATCCATCTTGTACAATTTCTTTATTCCATTTTAATGTCTTTTTCACTTGCATCTCGTATTTCTACATTTAGTGTTCATGCCTCTTTTGTTGTAGGTTAAGTTGGTTAAATTATTGAAGTGGGTTATTTTTTAGGTTATCTACAGAGTCACAAACATGATGCATCCTTATAAAAAATTTGAAAATTCATATTCATCATTGAGCTACTTGGATTGGTTTACTAGTTCACAAATCTAGAATTTCTAGAAGTCTCTTGTACCAAAATAGTAGTAATTTTATGTTATTTGTTAGAACATTTTGATGAACTTAATTTAAGAGTATTACACTTTTGTTGAGTCATAAAAACATCCAAGCTAATAAAAAAAATTACCCCATAGAATTTTCACTTGATTAGGTTGTAGAAATTTGCTGAATAATGATTAATTATTCACCGAGACTATCCTGATCACATACAATTTGAATTTATATGCAACACATAATCTCTTCCACTCAGATCATCAAACATGCGGAAATAAAACAAGCGATAGCACATCAATTCATCATACACATTAACACAGTATGTATGGGGAAAGCTTATAGCTGAAAAACCCGCAGCTATTGTGTATATTATAATGGAGAAATCAAGTAACAAACTCAGTACAATACTCCTCACAAGTACTCAGTACTTTCTCATACAGTTACCCACAATCTAGCTCAGTTTTGAACAGGTTACTGGTTCAAAACTCACCGCCAATTGCCTTGCCTCTATTGCGCAATCTAGGCCTATCTATATAGAGATCCAAGGTTCGAATCTCCTTGGCTTGACTGCGCAATTGTCATGGACAAATCCTCCAAGTGTGGTGCAATTCTCATGCACAACTGATGTCGCCACCGATAGCTAACTCCACCCTTTCATCTACCTCTTTCACTGGTCTCCACTGAACTGATCATGCACTGTAGTGAACTGATGTGTTCTTGAGTTGAATAATGAGTTACTAATTAATGAATTAAATAATATTTAATTCACTCGACTCATAACTAATTGATTAGCTATTTAAACTAATCTCAACTAGTTCAACTAAAATAAACAGAACACAACTCCACTAGCTGTCTCATTAACTCCACCAAACTTCTGCCACTGAAGTCCTAACTGAAGTCAACCATGCATGATGCCATCAAACCCTTGGGAATAGTGTAATTCCTCTGTCAGATGCATGAGCCACTTCCAAGGCTCGAATTGAAGTGCTCCAAGAGAGTAAACTGAAGTTTATAGTCTAAATATTATTAAGGGTAAATAATATTTGACTTCCCTATTTTTAGGATAGGCAGTCTAAATATAGACTTCGACCTATAGGTCAAAAAAATAGAGGTCCATCTATTTTTACCAACATGACCAATACTCCAAGAATAACATACTGCAACCCCTGGACTATGCTCCATATGTCTAAAAATAGACATAGTCTAAAAATAGACTTTGCGCCAGAATTTGCCTGCGGGCCCACTTAGTGAAGGCGACTTCATTTCACTAAGCTCCATCATCTTGCTGCATTTTCAACACTCCCTCTCAGCAAGATATGGATTATCTGCAACCCCTATCCTGCCTCTGTGGAATTCAAACTTGCTCCTGGTGAGCGCCTTCGTCAGGATGTCGGCATCCTGATCCTCCGTGGGAACATATGAAAGCATCATGATTCTCCGCTGAACACAATCTCTAATATGATGGTACCTGATGTCGATGTGTTTGGACCTATCATGAAATACTGGATTTTCCAAGAGTTTAATGCAAGTCTAGTTATCACAGTAGATCATTGTAGGCTCCAAATGCAACCTGAACAATCCAACGAGGATCTTCCTCATCCAAATAGCCTCGCATGCAGCCAAGCTAGCTGCCATGTACTCGGCCTCTGCTGAACTGAGTGCCATGGATCTCTGCTTCCTTCTGTACCAGGAAACCGCTGTCGACCCAATGCTGAAAACTCCTCCAGAAGTGATCTTCTGGTCCGTTGGGCTCCCTGCCCAATCTGCATCAGTGAAGCCAGAAAGCTTCGCTCCATCCTCTTGTCTGTACCATAGACCATATCCCGATGTGCCTCTGATATAGCGCAATACATGCTTGCCTGCCTTCTAAAAGAGCTTGGTAGGCTTAACCATAGCTTGCGAAAGCTGCTTAACTGCATAGCATATATCGGGTCGTGTATTGACCAGATACATAAGCGACCCCACCAACTGTCGATAGACAGTGGCATCCACTACCTCCGCCGAAGTATCATCCTCCTTCCTCCAACCACCAGGAAGAGGAGTGTCAACAGGCTTGCAGCCTTGCATGTTGAACCTCTCCAGAATCTCCCGAGCATACTTGCCCTGAGAAACAAATAGTCCTTCGCTGTGCTGCCAAATCTCCAATCCTAGGAAATAATGAAGGATGCCCAAGTCCTTCATCTCAAACTCTCGTGGAAGATCCTCCTTGCATGAAAGTATCAACTTCTCATCGCCAGTCAAAATCATATCATTTACATACAGTATGATGATCAACAGCTTCCCCTCCACCACAATCTAGTACAGGTTAGGATCCGCCTCACTCTTGGAGAATCCAAGCCTGGTGAAGTAGCTGTCTATCCGAATGTACCAAGTATGAGGTGCTTGCTTCAGCCCATACAGTGCTCTCTTGAGTCGGCACACATGCGCCTCACTGCTGAAGATCTTGAAACCTTCAGGCTGCTCTATGTACACTTCCTCCTCAATGACTCCGTTGAGGAATGCAGTCTTCACATCCATCTGATGGATGTGCCACCCCATCTACGCTGAGAGAGCAAGGATCGTCCGTATGGAAGAGTACCTTGCGACAGGTGCAAAGGTCTCCTCATAGTCAATCCCCTCGATCTGTGAAAAGCCACGGGCGACAAATCTCGCCTTGTACTTCTCCACACTCCCGTCAGCCGCTTGCTTCACTTTGTAGATCCATCGCGAACCCACCACTGATTTCCCAACCGGTCTTGGGACAATCTCCCATGCACTGTTCCTGACGATCGAATCATATTCTTCGATCATGGCATCAACCCATGCGGATTCCTCCACAGCTTCCTCAAAAGAGGATGGCTCCGTCACAACACATTGACTCACAAGAGCCATGTATCCAGTGTACCGATCCGGTGACTGCCTCTGTCTGCGCTGTGTTGTAGGTGGTCCTACAACCTTCTCTACATCTCGAGCCAGTCGCTCAGCTTCTGTAGTGCGCATGCGCCCTCTGATGGTTGGTGTTGCATGGGTGGTTTCTTCCACCTCCTGAACCTCCTCTTGTGGTTGATCCACATTCGGAAGCTCCTCCTTAGGAACTAACAGCTCCTCATCTGCATGCAAGTGTAGCTCCCTCTCAAGCGAACACTGCATGGCTTTCTCCTCCTGAAATTTTATATCTCGTCGCACAACAGTCTTTCGACTGTCTGAAAAATATACCCGGTAGTTGTGAGGTGTATCAGTGTACCCCACAAATATTCCAACCTCAGCAGTTGGATCCAGCTTCCTTCTCGCATCCTTCTTCACATGCATGTAGACAGGAGAACCAAAAATCCGCAAATGGGAAATATCAGGCCTCTTGCCAGAATAAGCCTCCTCTGGTGTACTCATGCCAAGAACCTTGTGAGGACAACGGTTCCGCACATACACTGCTGTATTGCATGCCTCAGCCCACAAGTGAAGGGGTAGGCCCTGATCATGCAACATCGCCCGTGCAGCACCCACGATCGTTCTATTCTTCCGCTTAGCCACCCCGTTCTGCTGTGGGTTATGGGGTGCGATGAGCTCTCTCCGAATCCCTTCTGCGCTGCAGAACTCCTTGAATTCAGCCGAGATGAATTCACCACCGTTATCACTCCTTAGAGCAATCACCTTCTTCCCCGACTCGTTCTCGACCAGTGCTTTAAACTCACAGAACTTCGCGAATGTATCGCTCTTCTTCTGCATGAAGAAGATCCAGCACTTTCGAGAGAAATCATCAACAAAGATCACAAAATACTTGTGCTTTGCTGTCGAAGCAACTGAGAAAGGACCACACACGTCTGTGTGAACTCTCTCAAGGATCGTCGTGGCGCGACTATCCTTCTCGTGAAAGGTGGTTTTCACATACTTCCCTAAAGTACACCCCTTGCACTGATCTGACTGCGCAAGGGTGCCCTTAGGAAGTCCAGTAGAAATCTGCTGCAGAATCTTCAAAGCTCCATGGTGAAGATGGCCCAATCTCCTGTGCCATAGTTCGCCCTCATCATCCCGACTCACCACTTCTCCCGCCTTGCATGCCATAGCTGCGCAGTCATCTACCTGCAACTGATAAAGGTTCTGAGTTCGAACCTCTATCTTCCGGGTCTCTCCAGTAGTCTTACTGCGCAGGAAGGCTTTTCCTTCGCTGAAGACCACATCATACCCCTTATCCTCCAACATCGCCATAGAGATCAAGTTCTTCTTCAATCCAAGTACATGCATGACATCCCTCAATACAAAGGGTTTACCAGACTCCCTCTGAAAGGATATGGTACCGATACCAGTCGCACTGTATCTACCATCATCGCCCATCTCGATGTGCACACCCAAATCTTTGTCCTTCAGATCTGAGAACAAATCTCGATCTCCCGTCATATGAAATGACGCACCGCTGTCCAAGAACCATACCGATCCCAACACACTTGAAACCAAGCATGCGATCAGTGAAAAGTCAAGCTCGAACTGTGAAGCCAAAGCTTCTCCATCTGCAGATCTTCCCGCTTGCTTGTTCTTCTTCTTCTTTTGACAATTGGTAGCATAATGTCCGTGATCATGGCAGTGAAAACACTTCACTTTCGCCATATCCTGCTTCTTTCCCTTTGCACCAGAATGAGAGGTTTTCTTACCCTTCCCCTTCTTTGCTTTGGCAACCAAAGCGCAGTTTTCTTCATCAGCTCCCTTTGATGAAGATCCATCACGAGTAGTCCTCCTTATCTCCTCCTGCATGAGATCCGCCCAAAGGCGCTCCCATCTCGGCAGCTTCTCCCGACCATTGACACTATCTTGATATGAGTGCCAAGCCTTCGGAAGACCAAGGAGAGCCAGGTTGACCATGTCCTCGTCTTCGACAGTCACCCCCACACTTCCCAGCTCATCTATGCATTGAGTGAACTTAGTGAGGTATTTGGCAATACTGTCACCTTTCTCCATCTTGATGTTCCTGAGCTTATATTTGAGTGCTAGCTTCCTTTGGTCGCTCTTACTCTGAAATAGATCCGTCAAAGCTTTCCACATTAAATATGGAGAAGCCTTTCCATGCAAGCTGGATACAATATGATCCTTGACGCCCTCCAACAGGATCCTTCAACATTATTTGAAATTTGCTGAATAATAATTAATTATTCACCGAGACTATCCTGATCACTTACAATTCGAATTTATATGCAACACATAATCTCTTCCACTCAGATCATCAAACATGCGGAAATAAAACAAGCGATAGCACATCAGTTCATCATACACATTAACACAGTATGTATGGGGAAAGATTATAGCTGAAAACCCCATAGCTATTGTGTATATTATAATGGAGAAATCATGTAACAAACTCAGTACAATACTCCTCGCAAGTACTCAGTACTTTCTCATAAAGTTACACACAAACTAGCTTAGTTTTGAACAGGTTACTGGTTCAAAACTCACCGCCAATTGCCTTGCCTCTATTGCGCAATCCAGGCATGTCTATATAGAGATACAAGGTTCCAATCTCCTTGGCTTGACAGTGCAGTCATCATGGGAAATTCCTCCAAGTGTGGTACAAATCTCATGCACAACTGATGTTGCCACTGATAGCTAACTCCACCCTTTCATTTACCTCTTTCACTGGTCTCCACTGAACTGATCATGCACTGTAGTGAACTGATGTGTTCTTGAGTTGAATAATGAGTTACTAATTAATGAATTAAATAATATTTAATTCACTCCACTCATTACTAGTTGATTAGCTAGTTAAACTAATCTCAACCAGCTCAACTAAGTTAAACCAAACACAACTCCACCAACTGTCTCATCAACTCCACCAAACTTCTGCCACTGAAGTCCTAACTGAAGTCAACCATGCATGAGCTCACCAAACCCCTAGGAATAGCGTAATTCCTCTGTCAGATGCATGAGCCACTTCCAAGGCTCGAACCGAAGTGCTCCAAGAGAGTAAACTGTTGTTTAGAGTCCAAATATTATTAAGGGTAAATAATATTTGACTTCCCTATTTTTAGGAGAGGCAGTCTAAAAATAGACTTCGACCTCTTCGACCTATAGGTCCCATCTATTTTTACCAACATGACCAATGCTCCAAGAATCTCATACTGGAATCCCCGAACCATGCTCCATATGTCTAAAAATATACATAGTCTAAAAATAGACTTTGCGCCAGAATTCGCCTGCGGGCCCACTTAGTGAGGGCGACTTCATTTCACTAAGCTCCATCATCTTGCTGCATTTTCAACATAGGTTAGGCATTTGATAGGTTAACTAGGTCACTAATTCTTGAATTTCCAGTTTTTGCAGTAGTAATTTTCTGCTATTTTTTATCACATGTTAACAAATTTAATTTAGAGTTATTCCACTTGGAATAGAGTCCTAGGATATCCTAATTAGTAAAAAAAAACTTATCCCATATCATTCACATCTAATTTTCTTGGGAATTCAACAAGTTATCTCGAGGAGTAGCACTCATGTAGCAATCTTGTCACGCCTATAGCAATCTTGTAGCAGTGTTGTAGCAATGTTTTTTCGATGTTTTCCTTGCCAAAATTCACTCAAAATCCATTATATAAGTATATTTATAGCTTATGAATTCTCCGAGGCCACTTTTTTTGAGTTGAGGCTTGGTTAGGTCTCCATTTAGCTCTTACAATGCTTACTTTTTGAATGTTTATTTCTACAATTAGTCTAGATTTCCTTTTTTTAATTTACTTCAAGCAAAGTGTGCTTTCCTTCTTGCAAAAATAATCTAGGACTTTTCTTTTATGCAAAATAGAATATATTTCCTTTAATGCCATTTATTTTCCTGCAAGATAGATTATATTTTCTTAATTTGTCATTATTCTTTACATTTTTTAAAATAGAGTCGATGTCATTTCTGCCATTTACATTCTAGCAAAAGTAGAATAGGTTTGCTTATTTTTATTTACATTAGGATTGGCGGCTTACCTAGATCTTTGCTCAATTGAAGTTGCTTCATTTCCTTCTTTCACTTACATCAAATGGAGTCAGACTAGGAAGAGGAAGGTGTTTGTTGCACATACAATGTTGACCCCTCTTAAAAATGTACGAACCCTAGGTTGATAATTTCCTTAGGTGTTGCAACATTCTTTTTGCAATACTGGGGCTCATAAATTTTCTTTAATATGTTGGAATCTACTAGTCCTGTCACTGTATCAATGTGGAGAATAGGGAATATAAAAATTTGTGGTCGTACCATGTCCTGTCCATAAACCAACCGAAAAGGTCTCTGACTAGTGAGCTTATTCTACATGGTGCAGTATTCCCATAAAACTGCAAGAATTTTTAAGTCCCAATCATATTTGGTCAAATTATATACCTTTTTCAACATAGTTTCCAAAATTTTCTTAAAGACCCCTATGGTATCATTTTCTTGTGTATGATAGGGCATACTCTTTTGACGATATATCTAGAACTCCTTTGGCATAACTTCAATAGTCTAGTTCAAGAAATGAGTTCCTTCATCACTCATAAAAATATTAGCGCATCCAAAGCAAGTAACAACATTCTCAAATAAAAATTTTGAAGTGGTATTTCTTCTGCAATCTCTGACCGATGTTTCTCTTTCCCATATAGTTAAATAATTTTTTGCAGTGATGATGTCTCATATTCCACTCCTCTTTGATAGTAGATTGATTAGTCTAGTGAAACTTATGGCCCAGTTCTTAAACAACTTTAAATTCCATTGTGGGTGGAGAAACATTCATGAACTTTTACCACCTCTTTGACACACGTTGCAAATGCAACAAAATTCCTTCGCTTCCCAGTGAACTAAGTTTTCTACCATAAGCCCATGTGAAAAACCTTCTACGCAGCTTTTTCCCATGCATAATTTCCACCAACTACACCTTCATGGACCCCCAATAATATAACAACCCTTTCATGCTCTAATACACACCACAAAACTATTTCAACTATGCCCAACTTGTATAAACATCCCATGATGAGATATTAGTGTACAATGCTAACTATAAGTTTCTTTCTTTACACAATTGCGTACTCTTGTGGCATTGTCCTTGTAGTAAGAAACTAGATGATTTCAAAAAAAAATTCATCCACCATCATCACACAAAATAAATGTTGTTATGGTAAACCATCATTAACATTCCCTTCCTCCTCATCGAAACTTATCGATGACAAATGATCTGACCCTGCATTAAGCTTTCCGGGCTTCACAATTACTTCAAAATCATATTCTTGAAATAACAATAACTATATACATATCCTCACCTGCAACGCTGGTTTTTTGCGAGGCATCTTAATTTAGAGTGGTCTATCTAGTGTTTGAAATTTGAGCCCAATAAATAATGCCTAAACTTTTGCAACGCATTCACCATTGCTAAACCTCTGCACTCTATGGTGATATAGTTATGCTCTAATATAGAATATTTTTTGCTGGAAAAAAAAAATTGAATGGAGCATCTTAGCTTCCCTAGGTTGTTCCAGTACTATGCCAAGTGCTATTGTAGAAGCATCTACATGAATGTGAAATTCCTTGCTCCAATTCAGGAACACTAGGATTGGCACATATATTAATTTTTCTTTCAGTCTATCCAACACATGCTGACACTCTTCTGTCCATTTGAACCTAACATTATTCTTCAACAACCTTTCCAATGACGCGTGATCTCTACATATTCATGATTGAATTTTATATAATATCCCATATGTCCCAATGTTGCGTGCAACAATCCACTAACGTTGTAGGTAGGATGTTCACTATCATCGCGATTTTCACTAGATCAACAAGAAATCCTTACTTACAAACTAAAATTCCATAACATAATTCCCATAACTGAGTATAAAATACACTTCTTCAAGTTCAGGGAAATTAGCAACTAACTGCACCTAATCTAGCATAAGTCTCAAAACTTCAATATTCTTCTTGAGAACGCTAAAAAAAATTCAATTATCGAGGTAAAAATCCAAAAAACTTATGAATACATTCTTTAAAATCTACCACCACTACTTGGGAAAAGATCATTTGTGCATTATTTAATCCAAATGGCATAACAATATATTCAAACAAGCTTGACTTTGTTACAAATGTTTTCTTGTGATCATCTTCTTGGACAGAAGACCCCTTGAGGAAATATTTTGAGAAAAAATCCGCAAATTGAGGAGTGGAGCTCGTAGCACGAAGCTAAGTTAGAGTCTTAGGGGCTTTGGGGTGGGTCAAAGGCCCTTATGTTTAAAAGAATGGTAATATTTTGTATGTGTTGAGCTCCTCCCATGGTTTTCAAACCATGGTATTGTAAATGTAAGGAATATATTAGGAGTCTAGGATAGTCTTGATAGATAGAAAATAGATGATGCTTATGTGATGCACTTGGATGTAAGATTTTCTTGAGTATGTATTTTGTGGGTTGGGTTAGAGAAAAGGCTCCTACAACTGAGTGTGTGGAGACCTTGGGAATTTTTTAGCTCAGTGCGCAGACCCCTGTAGATGAGTGTGCAGGGTGGAATAGATTGTATTGGAGAAATATGAGCATTATTGAAAGACTTTTGAAGACATATCTGTGTTTGAGTTTACATGTTTTATTTACTTGCATATTATTTTATCTGTGTTTTCTTTACTTATAATTGCATCGCGAAGTCCTGTTTAAGGTTATTTATATTCTTTTATGCTTGTTAAAGTAAGATCGTGCAGTCTGCACGCTAGTTACGCATAAGTGTTGAACTACGACTATATAGTTAGTAGATTTGTTCTACGTAGCTTTGTCAAGTACTGAACGGAATATAAGCCCTAAAGCCACACTCTGTTGTCCATCTAGATGCATAAACCTAGTTCTAGCATCCCCAATATTAACTCGGGTGAGAATTTGGTTTTCGGAGTAGATCGTTGCAGAAAGGGCCAGTAATAGTGGGTTTTGTTGGTTCACACAACCATATCTAAACCTGGGTCTAGGCCCCATAAAGCCAACATATCCTTTATCTTGTACCAGATGCCAAAGTTTTTCCAAAACAAACATGGGAATGGATGGGGAGATCTAAGCTACAATGGTTGTCGATTCAGCTAAGGATGGAAAATCAATAGAAAATCATTCCTATGGTTCGACTGTATGGAATCAACATAGATATTGATGACGCAATTGTATTGTACTATTTTGAAGTTGTTGAGATTGTTGATGATAGCAATCCATATCTTGCATTGCTTGGATTTTATTGGGCTTATGAAATTGATGCTATAATAAATTTGAAAAATGAACAGATGGTATTTGAAAAGAACAGTACTAGGTTCATTATGCCTTTGGACCCCTCGGAAGGTGTCGTGCTATACAGAACCTATTCAACATGAATATGGTGATGATGATATTGATCAGATCTACAAGATCACTACGTAGGATGAATATTGGATTAACCTGACCACCGATGGCAGAATCCATTGGGAGCACGATAGTTCATGTGTTTTAGACTCTAATGAGGAACTGGAACATTGGAATAATCACTTAGATGAAGTCTCTACTAAGCAGTGTAATAGATTTACCAAAGCATTGCGATGTGTCACATTAGAGGTATGAGACTTTCCTTTTTATGATGGAATTGGGAACGTTGTCTTATTTTTGGAAGAGTTTGAGCATAAGGTTTCTGAATAAAAATGAAATGAAGCTTTGGAATTCATCTTGAGGTCCACTCCAACCCGATGGTGGGGTGCACACAGAGAAAGCTTAGGAGGATGGAAGGAATTTTTCATGTTGATAAGGCTTAGGTTTGGTCATGTATACACTAAGATCACGGAGAAGTACAATGGTAAATATGATCCTCATGAGAATTTATCTTGTTGTATTTTATCTTGGGGCGAAGAACCTCAACCTGAATGGGTGCATATATACTTCCATACCTTGGATATGATACCTCAACAGTGGTATCTTGAAACGGAGTTGCACCATGGCACCATAGATTGGTATGAGATGATGGAAGGGTTCTTATTAACTTATAACTTTTCCAATGGATGGGATTGTATTAATGATGATCTTCAATAAGTCAAAGCAAGAGTGTTCTAAATTATCGTTGAGCTGAGGGCTTTAGCACAGCCTTATCGAACTTCTCAGTTGGAACAAGCATGAGTATGTAACAATCTAACTGTGGAAGAAGGTAAGGATGATTTGTGTAATATTAATATTCTTGAATGAGAAGGACAATGCAAGGTAACAGGTCCTGAAGTAGAGATGCCAGAGATAGCACAACTTGTCAAGACTTAGCAAGTCAACATAGGCTCAAAAGCGGAGCCCAAGTTCATGAATATTGGGGACTATTGGGACGATGACACAGTGAGCAAGGTCATTGATTTGTTGCATGAATACTCAGATCTATTCCAAACGAAGTTCTCGGAGCTGAAAGTCATTGTAGGAGATTTGGGAGTTATGCACATCACATTAAATCCTGATGCAAAGCCAGTCAAGAAACACCCATATTGGATAAACCCAAAATACAAAGAAAATGTGAGAGAAGAACTAAACAAGATGATTAGCACTGGCATTATTGAACCAGTAGAAGAGCACGAATGGGTTAGGCCTATGGTGGTCAAGGAAAAGAAAACTAAGGGAGAAATAAGGATTTGTGTTCATCTCAGAAAGTTGAATGATGCATGTGTCCATGATCTGTTTCTGAAACCATTCACTAACAAAGTTTTAGAGAATGTGGGAGGGCAGGAGGCTTACTCCTTTAGAGATGGGTTCTCAGGATACCATCAGATCAGCATTGTGTCGGAACATAGGAGAAAAAACACCTTCACTACTGAATGGGGATAAATTCAGTACATGTTTATGCCATTTGGGTTAAAGAACACTCCAACTATATTTTCCAGAGTCGTCATTGTAACATTTAAAGAATATATCCAAAAGTTTATGGAGGTTTATTTTGATGACTGGATAGTCTTCATATTGTTAAAGAAGCATGTTTCTAGCCTACGTTTAATGTTGGACACTTGCAGGAAGTATACAAATTCCTTGAACCTAAAGAAGTGTATTTTCTGCTTTCCATATTGTATATTACTAAGACACATTGTTTGCAAACAAGGGCTGATGGTAGACCCTACGAATATCGTTGTAATTATCAATTTGGAGCCACTGACGAATCTAAAGCAACTACACATGACGCTTGGGCATACAGGTTATTATAGGAAGTTTATCAATGCCTACGTGCATATCACTAAGCCAAGGGAAAAATTATTGAAGAAAAATGTCAAGTTTTGTTGGGATGATGATTGTCAAAAGGGCCTTGATTTACTAAAAGAAAAGATGGTAGCTCCACCTATTCTATTCTTTCCATACTGGAAGCGGGAATTTCCTGTACATGTCGATGCATCTTGCATAGCTTTGGGAGTTGTCTTAGCGTAGCCAGGCGAAGGTGATTTAGATCACCCTATTTCTTTTGCAAGAAGGATGTTGACTAAGGTGAAACTGAACTTCTCCACCATAGAGTGTGAAGTATTGGCCATAGTATATACGCTGCAAAAATTCAGACACTATCTATTAGGTGCGCACTTCAAATTGTTCACGGACCACACTTCTTTGATATACCTGGTCAACAAACCTGTGTTGGGGAGGGGGGATTTTTTGATTGCTATTTGTTCTTCCAAGATTATGATTTCAAAGTAATTTTCAAGCCCAAAAATTTGAATTTTGAACCAAAGCACTTGTCTAGGATCGAGACAGACAAAGAGTTGACGAATATTGAGGAAGGATTACCTTATGCATAGTTTTTCACTATTCAAGTTGCAGATGAACATTTTCTGGATATCATTCAGTTTCTTACTACGAGTATTGCACCTGCGAAGTACACCATGCAGTAGAATAAATAGTTGGTAGTAAAGGCAGTAGACTTTACTCTTATTGCAGGAAATCTATATAATATGGGGGTTGATGAGATCTTGCAAATATATGTTCTTGAACATGAAAAAAACATCATTTTGGCTGAAGCACATGGTGGAGTTTCCGGAGGTCACTACGCAAGGAAGGATACTACGCAAAATATTCCACGAGCTAGAATTTGGTGGCCTACGGTGCATAAGGATTCAAAGGAATATTGTAGTGCTTGTGATGTTTGTCAGAGGACTGGTAGACCATTGCGAAGGTATGCAATGGCAGTACACCCTCATGTTACTTTGCAGGCTTTTGATAAATGGGAAATTGACTTCATAAGACTGATTTATCCACCTGGGAAGAGAATAGGTGTGCAGTACATTATTACTGCGACATATTACCTTACTAGATGGTCTGAGGCACTGTTGGTGTAAAAATGTAATGAAGATACAACGGCTAAGTTTATTTTTGAAAATATTTTGTTGCATTTTGGGTGTCTAAAGATCTTGATGAGTGACAGGGGTATGCATTTCTTGAATATCGCTATTGAATCAGTAACCATGGAGTTCAAAATGCATCACTAGAAGAGCATGCCATATCACCCCCAAGAAAATGGGACGGTTGAGGCCTTTAAAAAAAATTTGGAAAACGCTTTGACAATGGTGTGCAATGTCAACAGGGATGAATGGGATATGCACATTCCTCCAGTTTTATGGGCCTACAGGACTACTTGTAAGAAATTTATGGGCCAGACTCCGTTCAAATTAGTATAAATACATGAATTTGTGATGTCAATGGAATACATTGTGCCTATTCTTCATATCGTCGCAGTTACATATATGGCGGACTGCGATATTATGGAGCAGATATTATAGTGACTACTCATGTTGGAGGAAGATAGGCTCATTATTGGGTTTCAACAATAGGTACCGAAAGAGAGGGAAAAATCTTGGCATGATAGGCATAGTAAGCAAAATACATTCAAAGATGGGGACCTAGTTCTTTTATATGAAAGCAAGTTCGCAAAGTTCTCGAGCACACTACAAATGCATTGGTTAGGTCCTTACATTGTTAAGAATGTTTAAGAAGGGGGGACATTTCAACTCGAAAAGCTAAATGGAGAATTATTCTCTGGATATATTAATGTGAGAAAACTACAGTTGTACTGGGATGACTCAGTCCTTGGAGGTTCAGAATAACTATATGGCCGACAAAGAGTCTTAATTATTCATGCAGTTGAAAGAGAGAAAGAGACTATAAATGATTCTACCAACAAGGTGGCTTCGTCACAGTCAGAATGCTCTGTAGTAGGTGGGAAGATGGAAAAGCTGGAGGACATTGCGTCAAGAGAGGCTGGACTGCGCTGAAGGGACGAGTCTGGCAAAGTTCGTCTAAAAAGTGACAGTTGGTTCTTGATTTGACAAGACATTGGATGTTAAAAGGAGACGAAGGGATATATTTAATCAGCATATTCAGGTGGATCTACTGCCAAATTTGCATTTATGAGGCATGTCTGAAGCAGTTCATGGAGTGTGAATTTGAATTTTCCTATAAATCAGGTATCCCGCTTCACATTTGAACACTTTGTACTCTAAGTATTAGATTTGAGATTTTATGCCTACAGAAGCGCCAAGTGATCTGTTCTATGTCAGAATAAAAATTTTAAGTATTGGAAGAGGAATTGCTTAGAGAAGGGCTAGGGTACACAATCCAGCAGGGTTTAGAACATACAATGATGGCTACACCACCTGCACATAGCACAGGGCCAAGGTTTCCCAGGAAGTAGAGAATTGTGGGTGTGGCCCTGCCTCAGAAGCTAAAGAAGTTGATGTTACGATAATCACCCCGAAAGAAGCTTCCTAAGGAATAGAGGAGTAAGGAGGCCCAAGACCGACAGAAGTAGGTTGTCAAGGTAGAAGTTTCGGACGATGAAGAACTTGCACCAGAAGATATTGCTGTGGAGGAGGTAGAACCTATCTCTAGGTTTCCCCCATATATTCTTCCTTGGAAGTCGGATGTTGCGAAGCCTATAAAGGATCTGGACGTAGTCAAATATAATATCTTTACGCTATTACTATCAGATGAAGTACCTATTGAGGGGGATTTGTTGGGAAAAGTTCCACAGCTGCAAATGGTGGACTAGGACTTTAATGATCGCAGCAAGTACCCACGGTTTGAGCCGAACCTATATCTGTGCTCTTCCTATTATGAATCTACTAGATTAACAAGATTGGAACCAATGAAGTGGGTGGCTAGTATCAAGGATGTGGGGATATTGAACATGGTATATGTTGCATACTTCTGGCGAAGTATCATCAACACAATTTGTGTGTGCCAACTACTGGCCCTGGTGCATGATGACTGCTTATGGTTGGGGAAGCAAATTATTATTTATGTGATGCTAATAAGGAAGATCATGACACTTCCGTGTCTCAGTTTGAACCCCACAGTCACGTTTGTGGGTAAGGATCAGGACAAGAAGATGGCAGACTAAATGAAGCAATATTACGGTCTAACAAAGGGAAATAAGGGTTACTTGATTAAATCCATCACTAATAGGTCTGTGCACTTTTTCGTGCACTTTTTGGTAGGAAATATCATGCGAAAGAGCCACGCATAAGAGGTTTCTACACTGATAGTTTCTTTGGCTATGGAGTGCAGCAAGGGAGTTGTCTATAATTGGGCAAGATACTTATGCAGTGAATTCTTTGCTGACTGCCACAAAGCTGAAGAGGAGGGCAAGAAGTTCCACTACATGTGTCTCTTGCTCTTAATAGCATTGATGGCCTAGAGGGAGTCTAAGGAGTCGTAGTTCTCCTCTGGGGACCCTAATATTTACAAGGCTGCATGGTATGACTCGTTGTGGCATTCCAAGGAGCCAACCAGGGTAATAGAGAACAAAATATTTTTTCTTGGATTCGAAATGAGTCTATGAAAGGTGATTAACCAAAATCCCTGACTATCACCAAGTATTTTGAATAAATATTAGTAGGTCACAGACTTCAAAGCGACTTCCACCATGTTCATATCTGGGTGAAGAAGGATCTTGCCAAGGACCGGTACGAGCTAACTGTAATGTCCCATGTACGAGTAGGGCCCGTAGCCATGTTTCTGGGGTCTGTGTAATGAGGGGTACTGCGCAAGGGTTCTAGCCCTCAGATGCTCCGATGGGCCTTAAGACCCCACCCTTAACACCTTGGGATGCCACCCTAACTAACAGACCGGTATTTTGGTGTAGTGGTTGGGCCTTAGTGGTATCGGAGTCGAGGTCTCGAGGTCAAGACTTGTGGAGCATGGTGGGTTGTAATGTCTCGTGTGTGGGTAGGGCTTGCAACCACGTGTCCGGGGTCTCCATAATGAGGGGTATTGTGCAAGTGTCCCCGCCCTCAAATGCTTCAGTGGGCCTTAAGACCCCACCCTTAACACCTTGGGATGCCACCCTCACTAACAGGTCGCAAGGGTCCCCGCCCTCTGATACCACTTAATATTCCTAATTAGCCCAAGCTAATAGGAATATTTAAATTTTGTTTTATTTTCCATTTATGAATAAATCACTAATGGAGGACATGTAAAACTCCTTAGATCAGTGAATAAATCAATGCTCAATGTAAACACAGCTATATCTGAGCCATTTACATAAAATCCACTTGCAGGTGTGAAAGGGGTTTAAGCTGTGAGACTGGGTCAACCTTGACCAAATCTACAGCATTGTCTAGATTCAATGTATCTCATAAAGGGACAACGCAGTTCTAGAAGGAGGACCTCATTTGAAACGGGTTAAGTGAATCAAGGTGGTTTAGGGTTTGGGCAACCCCTCATCTTATAAAAGGAAGGAGAAGGCAGCTAGAGAGGGTTATTGAATGTATTATGATTTTGGAGAATTATGTCTTCTTAGACAAATTCTAGTTCTCTAGGTTGTTTAGCAAGGGACTAGTGAGGATCTCCTGTTGGGGGTTCTCCATCCTTCCATTGAGTAGCTCTTGGAGGGTTTTGTGCTTCTTCTCCACTATCTGGCATATGGCCAAGCTCCATCTCTTTTGGCAGCATAAATCCAGTGAGGTTTTCATTGTCTAATTGAGTTGTAGCAAGTGGGAGCTATATCTATTCCAATCTAGGCAAATCTAGTGCCTCTTCTCAGTGAGTGTGTCTTTTAACCTCTTGGAAGAGTGTATTGGAACATTGGAGCTGCATTTTCAGATCTAGGCATCAAGTCTATTCAGTACTGAAGAGAAAAACCCAGTTTCTCTCCATGATCTATGTAATTCTTGAAGAGCAGAGTTGCAGGGGTTTGGAATTCTCCTGGAGGAGAGATCTCTAGTGGAAAGGATCCTTCCTTTCACTGTGGTGATCCATGGATTGGCCAACCAATCCATGTACCCTTCAGATTTGATTTATTTTCTGATGTATTTACTGCATAATTTCTAAATATTGCTGCAGAATTGTGACTTAGATCTCAGATCTACTCACTGTTGTTGATCATTTGCTGAGATCCCCAAGGGGAGTGTATTCTAAAGTCCCTTTTCTATATATATCTGCAATAGATCTACCATTTTGTATGAAAATATGTTATATATCTGAAATTTAATAAAAATAAGCTTCAGCCTCCTGAAATTTACACTGATAAGCTTTCCTGGTTCAATACTCTGCTGCAGCACCTCTTTGAGGCTTGTATTTCATGTAAATGTCTATATTTATCTTATATATTTCATAAGCCATAGCATAGATGATATTTCCTATTTCTCACACTCTATTATAACTTTCACCTTCAGAAATTATGCTATCCATGCTTCAGTAAAATTCTCCATACTTCAAGTCATGGGGAATCAAGGTTTTTAAGCCTAGTCAGGATTGGAGGAACTGTTTAATATAGCTAGGATCATTTTTTTGACCTGAAATTTGATATGAGAGTCATAAACGACCTAATATAAAATAAAATATAGCCATTTCCTTTATTTCTATGTAGATTGCTGAATACACTCATTTTAGGACTAAAATCACCGCCTTTCCCCATCCTTTAACAATAGAATTAATCTGTCTTATTGATGTTGTACATAAAATTGCTGCTAAGGTGTTTATAAACACATTTAAGATTTATTAGCTCACTTCTACTCCATTATTGTGTTTTAATACTGTTGCAGCCCTTCATTGGGCAATTTTCTGAAGATAACTAGGTGTGGGAGATCTGTTTAACCCACCTAGAGTGATTTATTTTGAGCCTCCTCTTGGATTTAGTTCTTAGATACTCTGATATAAGGGATACAAGGGCTGGTCTTGGTTTTTGAAGCACACATCCCTGAAAAATGCATTTTTCAGGCTTGTTTTGCTAACAGTTCCAGATTTGGAATATTACAGTGGTATTAAAGCATGATCTCTGGCTCAGCCTGTAAGATCAAGCTATCAAAAGCATAAAGATAAGAATAAGATATTAGGATGGATATAATGATGGAAGAATATATCTCCTTACTTCTCTTTCAAACTATGAAAGGCATCGAAGAAGATCTTGAACAGATGGAGGAAGAAAGATGCAAGGAAACTCCTAGAGGGTTTCAAAGAGAATAAAGATGCAATGTGCTCAAGAAATTAGAGATTATAAAGCTATAGAAGATGATATTTTCCTCGTCATATTTCAGATCCATGAAGGACCTCCCCAAGGAGGGTGAGCAGATAGAAGAGGAAGGCCCCTGCACTTCCTATTCTCATCAAGGAGACAAAGAAAGAAGCAGGAGAAAGACTCCATATTTTTGAGGAAAGAAGGAGGAGAGGCTCTTAAATCTTCTTCCTAGATCTGAAAATAACATCAGTGAATATATCAAGAAGATCAGGAGGGAGATGTATTGAGAATCTCCAAATGAGTTTGAAAATGCATCAAAATCTAGATTTTCACACAGTGAGTGTGAGCATGCAGCCACACACTGTGATGTACAACACAGTTAGAAGCTCAGATCTACCATGAGGAATATGGGAGAGAAATAAGAAATGATTAGGAGGAAAAATCTTAGTGATTTATTGAAAGAAGATGAGTCTCAAACCCTGAAACTCAGAAATCAGTTTTGTTTTTTCAGAGTATTACAAGGCCAAGGTGAAGAGAAGAATGCAGAGTGATAGATTTACTATACATACCTTTGAAGGATCACCTACAAGATCAGCCAAAGAATGGGTGGAAGAGCTAGACACCTTCCTGCAGCTACACCAAGTCCCTGAAGAAGAAGTCGTCAGAGTTGCAGCACTACACTTGAAAGGTAAGGCACATGCTTGGTAGGAATTTGAGTTCCTTCCTTTCAGAAATGTAAATACTTCATCTTACATAAGTTTCACTAAGGCATTAGTGGAAAAGTTTGATAAGAGGGTTCATGGGACACCTATGGTGAGGTTAAATGAGAAGACTCAAATAAAAGCCCTGCATAAGAACGCAAATCCATTTTAGAGGCCCATGGAAAAGGCTGAAAACCTGCATCATGCTTTTTTAGAGGCAAGATTTCCCTCCCACACCTTTGAACAAAAGAACAGAGAGATCTCTTCCTCTAAGGTGGATCCTATCATTGGGAGGTTGCCCAATTTTGTTGCACAGATAAAGGGCAACAATGCTATCAAATCTAGACTTATCTAGCACCTCAAGCAGAGGAAGGAGGAGCTCTTGCTCCAACAAGAGGGGTTCTTGTGGCATGGCAAGAAAATCTCCAAGATCTCATGTATGGAGATCAAGGCACATTTCATGATCTATATGTGCCATCAATGAGAAGGTGTAGAACCTTGGAGACACAAGGAGGAGATAGGAAAGAGATCCAACCTCATTCCTATCCATTTCAAGAGTTTGATGCACCTAAGAAGGTGATTGGATTGCGTAGTGGAAGCATGGAAAGTTTTTTCCATTCATATATTCAGTCATCTCTTTGTTGAGGATGTCTCATTGCATGGAGACATTGCACCAAGGAGACCACTGGATTAGCAAAGGAGGATGAGTGCTTCACTTGTTGAGGCACCAATCATTGATTTCATAAGAGTGGAGGCCTTGGAAGGTATTGATACAACGCTGAGAGTCTTGGGTAGGCTCAAGGAGGAGAGAACCATTCTCTCAACATCATCCACACCCACTCTCATTTCAGTTTTTGCGCTGTGGCAGGAGAAGAAAGGGAAGGATAAAAGCCTTCCCACTTACACATTTGGAATGGGAGCTGTCTATGCACATAACTCTTTGGAAGAGTTAATACAGTCACCTCTCTTCTTTATGAGGATGGAAGGGGACTCATCTATGAGCTGCTCCCTTTGCATGAGCAAAACCTATGGTAAGGGTATTGATTATTTTGATTTATCTAATGTATGTATGCATCCCTTAACCATATATGTGCAGGATGTTGCTCCAAGGAGGAGCATTATTTCTTTGAAGATGCATGGTCTACTTGAGGCCATGAGCATTGTTGGTGACCACTCCCTAGGAGGACTTGGGGAGGAATTTTGTTTTGGAGGACAAGTAGGTGCAAGCATGAAAACACAAGAAATGGTGATTACAACTTATACTTCCATGGTGCCAATCCCTGCGAGCACACTATGTTTCTATACTACAGAGTAGATGAAGCAAGTGGTGCATTGGCAGAACACAAGGCTTAATCTTTTTGCATTTCCTCTACATACATTGCACAAGTTCCACCACGGGTTTACTAAAGAATTGAAGATCATAGAGCAATGGGTCCTCTTGGTTATATAGGATGCTATGCAGGAAAGACAGAGGATGGCCAAGGAAAAACAAATCCTTGTGTAGGAGTGCGATGTGGCGATTGCGCAAAGAAAGAAGTTGGAGGAAGTAATCTCCAAGGATTGTAGTGACCTACCTCAGCTATAGATCATTAGGGGAAGTTTGAGTTCCAAAATGGGTCTCCTAAGGAAATTATAAAATAATAGTGGAAATAATAAAATAATATGAGATTACATCATCAAATTTTAGAGGTAAAAGAGAAAAAACTACTTTCTCAACTCGTATTTTAAACTTATCTCCTTATGGGTTTACTCAAATTTTGAGAGGGAACACTCGTTGGATGCATAGTTTGATTCCTTATCTAAGGAGTACCCATGTTGCATACTTTCAATGGACCCTGTGACACGAAAAATGATAAATATATGAAAAAAATGATTGCAATCACATTTTTCATGTATTTATCATTTTTTGTGTAGTAGGGTCCATCAAAAGTATGCAACATAGGTACTCCTTGGATGAGGAGTTAAATTTTGCACCCAACGTGTACTGCAACTCGAAATTTGAGTAAAACCTTAGGGAGATAAATTGAAAATACAAGTTGAAAAAGTAGTTTTTTTATTTTATTATTTTTTAATATTTTTACTTTTTTACCCCAAAAATGGAGAATCATCCCCCATGGTTGACATCATCATATTGAAGCCTATTGGTTCTTAGAAAGTTTATTTTGGTTATACATTTTTCTTAGGAGGCCCATTTTAGACCTCAAAAGTTCTTTAATGTTCATGTTGCAGCTACCCCAGAATAAAATGTGGAAAAGCTCGCCCTGGTAGTAAAGGAATTTAAAGCTTAAGTCGACCAAGTGTTCCTTAAGATGCAAATGAAAATAGTTGAGCTGCAAATGCAATTACAGGCCACTACTCTACAAGAGGTCTAGGAGCAGTGCGCAACTAAGATCAAGGTTGCCACTGATACGATTGACTCCACAGTAGAGGAATGCCTTTGAGTTTTTGAAGAAGTTATGGATGTTTGGGCCTCATTGGATTAGGACCCCCATGTACAGACCATTGAGAAGGAAATCCACGAGAATTTAGAATATATGGGCCAAATTAAGGTCACAATGAAGACCTTAGCACTGATAAAATGGTATACATGTCTCCAAGAAGAGAAATTTTTGTAGGGACAGACCTATGAGCTGTGCATAAAGGATAAACTTATCACATCCATAACTCAGCCATGGGAAGCTGAATCTAGTCATTCATCAGAGACTATCGAGAACCAGCTGAAGGGGTTGCACCAGACACAGACGGATATCGCATCCAAGCTTGCAGGGCTAGCTACTGAGACGTTGCTGAGCGAAGTCCAAGAAGCAGAAAAAAAGTGCACCAAAACAGTTCGACCTCTAAAGGATGGCTTGAGTGGCATCAAAGAAAATATATAGGGTGCATCAACAGAGTGACTCAGGACGAGTCACAGTTTTGCGTTGGGGGGCAGTTGGATAGAAGAACCCTCAAGGAAATATTTTGAGAAAGACTTCACAGATCGAGGAGTGGAGTGTACAATGCGGAGCAAAGTTAGAGTCTTAGGGGCTTTGGGGTGGGTCAAAACCCCTTATTTTGTAAAATAATGGGAATATTTTGTATACGTTGAGCTCCACCGATGGTTTTCAGACCATGGTATTGTAAATGTAAAGACTAAATAAGGAGTCTAGGATAGTCTTAATAGATAGAAAATAGATGATTCTTATGTGATGCACATGGATGTAATTTTTTCTTGAGTCTATATTTTGTAGGTTGGGTTAGAGAAAAGGCTCCTACAGCTGAGTTCGCGGAGACCTTAGGAAGTTTGTAGCTGAGTGCATAGGGTGGAATAGATTTTATTTGGGAAATCTGAGCATTAATGAAATACTTTTGAAGACATATTCATGTTTGAGATTATGTGTTTGCTTTACTTATCTTATGTTATCTGTGTTGTTTTACTTATAATTGCATTGTGAAGTACTGTTTAAGGTTATTTACATTGTTTTATGCTTGTTAAAATAAGATTGCGCAGTTTGCACGTTAGTTCAGCACAAGTGTTGAAATGCAACTGTATAATTAGTATATTTTATCTGCGAATCTATGCCAAGTACTGAAAGGAAGATAAACCCTAAAGCCACACTCCATTGTCCCTCTAGATGCAGAAATATGGTTCTAGCATCCCCTTATATTGCCTCAAGTGAGACTTTGTCCTATGCAACAGATCATTGCTGAAAGGGCTGATAATAGTGGGTTTTTTTGGTTTGCGCAACCATATCTAAACCTGGGTCTAGGCCCCATCACGCCAACACATCCTCATTTTTTTCCTGATTTGGTGGTACCTTGAGAACCTGTCTATAAATGAATAGGATTCCTTCCCTCCAACATTAACCAAGGCCTCATCTATAAACGGGGTGGGGAATGGATTATGAACACATGCATCTTTCACATTCCTTAAATTGACACAAATTTTATTTTTTCTTGTCTTCTTTAGCTACATAACCATTGGACTGATATACTCTAACTCTTTGACATGATTAATGATACACACTTTCAACATCCTTTCAAGATCGTCCCTAAATTTTTACTTATAAAATGTATTGAGGTGATAATATATTTTATGTATTGGATCCACACTTAATCTCAAAGTAATTTTCATCTCCCTTAGCTCACCCACAACACCCATCATCTCTACAAAATTGTTGGGGAACAAGTCATGGTATTCGTGCAATAGGTTGGATATATTTCTTATGTTATCTTCATCCGAATAATCTGTGATCACTTAAAAATTTACACTATCCTTGGTTCCAGTTTTTACCTTGCATGTTTTGATGGGATTCATGTAGTCTAATGCATGAGAATCAAAATCTGGTCCATTCAGCTGTCACTCCCCGTAGACTCTCGGATATTCAGATCCATAGGATCTTCATCATCATCAACTTACTCTACCATGCCATAACACTTTTCCAACTTCCTGGTGTCCAAAAATTCTAGTGAAGCACGTAGAGGGGAACCTCCTTTGGCCAATTCATTATCTCTGTTGTGATGATATTATATTTGATACTACTCATAGCATCATCTAATTCAAATTGAAAAGTGAAGACAATTTTTTTTTCTATTTTTTCCTAGTCTATAGTTCCTTGTCACAACTCTAATTCTAAGGTACAATATCCAAGGTATAGAGAAAATGGTGCACCCACACCACCTTTAGAATGTTTTCATCTCTACATTCCATGACACACTTCCCTAGATGACTAGTTGGGGACTCTTCACCAATATATTTTTCTGCGTACTTCCCAACATCCAAACCAAATGTGATTTATAGCAGGTGCCTGCACTGTTTCCAAGTCTCTATGTGTGCCTTTTGCATTTCCCACCAATGCACACAATTATATTTAAGATCTATGTCGAGCATATACAACCTAAGATGTTTTGGAATCCTAACTTCAAAATCTTTGACAAAAGTTACAACATTCATAAACCCATCGAAGTGGGGAGGTTCCCATACTTCCTGGTCGATCCACTACATAGACCTAGTTACATGGTCACATCTTCTTATGGAAACCTCATGGAGTCACTACTGCAATTTATCCAACACCTCATATGAGTTTGGATGAACATGAATTGATTATTTTCTAGCTCAATGTATTGTTTGTTGTCATGTTGACATAATCATTGTGCCAAGTCGTTATATTATACATATTATCGAGGTTGAATACGTCGAGGTCCTATCTCACGGGTTTGACATAGTGGCCCCCCTCCTTAGTATCAAATAACATGATAACCTATAGATCACCTACCTCAAAAATCATCTACCTCTTCTTCAAGATAATAATCGCTTGTTTATTGAACACCAAATTAATACCAAGTAAGACCAGTTAAGGATTTGTATCATCCACAATTTCGATGACTTAAAATTTTTCCAAACTCTTTACTCCATCAATACTCACTTCCACATATGTTATCCATCCAATTGGGAATATTTGATATTTATTGGAAGGGAGAAACTAGATCAATGACCATAAAATCTTAAGCTTTCCCATCAACACCAAAGTATTCTTCAGTAGAATGTTGACATCAAAACCAAAATCTAGGATAGTATTTTCCATATCATAATCAACTATCTGGGAACTAAATCTAAACCCCTTGTTGGTGCACCTTAATTGCAGTACCTTCTATATTGTCATTGGAGTTACATGCGCACAACCAAATTACCTACCCTACACACCTTGAGAGTATTTTCCCACGCACAGTGATCAATCACCCTATGCAGTCTCTCCATAACTTGTTCATTTTTCATAAAATTTAAATAAATCCTCAAGGAATTTTGGATTGGTCATACCTCCCCTGGCATCATCTTAGGTGGATTATATTCATAGATTGATGGAGCATCATAAATTTCTGGTCCTTTTGGCTATATTTTTGAGTTTTACACATCCCATTTTTCTATTAAGAAAGCCTCCTCGCCTCCCAATAAGTATGCTTTTCCTTGGCAGGGTCAAACCTCAGAGGAGGTTCTGGATATTTCTACACCAACTGATGAGGTTTCTTTGGTGGGTTTACCACATCAAAACCGATTTCGGTACCACCTCTAGTCACCACGCACACTTGTGGGTAGTCTTGGTGGGCTTCCAATGTAACCATTTGTACATTTGTTCTATGCTTCTCCTTCCATTTTTCTAGTAGCTATGAAAATTATTTTGTGGCATGGTCAAACTATCTGTAGTATATACAAGTTTTGTAGGGATTTGGAAATGTTCTCACCATATGTCCTAGTTAACCATAATTATAGCATATTACTGGCCCTCTTCCTAAGTCCAAATCCTCCTTTCCCTCTTACAGTCAGGGCCTTGTCGTCTCCCTAGAGGTCCCTGTTCTCGAGCAGGCTTGGGATAATATAGACCTTATTATTTGTAGTGCAACCCCATCACCTCCATCTTATTTTTTTATGCAATAATTATTACAGATTCTCTCATGCATCAACCCTAATTCATGGCAAGAGTGATTTTCATTCCTGAATGATTTATAGAAATCAAGAAAAGGAGTCCTCTTTGAATTTTGATACTTATGCATCATTGGGTAGTCTGTTGGTAAGTTCTCGTAGACATGGTAAATCTCACACCATAGTCCCCTTCCTTGGGATAATGGGTTTTTTTCCCCTATAGCCACATAATATATTGCGATCAGGTATTCATTGCAATGGTGTCCCTCCCTCCTGCAAATTGTGCACCATATTTCCTTACACTTTTCCTTATTGTTTGCAAGGTCCTGCAATTGTAGTTTCAATATGGCCACCTACTTCTGTACATGCACCATTCTTGCACTTCTCTCCCCACCTATCCATGTAGCCTCCATACGCATGGTGACCTCCAATACATTGTGTTGTGAAGTCACTTTTTTCTATGTTAGTGGGATTCATATATGCAACAATAACCCTACTATAAACCAATGTCGATGTTGTGTGGTGGAGATTTGGAATGTTAACCAGTCCATAAAAATGTTAAATTGCTGGTCATAATCCCACATTAACTCACTACTTCCCATATTAATCTCCTTGAGTTCAGTTATAAATTTGGATTCTAAATTTGGCTTCTAGAATTCATTCAATAATTCTTATTTGATGTCTTTCGAAGTACAAGGTTGTCCCAAGGGTGTGGTATTTTTGTACTTCATACACCACATGAGTGCATGGTATTGGAAAGTAGTCTCCAAATGAGCTATATTCATCCCTTCACCCAATATATATTTAATAGTCCATATGTCTTCACACATAAGCCAACGTTGGTCCCATGGAATACTAGTAGTCTCAATGTAGAATTAACACCTGCCATGGTTGGTCTTCTAGTGCCTACCCATTCTGAGTTAATGACTTGAATTATTTATCCCACTTATGTTCACTCAAAGTATATTGTACTTGTATCTACACATGTTTCTTCTCCTTCAATTTCTACCTCTCCTTCCCTACTACTACTTTCACTATCCAAATGTCCATGATTTCTTGATACTGAAACCAAGAAAAGCCAATAAACAATGAATATTTTACCTACAGTTCAAAAGGTGCACAGAGGGTCATTGGTTTGATCTAGGGGATGGATATGGCTTGTGTTATCACTCCACAATTTCTGAGGTTGAAAAATAAATTATAGAGGTAACCAAAAAACCACTTTCGAAGTTGGGATCTAGCCTTGTCAGCTTCAGAGAGGGATCTCTTTGTCAAATTTAGATTTGTTTATATCAAGATATTAGGATAGTTATGAAATTTCAATGTTTATTTGATTGATTTTAATTTTTTTCTTTATTAATTTTTAAATTACCATTGGGCTATGGAGTCTAGGAATTAAAACATGGAATTTTTTCAGCTTTTATAGATAGATTTCACAGGGCAAGGAAACAGAGCTAATTGGATTCTGTAAATTTAAATGAAGTGAATAAGAATAAGTGAAATAATTTCCATTAAGTAAAGAGAAATTAAGAATTCATTTACTTAATTTCAGTTGAAAACATTGAAATTATCGAAAGGCAGAATCATAGTGTGCATTAAAAAAAACTATGTTCTTCAATTTAATATTGAATAATTCAGATTATGAGAGCACATAAGCATGTTAAACAAAAGAAAGTAAACACATAAACAACGATAGGTGCGCTTCACCAATAGTTTGACATAAGAATCTTGTGAACGAGCTCTCTGTATTACTGATAAGTCCACTGGAACTTGAAAATGTACAATAGCCTTCTTGGATGCAAAAATAAACCCTTCATACTTCGAAATGTGAAGTTTTTATAAGTTTATTTACAAAATATCCTGATATAACAAATCAAGATGTAATTTAGGAATATCTAAAAATAATTACATATCTTATTAAAAAATATAGGATAAGCTGAACTGCTTAGATTATTGGCACTGCTTTTGTGGAAATTGTTGTTGATCTTCCCCTTGACTTTTGTTGTGTTGTTTGTCTTGCTGCTGAAAATAGAACTCATCTCTTAATCAAGTAACTCACACAATTTTTCCCACCTGTCTTCACTTGGGATGGAAAACTTGAGTAACTTTCTGTAAATTCATCTACTTCTGTATATTTGGGAAAAGTGGACTTAGTGAAAAATATATGTTCGATCTCATGTTGGATGTTTAAATCAAACTCCAATGTCTCTAGGAATGCTTTCCCTATGATACTTCCATGTATCCCTACAAATTTGGAACTATCATTGGTAACGATCATTAATTTATAGTTATAATTAGGCAAAGTAATTAGTTTATCATTCAACACTAATAAACCTATAAGTCCTTTTTTATTGAGCACCTCAAATTTGTTAAAGAATATTTGCACACCAATCTCCAAGACTTGACATTTTTCCTCCAATTGCAACATGTGATTTCTCTTAGTTAGTACTTTGTTAACTTCCAATACAGTCTCAGTTATGTCTTCAAGCCCCAATTCTTCTAACTCATACATGTTTTTGGAGTTGATAAATTTGATGAGGTTTGTGGCATTAGTTGTTTTTTCTTTTATCTTTTCTTTGATTTGTTTAATGGCTTCTCTAGATTTCTAAATTAGCTCATTCTATTCAAATATACTATGTATTGATGGCCATATTTGATTCATGTATTTTTTGATAGCTATCCATATATTTTCCTTAGCATGGGATAAGGTTTGAGCCATGACAATTTCCTTCCCAAAATATTATAACCTTTGAGTGAGTTTGTGGGATTTATGTACCTCAGCCAGATGAGAGGTCTCAATCCTAGCTTTTTGTTCTTGTAGGGCTTTTACTTGTTCTTGTAACCTCTTGATTTCCTCTCCTTCTATAGACATGTTTTACATAGATTTTACCAATTTACCAGAGGCATTTGAAGTTTTTTCTGGGGGTGTTATTGATGCAGAAACCCCTGTTGTTTTTTATGTAGCCATTCTTGTTTGTGTTATCACTATAAGGGGTACTGCATCAGGTGGGACTACAACTAGCTGTGCATTCTTTTCTTTTTCCTTGACTAGCTTGTCCATCTCTACTTCCATGTCCCTTATCTATATATTTTGTTCCATAATTAACCTGAGCAAAATTCCTTTTGTCTTTATGTCTCCCCCATTTATTTAGTTTGTGCAGGATCATCAGTTGCTAATAATTTCGATTTTTTTCCGAGTGATGTTATGTCAACATTATTCTTTTTAATTATTTCTTTTGTTGCCTTAACATTACTTGGGTCATATCCAATTTTTATGACCAAGTCTTCCAGGGATTTTATCTTATTATCCTTTGCTAAAGAAGAAATCTTTTCAATCTTCAACTGGGACTAGATATTGGTGAGTGATACTTGCAATTTGGAACCAGCCATTGTAGTTGTTAGTCATCAAAAAATTTTACTATCTGTAGATGACTAAATATTGGTTCTAGATTTCTAAAAACAAGATTCCCTAAATATTGTGAGTTTTAGAAATCTCGCTGCCTTCATTATTCTTTTGGAAAAAATTTCACTATTCTACCATTTTGACATTCCATAGTCACCCTACCACTCCTAAAAGAGCTACTTATGGGCTAGTGCCTCCCATATCCATCATTTTTTCCACTTATAACCACATTACTCAGTTTTTACCTTGCCCATCGCTCCACTCCCCATATAGGGTTACCAATCAGCCTATTTTTTCCCATTTTCACCAGGTTCCTCAGGCATTGATGATCTCAAAACTATCTCTATATGCTCTTTAGATAAATCAAGTACATTGGATTTTGGATCTTCAATACATAAATTTGTCAAATATTTTGTTTTTACACTTGAAGACCCCAAGCCAAGTTTCAGTCAAAGACCAGGTCAAAGGACCCTCCCTCTAGGTCATTAGGGTTTTATAGGTTTTAGGGTCATCATTGGTGTTTTAAGCACTAATTTTCTTGTGCTAGAAGTTGGATCTAATGTAAAAGAAGATAAACACCTGGTTGTCCAAGAAAGATCAGAAAATCTCCAAGGAGGACTACTTTATCAATTTCAAGTTCTGCAAGAGGTGAATGTGAACTTTAACACTTTTGTAGGAGAGTTAAACTGACTATCAACAGAAATTTGGTAAGGTAAGAGGTTTGCTCCTAAATAAATACATTCATAGAAAAGAGAGGGGAAGTAGTTTGTTTTCTAGAAGAATCAGGTTTTTGATCTTGATGGCCAAACAAGTGCCAAACAGTGAAAAAAATGGCAAAAATGACCATGGAGGAGGTACACCAAGAAACGAAACATGAAGAGAAGTTTTTAAGAAATTATTAATAAAAAAAGGGAAAAAGGTGAGGTGAACTGGATAGAAATGAATTAACTTGAAAGGGCTATAGAGAACTTAGAAGACAACACTGATAATTGTTCTCAAGCATTCCAGACACCTAGGGTTTTGGAAAAATGGATAAAGAAGGTGAAAGTCATGATTTGAACTCTACGATTACAACAGAGAAGGATTCTGAAGATACCACTATGATCAGATCCCAGAATTGAGAAAAATGATTTTTCCATGCCTAGATGAGCAAAGTGTAGGTTAAACTCCATGATGCTAGCAAAGAAGAGTTTTTTGAAAGTGTTGCCTTGTGTTTGAGTTCCTAAGGTTGTCAAAGGTAAATTTAGCATGCTTCAAATATCAAAAGGGAAAGCCACTCAAATTTTTTCATGACACCTGTTGAGTGAAATTGTTAAAGGACATAAATGACCCAAAGAAAGTCAAATTTGTGACTCAAGAAAAACCTCACAGAGCAAGGATGTAAAGGGTATCGGTAGAAAGCTAAGTCAGTATTTTATGGCACCTACAAATCAGAAGTGGCCAAAAGAGAAGGTAATAGGCATGATTTTGAATTCCATAATGCTTGTCAAAGGTGAGTTTATCATGCCTCAAGATCAGTGAGAAAGGGAAAATCAATGTGTTCAAGTCACCTACACTTAGAAGTGTCAAAAGGGTAGAAACATGATCAAAACTTTATAATGCAAGCAAGAGAGGGCTTTGAAAGTACTGCTATGAGACCACCCTTAAAAGATGTTTTAATAATCTTACCATGACTAAATGAGCAAAGGAGATGCTTTAAGCTCCAAGGTGGAAACCAAAGATGATATTAAGGTTGTTGCCGTGTCAAAATGAATGTGTTAAAGTTTTCAGAGTTAAAAGGAACAGGAATTTGCAAGACTGCCAACTAAGGTGAAAAAGATGAGTTTCATAATGAGGGTTACACATCAAATTGAGGAAGCTGTTGTGTGGCTGAATCCCCAAGGTGTCTAATGAACTCTTCATGTCTCAGGAAACCAAAAGAGAGTCTAAGTTATCACTTGAGTAAATATTCTTACAAACAGTGTAAAAATTCAGTTAGAAGAGGTGTAAGTTGAGTTGAAATGCATAGTCAAAATGACAAAGGATCAACTTCACCTTTTGAAGTCACTTACAAACCAAAAATGACAAAGAATTGGCAAGAAAAGCAAAAGCAGAGGCCAATTTAGTATTCTGGTCACCTGCAGGCAGAAAATTAGAGAAATATCAGCGAAAGAAAGTGAAAAGACTAAAAACATTAGAAAAATGGGTTTGCAAGATTAAATTTAAAACCCAAACATATAAAGGGTCATTTTTCTTTTCATTTGACTTATTGTTTCCTTGCAAAAAGGCTAAGAGCGTTCAGGAGGGAAACTACGAATTTTTTAGTTAAATTTGGGAAATTTTACTCGGAATTGTGTGTTCAGGTCAGCGCTGCGTGCTTGGAAAGTGGCGTTGCATGCCTGTGCATTTTCCCCATGCAAATTTACATGGTTTTGTGTGCCTAGAAATGTGTTGCATGTTTACTCGGCAGACCCGATAGGCCCAAAAAAAAGTCTTTGGCGCTACGCGCCTGGCACACAACGTTGTGTTCAGCCCGACTCAACACCTTGTTCACAACACACTGCGCGTTTGGCCGACCCGTCTCACCTGTGACTTGTGCACTGCGCGTTTGGCCAAGAGGGCCTCTACACCTTGTAGGCACTCAAATTACTTTAGAAACCCTCCGCATCTCTCCTAGGTGTCCTCCTAGCATAGTGAGAGGTAAGTGGATTCCTTCTTTCATCTCAAAGCATTTTGATGGTTTGAAGTTAATAGAAACTAAAAAACCTAAGGTGAAAACATAATTTTCACGATAAAAATACCACTGTTTAAAGACACTCCTCCATCTGCATATTGACACACATAGGGTTTCCCTGCTGAAAGATTGCTCATTTATCTAGGGTTGTGCCCTCACCCTCTCCATCCACTCATAAAATCTAGCCCTTACACCATAATCAGTTTGAAAAACACATTTCCTTCATTCATATCCATTTTCCATCAGTAAAAGGTGCCAAAAAAGAGATTTAAACAAATCAGCAAAGGTGGTTATTAGGGGTTTTTCCTCTCCGTCACAGTAATATACATTTACCCTGAATCACTCATCCCTCACTTGTAAAAATTTCCTCTTTACCACCATTCCATTACCTTTACATATCAGTTTCATAAGAAGAGATAGGGTTTTCAAAGCAGCAGTGATCAAAATTTCAAGGGAGGTTGACAGTGATAGTGGTGAGGAAGGCCAAGTGCCAAGGAGGAATCAACACAGAGGTGGGAGGATTAATAGGTTTGAACCACTAAACACAATGGATTTTAATGCATCTCCCCTAAATGTCTCATGTTTCGAAAATGTGGGCTGCTATCAATTTTGTGAGAAAGTAAAATAGGTGCAGAATCACCCCGAGCTAACTAGGCTCTTCATCCTTAACCTACATGAGAAACAAGTCAATCTTGTAGGGGTAAATTTTGAGCTATCATCAGATGCCATTGCTATTGCCACTAGGATACTTGGTGTTGGTGAAAAGTTGTTCAAACATGCCAATTTAGACATAAGCCACTATGAGCCATTCCTCAAACCCATATACAGAGACTACAATAAATCCATATTTCCTTTCTCACATTTTCTTGAGAGGTATGCACCCATGATGAGGGTCATCATGAAATATTCCCCATGTGAAGGAATATTCTCTAGGCTTTACTCCTATCACATCAGATTGCTCATGCACTTTACTAGGGTCAAGATGCTGCATTTTCCCTACTACCTCTACAGGAGTATTGACAAAATGTCTTATATTGTATGAAAGAGATATTTCCCTCATCAGATGCAAAGCTTATTTCATCACTCTTTTATCAAAATGGTTGTGATGCATCAATTGCAGAAAAAGGGTATTCCATGGGAGGTTTTCATTTCCCATGAGGTGTTCACCAACCCACAACCCCATCCTCAGCAAAGTGTGCCCTCATCATCTCATCCTCCTGTCCTTACTCCTCCATCATCTCCTGTTGATCATGTTTCACCACCTACACATATACCTTCACCTCAAGAAAACCCTCCTTCCTCACCCTCTCCTAATGCATCAGATAATGAGGGAAGTGAGAATGAGAAATAAAGTGACCACAAAGGAGAGGGTAATGATCAATCAAGCAATGAAGTAGAAGAAAATGAAGAGGCAGAGGTCAGTATTGAGGCAGAAAGCATGGAAGCTGAAGGCAATGATTATGTTGGTAACAAAGAGGAAAACAATGAGGAGCCAAACAAAGAAAAACTAGCGAGTGAAGAAGAGGAGGGCAGTGCAGAAGGTAGTGAAGACACAAATGAAGAAAGTGGCAAAGAATACATGGAGGTAGATGTTAATAAAGATGAGGAAAATGATGAAGAAAGCAGCCAAAGTGATGATGATGATGATGTTGAAAATGGCTCACAGAACCAAGATGGTAGTGAAGCTAATGATAGTGAAAGTCTTGGCAGAAATGAGGCAAAAAATGTTAGTGAAGAAGAGGCCACTGAGTTTAAAGGTAGTGAGGCTGATGATAGCAGTAAAGAGCATAGTCAAGATCACAACAATGAAGCAGAGAGCATGGAAGAGGGATGAAATGAAGATGCAAATGTCAGTGTTGATGAAGGTAGTGCAGAAACCAATGATGAAGCACCTAGTAGTCAAAACAATAAAGATGAGGCTGATGTAAATGATGCCAATAATAGTGATAAGGACATCCCACAAGTTAGTGAGAAAAATGAAGGTGCAGAAAACAATGAAGAGACAGAAGAAAACAGTGAGGAAATGAGCCATGATGGAAATAGGTCAGAGGAAGCAGATATCAGTGAAGAAGAAGAAATTGATGTTGGTATCAGTGAAACAAATAACAGTGAGGTAGAGGAAAACAGTGAAGAAAATAGCAGTGCATAAATCAGTGAGGAAGAGAGCAACCATGAAAGCCATAAGGACAGAAAGGATATCACTGATGACGACAGTCATGATGGAAATCATAGTGAAGAAACTAAAATGAGCACAATTGAACCTTTTTCTTTAACATATCAAAGAGGAAGTAGGCATGTGTTTGCTGCCTCTCAAAGGCAAGGTGCCACGCCTTCCACTTTAACCAAGCAGATGAAAAAAGGGAAAGAGAAGGTCATAAAGGAAGAAGAAGAATATTAGCATGAGACTAAGCGGGAATTTTAACTCATTCATGTTGACAGTAAAGATGAAAATGAGGCAAGGATCTCAAGAATGCTGCTCAGAGGTAAGGATGCCCGAATCAAAGATTTTCAAGCCAACCTAGCTAGGGCTAGAAATGTCATCCACTATTATGAGACTAAAAACAAGAATTTGGAGGCACAAAAGGCCATTTATGAGGTTATGGCAATCAGATCCCAGAAAGAGGCTGAAAGGACCAAGGTTAGGCTTGATGAAGTCCTGGGTGTTTTTGAGGAGAGTGAAGATGAAGAATGGCAACTGTCTAGAAGAAGGCTAAGAACATTGGGCTTGAGGAAGGCCTTAGGCAAGGAGAAGGAGCAAGAAAAAACATTGGTAGAGCAGCTCACTCCAAGTGAGTTTCTTTCCATGGAGATATAGTATGATCAAGAACCTTGTTTGGAGAGGGCTAATACACACTTGGAGGATCAACTGGAAAAGACACAAAGAGACCTTGGCCTTTAGAAGAAAATGGCCGAGCACTATGACTTGAGAAATCAAATTGCAAGGGCTAAGCTCAAAAGAGCCCTTACCAAAATTCAAGCTCTCAAGTAGGCCAAAGGCAAGAAAAATCCTGAAATCCTTGCTAATGCTTCTCTATAGGCATCCCAAACACCATAAGCAAGGCAATTTCAAAATTTTGGCAACTTTTGACAATTTTGGTTTTTGATTGATTTTAAGGGCCAAGGGCGCAACGCCCTTGGTGCTGTGCTTTTTCTTGGAGCATCCATAAAATGCATACTTTACATTTTTGGGTTCCTTAGGCCAAGGAAATCACACTCACCAAGTTTCAGCTCATTTGGAGCACAACTAGTCCTCCAAAAGGGCCAAAAACATGAAAAATTTCAACTTTCTTCCTTGTTTTCAGGGTTGGCATTGTGCCCTTAGAAACCTTGGGAATTTTAATTTTTGAATAGGTACATGAAGCCCAATAAAAAACCAATGGCATTTTTGCAAATTAGACTTTACAGGCTTTCCAACGGGCTATCACGAAGCTCATTCCGACATCGGGAAGGCCTTCAAAATTCAGCTACAAGGTGACCCATTTTTTCAGTGCAGGTGCTGCGCCCTTGGACCTCACTATTGCGCCCTTACAGACAAAAGTAAAAAAAAGACACTAATTTATGGCAAATAGATATTTTATGGTTTTTTGGGAAAATCACTCCAAAGTTAGGTGATAGAAGTTATTTTTCATTAATTTGACTAGATATTTGATGCCTTGGGCTTTGCATGGTCTCTTTGGAAATAAATGGTATTTATGGGTATTTATGACATTTTGGATTCCCTAGTTAAGGTTTTGGTCCTCTTTTCTTTTTAAATACAGCACTGAGGCCTCATTGTGCATGTTGGATATTGCTGAGCATGATATGAGATAGACTTGGAGTTTATTGGTGAAATTGGTTTCTGGTGACTTGTGACGGCTTTGGACTGTGCATCCATGGATTGAGCACACTCTTAGGATTCATAAAGCTTGGTTAGATGGTGATATATTCCAACTTTTTCTTTGTTTTCTTCAGTTTCATTATGCTCATGTTTTCTTTGATCAAAAGATAGAAATAGAGAATAGGACTTGCTTCTTGGCACCCTACTTCTGCCTGCCTCTTTTGATTTCTATGTTTTCCTCCTTGAAGTTTAGCTAAAGAATTCTTAAATGCTCGTTGGTTTTTACTAAAATGTTATGTTAAAGGTCTATTTGTTTGCAAGTAAGTTTTAGAGAATCCTTAACTGCTCTCTTAGTTTACTTATGTGTTATTTTTAAAGTCTGCTTAGTACAATTTAGTTGAAGAATCCTTCATTAATCTTCAAGTGTTTGCTATGCTAATCATTCCTGAAATATTTTTCTTGTTTCTTAGTATGTTAAAGGATCCTTGATTTCCCATTAACCTATTGTAGTCACAAATCCATGTTTATTTCACTTTCACGAAACGTACTTAGATCCATTTGGCCTTGTTAAATTTCCCTATGAAACACCCTTGACCTATTTTTGCACTCTTCAAAATATTTGCAGACTCCATAGCCCAATGGATTGATTCTCTCTTACTCTACCTATTTTCTTGACAACCTATCCAGCCAAAAAAATAAAAAAACCCTAAACCTAATAACTAGCCTAAAATCAAAACCCTAAAAACTTTCAAAGATTACATCTTTCGCATAAGTATAGAGAGAGCCATCTCTGAGTCCAGGAAGGCTAGGTCCTAGGACTCCAAAGACTAGTCTGATGTTACCCTTGTACATTTTGTCTTGCCAATATAAAAAATTATAGGGACCTAACAATTCAGTGTTTGTCAATGTAGAACATATCATTTCCCCTGTCTACATATCCATATCCATCTGATCAATAGGATGGATATATATTGCATCAAACTCAAATGTAGACTTCCTGTAATTAGCTGTTGATTTAGGATTGGGGGCCCATGCATGCAATAATTCCATTTGCATTCTTCCTTTCTCAGTGTCAAAGGATGACAAGAGCCTATGCTGGGCCGTGGTAGTTTGTTTCCAGAACTGAGCATAAGTTTTGACTTTGAGAAGCAGATTTTTCTGCTTTTACTCCTTATATTTATCAAAGATACTTGTCTCTATTTGTCCTTGAATCAATCATGATGTTTAAGTTGTATCTGGATTACCTTTTGAAACTGAAGATGTCAAAGATCCTGTAAATATGCTATCTTAGTTTGCTAGAGAGTGCGGACCCTTCAGTATTATAGTAGTTTTCTCTTCCTCCTCTTTTATAAAATATGTTTTAGGATTTGTCTTTGCTTTCTTCCTATAAATCTTGAATTCTTTAGCTGAAAGCTCTGTGAATGAAGGAGAGTCTTCTTCCCTTGGCCTTTTCTCACCTTTTCCTTGAGGTGTGGGATTCTTTGAAGTAGTTGTAGACAGAAGTTGCTCCTCTGCTTCTTGTAAAGTATTTTCTTCCCATTTAGTTTGGTGCTTGTACTTTTCAATTTCAGGGCTCTAAGTGAACATATGGAGTGGTTTTCTGTTCCACTTTTATTTTGGAAATCACACCAAATGGGTCATATGACCAAGTGAAACTCGATGGGAACTTCATCTGCTTTAGGAGTGTTATTTTTCTCCTCACATGCTATCCTAATGTTGCAAATAAAAGGTCATATCTAAATCTTTGTTCTTAATTGGGATCTCTTCTTGGCTGAGACAAAATGGAATTCAACTGAGTTTGTCATTTTATTGATGTACTCCAATGCGAAAATCCTCATTGGGAAATATCTAGGCAACTTGTAGGGTGGCATCTCACACCCATATACTCTTATTTCAGTATAATTCTGGTACAAGTACCATCCCCCTGTCTTGACATGTTCACTAAGGTGTAAAATATTCTGAATTTTAGCACTGACCCTGGGTTAGGTATCACTTCTCAATAAACATGTAGCTAGATGGATAAAATGATCAATGAAATCTTTGAAACTATATTCCCCTGAATTCTTTCTCACTAGGGAAGTCCAAAAAATAACTAAGTGTGGATTTCCCTATTGATTTAGCTTTTGTACTACAAATGGAAACATGTCTGCTTGATAAAATAGAAACATATAAACTAAAATGGAGGTATATTTGAAATTTCCTTCAGTTTCAAAATTAAGGAATTGTTCATGAATGATGTCAGCAAGAAACTGGCCAAAGTTGAAAATTACTGAGGGATTTTCTTTAGAGGAGAAAATGGGCAGAAAGCCTAGAATAGGTTCATCTACCCATTCATCTGAATAGTATCCTAGTAAACATGACAGTAGAGAAATGATTTTCTTAGCTTTTTCTAGAAAAAAAGAGTAAGGATATGGTGGATTCTTCTTTGGTATCTAGGCATCTTCAGGTAGGAAGATTTCAAAATTCTTGGAATTTTGGGAAAATGTTAGCTTCTGATATAATTAATTTAAGGCTTCGACTGAGAAAGGAGTCATGGAGTGTTACATTGAAATTTTTCACCATGATGTTTTAGTGTCTATATGGGTTCATAATTACTCATATATTACTCCCTTAGAAGTCTACAACATCAAAGTTCCTAAATTCAAGCCTTGAAACTGAGAGAAAAGCTCATAAAAGTCTTAAAAACACTTGTACCACACTTTCTCTTAACATTTCCTGCGGTGCCGCACCTATTTGTTCTAAATCATGCGGAGCTAAATGCACTTTTTCTTCATTAAAGGTGTAGACCCTTGTAAAAGGTAAAATGAAGGCAGAAAGTAATATTTAGAAGCCCAATAGTCAAATCTGGAAGCTTCTGGAAGTAATTATCTGGTTGAAGGTTCGATCCTATCATGTACATTCATTTCTCCATTATGGGAGCCTACCCCTTGGTTTATGGAGCTCAATCCCTTCAAAAGAGGATTCTATCCCCTCTTATGTGGAGTTGCAACCTCTTCTCTTTTCCTATAAATTGAAACCATAGTGCAGTCTCAAAGGGAGTTAGACTTTCAGAATTTTTGAGGAGAATTGCTATAGAAACTCAGACTCTCTTAACTGATCATTATGTGGGAATGATTACACACCCATGTGCATTTTAGCTGAGAGAGTGCAAATCTTGTCAGAGTAGAGGAAACGCCTGTTCTGGACCCCAGAAAGAACTGTACGACATTAAGGCAGACACGGTTTTAAGGCTCTTTCTTCATCAAAGATAATACGAATGAATCCTATTTTATCAATGAGTTCTTTAATTAAGTAGCTTGTTTATCATGTTTTATCAATGAGTTATTTAATTAGTTTGCTTGTTTCTTGAATTCCTTGATCATCTTAATAGATATATGATTCCTGAATTAGTTTATACTATGCAGGTGCTATTGATTTTTTCCATGTTTTTGATTGCAGATCTTTGAAGACGACTCTTTCAAGTAACTGGAAAGAAGATCATTACGAACAGTGCTAGACTACAGGTAGGTATTAAAAACCTTTTTTGTAGCTAATTCTGAATCAAATATTACCTAGAGAAAATATTTTTTGTTTCTCTGTTTGTTGCTAGCTGTCCGTAGGACACTTGAGAGATCTGTCTTGTCAGCAGGAACGATTTATCCGTCCAACAAAATTGCGGGCATCTTTGCTCTTTTCTTGTATAAACAGTGCGGGACCGCACCTGTTTACACTGAAACCTACGGACCCTGTGAAATTTTTTAGAAAACCTTAAAATTCTCTTTTTTGGATCAGTTTGTTAGATTCTCAGTGTATACCCAGACTTGTATTTTCTGTCAGAAAGATTTGGTTGAGAGTTTATTTTAGCATTTTTAAGTTTTGAATGATTTTCTAAAAGATTTGCATGTTATAATGATTTTTGATTTGTCTTTATCCCACTCAAAGATTAGAAGCCTTGGTATATCTTTAGATCACTGGTATTTCCTTGCTTTCTTGCTGAGTTTGACTTCATAGGAGAAATTGTTTTATGAGATTTAGATCCCATTTTCTCATTTGCAAATCTTTAAAAAAAATTTGTTGATAAGTTTGGAATTTCACTTAAAAACCATAATTGGATGTTTTTTGAGTTCTTGTTGATCTAAGCAAAGAATTTCTTAGTTAGATAACAAGCTAAGCAAAACATCCTCAAAATATTTAAAGTTTTACTTCAAATTTAGTCTTTAGAATTTTTAGATCTCAAAATTAGTGTTTTTTAGTTTTGAGTGTTATTTCTAGAAATTGTAATGTTCTTTTGAAGAAAATTTTGTTTCTAGTTTCCATCTTGAATGATAAAGGGATTTATTTTTGAGCAATTGATCATTTTGATTTCTCATGAAATTATATTTATTTTCATGTATTCTTGTTTGAAGGAAAGAATTGTTTTAAAAGATTGCATTTCTCAACTCTTTCTTTTAGATAGAATTCATTGAAAGGAAAGGAATTGTTTCTCATAAAAGATGCATTTTTAGTGTGTTTTGAGTCGGGTCACTACATATCATCAGTTTCAATTTCGCACCTATTGTCCTAAGAAAAAGCCTATTAAAAGTAACGCTTAAATTAAAATCAATCTAGTAATTTTTTATATTTCTAGGGCTCTTTTCCACCAACATAGCTTAGGCTAGTGTCTTGGGGTAGGGAGTAATTAACTCTCCAAGACAATTAAAATAAACAAGTAGTCAATCTTGTGGTAGGAAAAATCCAATAGTCGCTTGTATGATCTGGGAAGCTCCTCCTAAAGGAGTCAAGCACGAGGTCATATCTAAAATAGTGGGATAATCAATTCTATCTCATTGGGAATGATAGAAGGTGTGTGCGTATTAACAATGATAAACCTCGGATAGACCATTGTTGAGGAGCCTGGGGTCACTTGTCGGTATACCTTGGATTATGTCAAGGAGCCTTCAAGGGGATTGAGCTTTGTTACTCTGCCCTCGCACATATGTCGGATCATAGAATTTCCCCCCAGGTATATTAGTTCATGTTGGTAACCTGAGTGGCCATAAAATTTACGATTTTTTCCTAAGGTGACAGTGGATGAAATATCTCACTATACCTGGAGCCGACATCGACTAGACTCGCTTGGAATCTCCGGAGGGTTATCTTCACTCGAGATGGTTTAAGTGGAGAAACTTGCACCGGTCTGTTTCATTAAGCAGGTTGTCGGGGTAACTGTTCCAACCGCCATTTCTACATTAAAATACTACGATGTTGGATTTCATCACCAACTAGTGTTTTTAGTGTGGGAATTTACTATTTTTGTGTGGTTTGATCTCCTAGATTTTTAGGCGTGTGATTCATTTGTTTGTTTCCTTAGCAACTTTAGGAATTTTCATTGAAATTTTCTTTGATTGTGTGTGATTAATAATTTTTAATCATGCCTGAATTACCAATACAATCACGTAGACTCTAGGGGAAAACCCCTGAGTATATACCAAGCCAACTTGAAGGACTGAAATCTTTAGTCCTGCATACTATAAGTAGAATTCGATCAACAGAACCAGGAGAATCATCCATAATTACTCATCCTGATTATCAATCTCAAATAGCAGAATATATTCAAGAGCCAATTTCAATTTTTGAAGTTACTGGTATTATTTCTCCAACCAGTGAATTAGCTAAAGAGCCTGAAATCTCTGAGCCAGTCATTGAACTTGCTGTGTTGGAACAATATTCAGGATTTATTACTCCGACTTCTAGTGATCCTGATTCACCTAGGGTAATACATCACATTACTGAAAACCTTCCTTCTAATCTCATATGTATTGAAGAACTTGTTGGTCCAGACGAAAACGTAGGTCTTCCCGAAACCCAAGAAACTTTGAATCTTAGGGAGCATGAATCAATATTATACAGTCCTTTTAGAACTAATGCTTGGAATTTATCATTGACAGATTTTTTACAAAACGCGGGTCTTACTTATTCACCACCCCGAATTCCTTTTTACCCTATTGTTTGGTCAATTTAGTGTGTCCTAAATTGCTGCATTTAATTTGTCAATCCGGGATTTGTAAGCTGATGAAGTGCGGCGCACTATATGTGCAAGATAACCTATTTCTTAACTTTTTGTCGTTTTTGGTTTTCTAAGGTGAAATGGAAATTCTAAAATGAAAACAAGTATGGTTATATTTGTTCAAGGAAATGATATCCCCTATAATGATTTACCAACTTGAAACTTTAAAAGGAATTTGAAATTTTCAATGACAAAACTTGAAAGGAAATGAAAATGTACTGCTGAAATGAAAAGATGTTGTAAGTCTAATAAATCAAAAACAGTGAACTAGTGAGCATGAAACTATACTATTCTTGCTGCTGTCTAAACAAAAAGAAACTATGCTTAAAGAAATTCAAAATTGCAACAAAGTAAATCTAAATCAGATTACATCAATTTATCTTCTGATCCTTCATCATTAGTCCAGCTATGATTTTCGGAAGTAACCATAAACAACTTGAGTAACTGATATATAACTTGTAGAAAGTAAACTAATATCAAACCATACATTCATAATTCAATCCCTCACCATCAGTCCAGCTGTGGCTTTGGGAGGTAACTGAAGATGTCATGCACAATTTAACATTTCTAACTTGCAGAAAGGAAACTAATACTAAACTACACACTTCATAATACAATCCCTCACCGTCAGTCCATCTGTGGCTTTCGGGGGCAACTGAAGACGTTATGAGCAGTTTAATATATTTAAATTTGTAGAAGGAAAACTAATACTAAACTACACATTTCATAATACAATCCCTCACCATCAGTCCAGCTGTGGCTTTCGGAGGCAACTGAAGATGCTATGAGCAGTTTAATATATCTAATTTTGCAGAAAGGAAACTAATACTAAACTACACATTTCATAATACAATCCCTCACCATCATTCCAGCTGTGGCTTTCGGAGGCAATTGAAGATGCTATGAGAAGTTTAATATATCTAAATTTAACTACTGAAACAATTAAGCAAAACTGAGTTAAACAAAGCAATACTGAAATGAAACAGAAACTAAGAAAAACACATTAGCAACAGAACAATGTTAATTCCATGTCATTAGTCAAAAAGCTATGAAAATGCCTGGGCTGCCTATCTATAACCTGAAACAAGAACACTGATTAGTGATTAACAACATAAAACATGAAAGACAAAAGTGAAATGGAAAGCAGGAAAGTTTATAAACAGAAATGAAAAAAAATGAAATGTATAAACATGTGAATGGATTATGGCACAATGAGCTTTAAAGAAATGAAATAAGAACTATACACTAATGCACAAACCCTTAGCTGAGCAGGGGCCCTCTACACCAGCCTTGGCAACGATCTTCAAGTACGAATTAAGTTGGAAAACAGAGTCTTCTTATATTAAAAATGCAGTCATAACAGTATGGTAGTATTACGGCTCAAAGGCAGTGTAATTACATTACAGATCAGACTTAATAAACTTAACAGAGACTAATCGGGACTAACTCTATATGCGTATGCAAACGCGTTATATATAACAAAAGAAATATAATTGTCTCCTAAAGTTTATGCTGGTGTAGAACACGTAGAACATTACGTCCACGGATCTAGGATCATGGCCGTGTTGGAAAATAAATCTATGAGAAGTGGATGCTTGAATTCGACTATGGAGCCATGTACAGATGTCGAATTGTCCTCCGCAAGCTCAGAAATGGCCATATGAACCTTTATGTGACACGGAACAGAGTCCTGTCACCGTAAGACTCTATGGTTGACTTCCATGTGGACGCCTTTGACCGCGGCTTCTTTAGATGAGTTTGCTTGAACCAATAGGACACGAACCATGTCCACATCATTCCTGACTTGCCCATGTGGCTCGTTTTCCCTGTAGACACCTGTAACATAGAGTTTCACAAAATAGCTACGGAAAGTTGCAGTAGTTGCGAAAAGTGGCAAGATTCCGCAGCTGAATGAACAAAATCTAAATCAAATAGCAAACACAAAAATATAATTAAAAACCATGTTCGATGCTCTTTTGCAAATGATATTGACAACTTGGGAGGTTCAGGTGAGTGAAAAAGGTATAGAAAAGTGTATGGAAAAGATGCAGAATTGAGACTCAACACCTATGTCGAGAGGTTATCATCCTTCATCAACTATGTCGGGTGAGTCATCCATGTTTTCTCAATCTCCAGAAACATTTTTATATGGTAGTTCGTCTGTTCCTCAGGGATACTAGTCGCTCTCTGGTACCTTCTCAGGAGCAGCTCCTCAACCAATTGAACAAGTGTTATCATCTGGTACAAATGGAACAAACACTGAAATGTTGAACACAGAACATATTTTTATGATTTCTGGCAATATTCCAAATCCTCAACCTCAAGGAAGTCAATTACCACCTGGGGGGAAACCTCAAGGAATTCAGTTACCACCTGGGGGGCAACCTCAAGGTAGTCAATTACTACCTGGGGGGCAACCTCAGGGTAATTTTTTATCACCTGGAGGTCAAATTGTAGGACAATATTTCATTCCTGGGGATCAACCTCAAGGACAGTACATACCTCAAGGTCAATATCAACCTCAGGGACAATACATACCCCAAGGTAAATATCAACCCCAGAGTCAGTTTATTCCTCAGGGTCAATATCAACCCCATATTCATTTTATTCCTTAGGGTCAATATCAACCCCAGACTCAGTACATGCCTCAAAGTCAATATCAACCTCAAGGTCAGTACCCAGCTCAAAGTTTCCATCCTCCTTCTGGTCAACCATTATTACAAGGAGCTGGAAATTTTATAGTTAATTATCAAACTTACGTTCAACCTGGTTATGGTCCTTCATATGCACAAACTTCTATGGGTCAATACCCCAGAATTAATATGGTGTGGGATCCATCTCAAATTCAACAGAATTTGCAACCCAATGTGTAGTTACCTAATCAACCTGGACAACCCATAGGTTCTGGTCCAACCCAGCAACCTGCCTAGCCTACCATTCAAGTCTTTGCACCTGGTTCTATTCAGCATCCTGGGCCTAGTACACCTAGAACTCCACCTCAAACTTCTACTGCTGCTGTAACTTATGTTCAACCTACCACACCTATTTCTGGAGTATCTACAGCTCCTGTTTCTACTATCCCTGTATCAATGCAAATTCCTCAAGTATCCGTGCCACGGTCAGGCCCTACAATTCAGACTATGACCCAGATCCCTACAGGACAATCTAGTACGAGTACAGTTCTCACTAGTCAACCACATTTTACTTACCAATTGTACTAGGGGCAGTATCAATTTGGACAGGCTACACAAAATCCAACATATCAGTATCAGTCATATCCTAGGTATACTTATCAAGTACCTCAACAACCCCAGTATGGTCCGGTTAATCCTGGTTATCCAGGAGGTTTCACGATTCCCAATGTGCATCCAATTCCAGGATATCCTGGATATCCTCCTCCTGGGACTAGTTTGATCACACAAGGTTATCAAGACCCTAGTCATCGGTTACCGTTTATAGCAACTTTAGATTTACCTGATCTATCGCGCTTTACGAATGATCCCATTTTTTATCTTCTGTATTGGCCGCCGATGCCTAACCAGTTGCCCAGTGATATTCCAAGGTTTAAGGGTAAGTCAAGAGAGGACCCATATAATCATGTTATGACTTATCACCTCTGGTGTGCATCCAATTCACTAATCGATGATTCGATTCGATTGCGTTTTTTCAAAGAAATCTCATTGGTCTAGCTACCAAATGGTACATTGAGTTACCACGCGGCTCATTTAATAATTTTAATGCACTAGCCACTGCTTTCTTAACCCATTTTCAGTTTCTTGTCAGATAAGACAATGCGACACGAAATTGTTGACCTCATTAAAACAATCTACGTCTACATACATATCCGATCACATTCATGAATGGAGACGTAGGAGGCATTTAGTGAAGGTCTTTATTCCGGATCAAATTTTTGCTAAATGGTTTATTAAATCGTTATTTCCCAAAATTACTGAAGATGTGGCCAAAGGAGGAGTTGTTATAGAAGAGCAAGTCTTTGCTCAAGCTCAGTACCTTGACATTGTATATACACAGTCAGGTACTATGTATGATAAAATCCACGATTTACCAAGACATGGTCAGTTAACTACAACTCCTTCGGGCTCTCATGCCACTGATGGTGTAATTGGTTCTATTAGCACTCGCAAAGGTAAGAAGAAATCTTCCAAGACGACTTCTCCTATTATCACTTTACTCGATTCACCAAAAGGAGATTCTTCCGTTGAAATTTCTGCCGATATTCATGTTGTAGAATCATCTATAGCCAAACCTAAAACTGGTGGTAAGAAGAAAGGTAAGAGTAAAAAAAAAATCTTCAAAATATAAAAACGATAAAACTGAACCAACTGACGATAAACGAAAACCTCGTTATCCTTTTCTGATCTGTGATGAGGATCATTTTACAAAAGAGTGCCCGCATAGAGCCGAGGTATCAAAATTCATTAAGGGTTTGCCCATACCTACTATCTTGAAGGATCCCTTTCCTGCTCAACATAGTAACATGATTGGATCTTCCTCAAATATTCTAGAGAATATCTTAATGGTTGCGAAGCAATCGTAAGATTACGGTAGTAAAAATCCTGTTGGTCGCAAAGAAGTAGAAAGTTATAATTCAGCTTCAACTACATCTCCCTCAGTTTCTGATCCACTCCAGATCGAGAAAAAAAGTCCTGAATTAGTAATTAAACCACCTGCTAAAGGTGTACTTCGTAAATCAGCTTTCAATCCACATGCGAGAGCTGCTCAGAATTACAATATTTTTGAAGACCTGGCAATTTCCCCTTCAACAATGTCAGCTTTGGAAGTGCCGCAATCATGTCCAGCCCAAATAAAATTACTATTGTCAGCCATAGGAGTCGTAGACCTCCAGGATTCGAACCTCATGATATTTGATTTAGAGAATTTTACACCCCGACTACCCCATCAAATGGCTTTTCAAATTTCGGTAATAGTAAAAAACAAACATTTCTTTCGTACTGTTGTAGATGAAGGGGCTTCTACATGTATTATGTCGTTAAAATGTTGGAAATCACTTGGTTCTATAACAATTAACCAATCGCCGACTATCCTCAAAGCTTTTGATGGAAGAGGTTTCCATCCGTATGGTATTTTACAGGATCTACCAATAGAGGTCGAAGGAAAAACCATTAATCTGGATGTGGAAGTGGTTGATGCCCCTCTAGATTACAACCTTCTCCTGGGTCGCAGTTGGTCTTATGCCATGACTGTTGTTGTATCGTCGGTATTTCATCTCATCATGTTTCCACATAGAGGAAAGATCGTTAAAATAGATCAGCTCTCATATTATTCATCCGACCCAGCCTCTACTGATAGCATCCAACATATCGAAAAATCGAATATCCCTTATAAGGATGTTGGGGTAGGGTTAATTAAAGATTCTGCTTTACTGGGAACTTCTTCCTTACCTGCTCCCAACGTACCACCTCCTATTTCTAATTTCAATATGATTACATAAAGTAATTTTTCCTTTGATGATCCTTGGATAGTACCTTCAGAATCAGAACTGGATTCTTTCAATGATGCGATGCCTTTGAGTCCTTTTGAGTTAGCATATCAGGCAGTACAGTCATTTTCTGATACTCCTTCAACTGAATCTGATCCAGTGAATGTGATCAATGAGGAGTCACTTTCAATATCAAGCTCAGATTCGACATCAATTCCGGATCTTGGTCAACAAATATTCAATACTGATGAACAAATTCGTGAATTCATGTCTGTCGATGAATTACCATGGGAAGATCTGCATCATAGGTCTTTTTTTTTACCTGATCTTGATCATTTTGGGAATGGTTTTTCCTCCATTTTAACTACTGATTACGTAAAAGAACTTCATAATCCCCTCTCATCTTTCGATTCTTAATTGAATTTAGAAAAAAATTCTACAACGGTTCCCATTGACATTTCAGTAAAACCCGGAATTGTTGAAAACATTCATATAGGTGCTTCTTGTACAATTGATGAAATCCAAGCATATAAAGCCCTATTTCAGGAATTCCATGACATTTTCGCCTAGTCATATGAAGAAATGCTAGGAATCGATCCATCGATTGTTTTTCATGAAATTAAGACATACCCAGATGCTAAACCCATCAGACAGAGATTACAGCAGATACATCCATGAAAAGATGCCGCTATTAAAGCAGAAGTTGAAAAATTACTTCGTGCAGGTTTTATTTATCCAATTCCGTTAACAGATTGGGTATCTAATATCGTTCCTGTCAATAAAAAACAAGGAACAATACGAGTGTGTATCGATTATAGGGATATAAATCGAGCTTGTCCAAAAGACAATTATCCAACACCTTATATCGATCAAATTATTGATGATTGTGCTGGATGTGAAATTTTTTCGTTCATGGATGGATTTTCCGGCTACAATCAAATCAACATACTCCCTGCAGATCAACCTAAAACAACTTTCATTTTTCCATGGGGGACTTTTTCTTATCGCAAGTTACCTTCTGGACTTAAGAATGTTGGCATCACTTTTCAAAGGGAAATGTCTTATGCATTTCATGACATTAAACACATTGTGCAACCCTACCTCAATTATTTTCCTTCTCATTCCTCACGCAAAGCAGATCATATCACTCATTTACGAGCCATTTTTATACGATGTAGGCATTATAAGATTCGTCTGAATCCTCACAAATGTGTTTTTTGTGTAAAATATGGATGATTGTTGGGATTTATTGTCTCAAAGGAAGGAATTCATGTCGATCCATCGAAGGTTGAGGCTATCATCAATTTACCTCCTCCTTCTACTCTTCGTCAACTCCAAAGTTTGCAAGGGAAAGAAATTTTTTTACGTCGGTTCATTCCTAACTACACTAAGTTAACGAAAGGTTTTACCAGGTTGTTAAAACAGAATATTCCTTTCTTTTGGGACGAGATTGATAATCAATATTTTAATGCTCTTAAATATGCATTGACCCATGCACTGTTACTGCATCCTCCCAATTACAACCAGGATTACTTTTTGTACCTCGCCACTTATGATTCCACGATAGGAATGGTTCTAGTTTAGGAAGATGAATTCCATGGTGAACATGTGATTTACTATCTTAGTCTCAATTTGCATCCGAATGAAATCAAATATTCACATGTGGAGAAATTGGCCTTGGCAATCGTTCAAGTTGTCCAACGTGTTCATCATTAGATACTTTTATGCAAAACAACAGTGATTTCTGATTGTAACCCTATGATGTATATTTTAACCAAACAATTGCTAGGGGGTAAATACTCCAAATGGATTGTTATCCTATAGGAGTTTGACTTGGAATTTGAAAAATCCAAATCAAAGAAATCATTGATATTTGTTGAATTTATGTGTGACTTCCCACGTACTGATACAGAAACTGTGGCAGAACAACCAATCGTGGACGAATCCTTATTTCTTATTAGTACCATTGATCCTTGGTATGAAGATATCATTGTTTATCTTCAAACCCAATATTTTCGGCCTAAAATTTCATGGTCACAATGAAGTAAAATCCATTTCCAGTCTCAAAAATATCATATTGTTGGCGACACACTATACCGTCGTGGTGCAGACTCTATTTTTCGACGTTGTCTCACCCATGAAGAAGCCAAAAAGATTTTAAATGACTGTCACTCTAGAGCATGTGGCAGTCATATGTCTAGGTATGCCACAACCCAAAAGATATTGTGCGCTGGTTATTTTTGGCCGTCCTTATTTAAAGATTGTATTTATGCGATCCGAAAATGCCATAATTGTCAAATCTTCGATCGAAAGATGCATGCACCCCCTGGTCTTCTTCACCCTATAATTGTTGTCGATTCTTTTGCAAAATGGGGCATTGAATTCATTACATGTAACCCTCACTCGGCCGGGGGGGCATGGGTATATTATTCTCGTAGTAGATTATTTTACCAAGTGGGCCGAGGCGATGCCTACATTTGTGACAGATGGAAAAACTGTAGCTACTTTTGTGTTCAATCATGTGATTTCTCGTTTCAGTGTACCCCAAGCGATAATTAGTAATCATGGGAGCCATTTTTAAAAAATCATGATTACCAAACTGACTGATCAACTTGGCCTACACCATGACAGCTCTACACCATATTACCTGCAGGCCAATGGTCTGGTTGAAGCTATCAATAAATTTTTAGTCACCATGATTAAACGAATCATTGGAATTCATAAATCGAATTGGCATACCATGCTTTTTTCAGCACTTTAGGCATATCAGAGCTCAGTAAAAACATCAACAGGTTTTACTCCTTTTCAATTGGTTTATGGTTTAGAAACGGTATTACCAATTGAATGTGAAATACCATCACTCCAACTAGCCATAGAGTTAGTACCAGCCACCTTTGAGGAGGAAAAATGATTTTTGTACTTAGCTCAATTAGATGATAATCGGTGCACCACTGCATTAGCTATCGAGACTCATGCGAAATGAATGAAAGCTCAGTATGATAGAAGTGTTACACCTCGTATTTTTTCAGAAGGAGACCTAGTTGTGGTATATGATCAAGCTAGCAATAAGCTAGGGGTTGGGAAATTCGAACCCATGTGGCATGGTCCTTATATTGTCAAGCGAAAACTTGCAAAAGGGGCCTATGAATTGATTGATTTTGACGGGGTCTCTTTAGGCAAATCCAGAAATGGACTTTATCTGAAGAGATATTGTTCTTAAATTTTGTGTGGAGATCTTTCCTGTATATTAGTTATTTTTTAGCTGGTGTGTTGTATATTAGAAACATGTTCCTAGCTTAAGTGTGCTTTTACTACTATTTCTGCTTATCTGGATTACTCTTGATATTGCAGATGTCGACATATTTTCAAACATACATTGGTTTTGCTGATGGTGCTTGTCATATTACACGGAACATTTCTTCCGCATCTTGGGTTATTTATTCACCCACTAACGATTTAGTATCTATGCATGGGGTAAGCCTCTATCAAATGACGAATAATATTGTAGCATATAGCGTAGTTATTGAGTTATTGTCTGAATCCATTTCATTTGGAATTCAGAGTTTGATCGTTAGGTTAGATTCTGAACTCGTTGTATTACAATTAAATCGAGCGTATGCAATTAAAAACCCAGTGTTGTTAAGATTATTTTTGAAAGTTCGTCTCTTGGAACGAGAATTTTATTATATTGAGTATCAACACATTCCAAGAATTTAAACACATTAGTAGATGCAATAACTTCTAGTGTTATAAACAGACATTTGCGATAATGAAAGCAGTAAATCAAATAACATTCGATAACATGTTGGACAGGTAACTGGAAATAATAGTATATCATAACATAGAGTAGTGTTTCAAAAAAAAAAAAAAGTACATCGTCCTCAATCATAGGTTCAAAATGCCTTATGATCGGGAAAAAAGTGATACAAAAAATGATATGAGTCTATGCAGTCGATCATCCACTATCAGTGGTAATGATCATGATAATATACTACAGCCCATGCCACCCTGCTCAGGAATCTCCTGAACAGTCTAAGAACCCCAATGACATATCTCTGCAAGCGAAGTGGAATGTCATCTATGGTAGTCTCTAAGATGTCCATAGTTAGTCGCTCTAGATGGTGTTCCAAATTAGTAAGGATCTCTGCTGTCTAATCCTATGGTGGTGGTGCTGCTGCAACTGCATCCTTTTGCCTCCTCTCAAAGGGGCGGAGAGTGAATGGTCGACGTGGACCCACATCTGCATTTGAAATTTTTGTTATCAGTTGTGGACAATTTAAAAAATAAAATAAAAAATAGAATTTAGAACATGTCAAAAATGGTTCTTACCTGATTTATCCCACTGAGCTCCCGGAGGAAGTGACATATCTTGATCACCGCGGTAATCCATCCTGGCATAAGGGAATTGTTCTATCATGAAGAGTTGGTTCTCTAACCAACGGAAGTAGGCTGGGGGAAATCGAAAAATCTCTGTACCCTCGTTGTGACGGGCCATAAATGCAACCCAATGGACCATCCAAGGCTCTTGGACTCTACCATGATCAACTGGAATACGTTGCGGGGCCAGTAGAGGAATCATCTCTAGAGAAAAAGTAACCACGATCGATCCATAACCGAAGTTATTCAACTTCCCATTCTTTTCTCTAGCTAGTTGGCCTTTGATATTGGCCAACACTGCCTTGCACCAATTGAAGATGGTGCCTCAGAAACAGTCCACTTCAATCCGAATTTTAGATCTAGTAGCAACGTGTAAAGCTTCACTTCCACATATCCTGGTTACGGTAAATGCAACTTCTTTCAACTCAAGATGGATGATGGTTTTGATATCAATCTGTTTGTCTTTAGGATCGGCCTCATCATTGTAGAACTCTAGTTGTAGGCTAGCAACAGACTGGCCACCTGGCCTAGCCCCAAATAGATAAAGTGGTTTGCCTCTTTTAAACAAACCAGTCAGAAAGTATATGTCCTCTAGCTCGATTTTGAGCCAGTTGCCTCTAATCACAAAGCACTGGTCCTATACATCCCACTTGTTTACCAACCAAGTAAGTAGATCTACTTGGGCTCTCATGCCCTGAATAGCCCAGAATTTAAGTAACTTGCATGCTCTCAAAACTTGTAATGTAGGTGGATGAATCATTGCAACTTCATCCACCTCCTCATGTTCACGTTCCCACCAGATAAGCATTGTAAATATCCTACAATGAACAAAATGAAAGATTAGAATAATTTTTAGAAAGAAAATTTTGGGTAATTTGGAGAGAAAATGTGTTTTTATATTCTTCATGGTGCCCCCACAATTTTTGTTCAGAGACAGTGCTTAGCTACGCACGGGTTTTGTACTAAAAGTGCGAGACCACGACATTTTTCTTTGTAAGAAAATGTCGGGGTCCGTAGGTACTGTGTTTCTTACCTGCAGACCCCCGTGAGAGAAATTTTGAACCTATTTCTTCCCAAAAAATTAATGAAATGAATGGATGAAAAGCAAGGAAAAGAGAATGTGGATTACCTGGAGCAGACGGTTTTTGATTTGAACGGTCGATTTGTCCAGAATCTTCTCTGGAGCGTTTTTTGGCAAAATCTCTCAAACTTTCACTTTGAACTCAAATGGTAAAAATGATTTTGGAAAACTCCTTTTTATAAGTTTTTTCGAAAAATGAAAATTAATTTTGTTTATTTTTCACTTTAAAGAGATGGTTTTTCAAAATATTTTTATTTTATTAAAAGCAAGTACGTTTAATTTTTTGAGTTTTTGTGCAGAATACCAGATTTTTCAGGTGAAATGGTCATTTCTGATGAAGAGTATACTTTTATCACTTTTTCGGGCTCTTAAAAATTTATGAAAAATCGAAACCATGGAGTCCTCTTTTTAGCCCTTTTCAGACTCTCTAAATATGAAAAGATTGCTGAGTACTTGACTATTCTAACTCGTTAAAGGAAATGAATAGTTGTCCCTTCAGTATAAGTTTGCCCCTTTTCCGGACTGAAATGGACTATTTACGACAAATGTATAAGTTGACTAATCATGGTCAATAGAGTTCTCTCCTGCATTATTTTATCCTTTTTTGGGCTTGAGAGACTAAAATTATGAAAAAATTACACCCATGGAGTTTTCTTAAGTTTTTTCTTCTGACTCCCTAAAAATGAAAAACATCGAATTTATCCTATACTGGACTCGTTAAAATTTAACAGTAAAGGATTTGTCGATTACAAACAGGAATGGACCACTCCTTCTTAGGGTTAAATTTTAAACTAAGTTGGACTAATCCAAAGGATGAGCTTATAAACAAGAAAATGTTATCCTCCTCAAGCTTGTCAAAAATAAAGAGGTACTTGCCAGAAATGGTGGGGGAAAAAGAGAGAAAACAAATCCATTTGTTACACTTTGATTTAAAAGCAGTATACCACTCTTGAACACGACACTTTTTGTCACACTTCTACCTAGGTTGTGAAAATCCTTTGCCTATCAGTTAATCAAACCACATTAAAGGTCTTTAGCCGGTTTCTAGGTATTAGCTTAGGGAAATTGTTACCAAACCATCTGCAGTGTCATTATGTGTTCAAGAGGACAGTCAAACAAACCATTCATCTGCAAACAATTCTCTCCATTCGTGTTGACCATCCCTGATTCAGTCCTTGCAAAAAAATTCTTCAAAACTTGATCTATGGTTTCGTGTCATGAGCTTGCTTACGACGGATCACTTTCTATCGACAACAGCTCATCATTTAGGAAGTTGATCTAGAATCCGTCAGTACCTTCGAATCTGCATGCCTTAATGGCAGGCTTCTTGCCTTCAACGATAGGTTGCATCATTGACCTTCGATCGAACGATTCTGTGAAATGTTCGACTTCAGATCACTTATTCACATTTCATGAATTGTACTAAGTACTTTGAAAGCCATTTTCATTATTGGTGGTTTCTCTCACACTTGTTAACAGTTCACATCATTGATTGGTAATCAAGTGGGTTCTACCATGTTCGACTTCGACACATTTAAATCACATGGATAGAATCGTACTAGTTTGGGAAGCAGAAATCAAGACCTTGGATCTAGTTTCCACCATCCAGGCTGCGAGGAGTTTTATTATTCATTATGCAGTAGACTATTCATTACAGATGGCTGCGTCCATACTGTGTCTACACCATTGATGTAATACTAAAATCATTTCTGTATCAGAACAAGTTTAGTTAGTTTTTGATCTGAGTATGGGAATGCCTACCTTAGCGATGATATATATATATATATATATATATATATATATATATATATATATATATATATATGTTTTGTATTGAATGTTTTTACGTGATTCCGACTAGGGTGTCCACAAGCTAATCCTTGAATATATATATATATATATATATATATATATATATATATATATATATATATGTTTTGCATTGAATGTTTTTACAGGATTCCGACTAGGGTGTCCACAAGCTAATCCTTGAAATGATAAAGCACATCACTCTTCGAATGCTCTCAGACTTCACCCTTTAGGGGGGAATTTGTTACACTAAAAATTTTCACCATGATGTTTTAGTGTCTATATGGGTTCATCATTACTCATATATTACTCCCTTAGAAGTATAAAACATCAAAGTTCCTAAAATCAAGCCTTTAAATTGAGAGAAAAGCTCATAAAAGTCTTAAAAACACTTGTACCGCACTTTCTCTTAACATTGCCTGCGGTGCTGCACCTATTTTTTCTAAATCATGCAGAGCTAAATGAAAATTTTCTCCATTAAAGGTGCAAACCCCTGTAAAAGGTAAAATGAAGGTGGAAAGTAATATTTAGAAGCCTAGTAGTCAAATCTGGAAGCTTCTGGAAACAATTTTCCGTTCGAAGGTTCGCTCCTATCATGTACATTCATTCCTCCATTATGGGAGCCTACCCCTTGGTTTATGGAGTTCAATCCCTTCAAAAGAGGATTATATCCCCTCTTATGTGGAGCTGCAACCTCTTCTCTTTTCCTATAAATTGAAGCCATAGTGCAGTCTCAAAGGGAGTTAGACTTTGAGAATTTTTGAGGAGAAATGTTGTAGAAACTCAGTGTAGAAATTTGAATAAATGATATATTATTCACCGAGATTCTCCTAATCACACACTATTTTAGCTTCATGCATAATACAGAATCTCTTCTACCATTGATCATCACATGCGGAAATAAAATCAATTGCATGCATACATTAAAACCACAAACAATCACACATATGAACACAATATTTAATGGGAAATCTTAAAGCTGAAAACCCCAACTATCTGTATATTATATGTCATGGAGATCATGTAAAAATCATAGTACAAAAGCTCCTCACAAGCTCTCATGCACACCCTCAATTGCTACACACTATCAAGCTAGATCTAGCAAAGAACATGCTCCAATCTTTTGCCACTTGATAGCCAGCCTCTATTGCGTAATCAATGCTATGGGATGGCTTAATTAAATAGATAAATCACCTAGCTTGTACTGCGCAATCCTCATGGGCTTCTCCACCTATCTGTGTGTTGCAAATAGCAACAGTATAGTCACAACTGATAGTTAACTTGCTCTTTCACCTATTTCTGCACTGGTCTCCACTGAAACTGTCCATGCACTGAAGTTAACTGATGCATTATTTAGTTGGTTAATGAGTTTATAATTAGTGAATTAATTAATAATTAATTCACACCACTCTCACTAATTTTATCAATTAGTTACACTGAATACAACTAGCTCAACTATGTTTAGATTAGTTAAATTGTATACAACTCCACTAACTTCCTCAATCAACTCCACCAAACACTGTCAAATGAGTTCTAACTGAAGTATCCATGCAATAGCTCCACTTAACTCTTAGGAATAGCTTAATTCCTTCTTTCAGCTCCTGTGCCACATCTGTGCACTTAACTGAAGTGATCCAAGAGAATAAGATAATGTTTAGAGTCCAAATATTATTAAGAGCTAATAATATTCAACATATCTATTTTTAGACTGGCAATCTAAAAATAGATTCTTCCTAATATGTCGAAAAATAGAAGTCCATCTATTTTTTCTGACTTGACCAACCATCCACAAATAGCATCTTGAAACTCATAAAACATGATCCATATGTCTAAAAATAGACACAGTCTAAAAATAGACTTTGCGCCAAAAAATAGCCTACGGGCCCACTTAGTGAAGGCGAATCCTTTACACTAAGCTCATCATCTTGTTGCAATCTCAACACTCCCTCTCAACAAGATAAGGATTATCTACAACCCCTATCCTACCCCTATGGTATTCGAATTTTCTCCTGGTGAGTGCCTTCGTCAAGATATCAGCATCCTGATCCTCCGTGGGAATGTATGAAAGTAACATCACCTTCCACTGCACACGATCTCTAATATGATGATACCAGATGTCAATGTGTTTAGATCTATCATGAAATACTGGATTAACCGAGAGTTTGATGCAACTCTGATTATCACAATAAATCACAGTAGGCTCCAAGTGTGAACCGAACAACTCGACCAGGATCTTCCTCATCCATATAGCCTTGCATGCAGCCAAACTCGCTACCATATACTCGGCCTATGTTGAACTGAGTGCCACGGATCTCTGCTTCCTGTTGTACCAAGAAACTGCTGTCGACCCGATACTAAAAATCCCTCCAGATGTGCTCTTTCTGTCCATTGGGCTCCTTGCCCAATCTGCATCTGTGAAGCCACATAGATTCACCTCATCCGACTGTCTGTACCATAATCCATATCCCGATGTGCCTCTGAGATATGTGCCTCTGAGATATCTTAATAAATGCTTGCCTTCCTTCCAAAAGAGCTTGGTTGGCTTAACCATAGCTTGTGAAAGCTGGTTAACAGCATAGCATATGTCAAGTCATGTATTGACCAGATACATAAGCGACCCCACCAACTGTCGATAAACAGTGGCATCCACTACCTCTGTTGAAGTAGCATCCTCCTTCCTCTAACCACCAGGAAGAGGAGTATCAACAGGCTTGCAGCCATGCATGTTGAACTTCTCCAGTATCTCCCGGGCATACTTACCCTGAGAAACAAACAGTCCACCACTACACTGCCAAATTTCCAATCCCAGGAAATAATGAAGGAGGCACAAGTCCTTCATCTCAAACTCCTTTACAAGATCAGTCTTGCATGAGTGTATCAACAGTTCATCACCTGTCAAAATCAAATCATCTACATAAAGTACAATGATCAGCAACTTACCCTCCACCACAATCTGGTATAGGTTAAGATCCGCCTCACTCTTGGAGAATCCAAGTCCGGTGAAATAACTGTCTATTCGTGTGTACCAAGCACGAGGTGCTTGTTTCAACCCATACAACGCTCTCTTGAGCCTACACACATGCGACTCGCTGCTAAATATCTCGAAACCTTCGGGCTGCTCTATGTACACCTCCTCCTCATTGACTCCGTTGAGGAACGCAGTCTTCACATCCATCTGATGAATGTGCCACCCCATCTATGCTGAGAGAGAAAGAATCGTCCGTATGGAAGAATACCTTGCGACAAGTGCAAAGGTCTCCTCATAATCGATCCCCTCAATCTATGAAAAGCCTCGGGCAACAAATCTTGCCTTGTACTTCTCCACACTCCCGTCAGCTACTTGCTTCACTTTGTAGATCCATCTCGAACCCACCACTAATTTCCCCTCTGGTCTTGAGACAATCTCCCATGCACTGTTTTTGATAATCGAATCATACTCTTCCACCATGGCATCTACCCATGCGGGGTCCTCCACAGCTTCCTCGAAAGAGGATGGCTCTGTCATGATACACTTGCTCATAAGAGCCATGTATCCAGTATACTGGTCAGGTGACTTTCTTTGTCTGCGCTGTGATGTAGGTGCTCCTACAACCTTCTCTGCATCTTGAGCCGCCGCCGCCCGAGTGCGCTCGCCCTCTCGATGGTTGGCGCTACCTCGTTGGTTCCACTCCATGAACCTCATCTTGTGGCTGATCCACATCCCTAAGCTCATCCTTAGGAACTAATAGCTCCTCATCTGCATGAAAGTGTGGCTCCCTCTCAAGAGAACACTTCATGGCTTTCTCCTTATGAAATTTGATATCCCGTCGCACAACAGTCTTGTGACTGTCTAGAAACTACACACGATCGTTGTGGGGTGTATCAGTGTACCCCACAAATATCCCAACCTCTGCAGTCAGCTCCAGCTTCTTCTTGGCATCCTTCGTCACATGAATGTAAACAGGTGAACCAAAAATCCTCAAATGGGAAATATCAGGCTTCTTACCAGAAAACGCCTCCTCGGGTGTACTCATGCCAAGTATCCTGTGAGGACAACGGTTCTGCACATATACTGTAGTATTGCATGCCTCCGCCCACAAGTGAATGGGTAGGCCCCGATCATGCAACATCGCCCGTGCAGCACCCACGATCGTTCTGTTCTTCCGCTCAGCAACCCCGTTCTGCTGTGGGTTATGAGGTGCTATGAGCTCTCTTCGAATTCCTTCTGCGCTGCAAAAGTCCTTGAATTCACCAGAGATGAATTCACCACCATTGTCGCTCCTTAGAGCCTTCACCTGCTTCCCTGATTCTTTCTCAACCAGTGCCTTGAACTCACAGAACTTTGAGTATGTCTCGCTCTTCTTCTGCATGAAGAAGATCCAACACTTATGAGAAAAATCATCAAAAAATATCACATAATAACTGTGCTTTGTTGTCGAAGCTACTGGGAAAGGTCCACACACGTCTGTGTGAATTCTCTCAAGGATCGTCGTGGCATGAATATCCTTCTCGTGAAAGCTGGCTTTCACAAATTTTCCCAAGGTACATCCCTTGCACTGATTTGACTACACAAGAGTACCCTTAGGAAGCCCAGTATAAATCTACTGCAGTATCTTCAAAGCTCCAAGGTGAAGGTGGCCCAATCTACGGTGCCAAAACTCACCATCATCCTGGCTCACCACTCCTTCTACCTTGCATTCCATTGCTGCTTAGCCATCTACCTGCAATTGATAAAGGTTCTTAACTTGAACCCCTATCCTCCGGGTCTCACGAGTTGCCTTACTACACAGGAAAGCCTTTCCCTCACTAAAGACAACATCATATCCCTTGTCTTCTAACATCGCCACAGAGATAAGATTCTTCTTCAATCCTGGAACATGCATCACTTCCTTCAATACGAAGGTTTACCAGACTCCCTCTCAAAGGAAATGGTACCGATATCGGTTGCACTGTATCTACCATCATCACCCATCTCGATGTGCACTCCAAGATCTTTCTCATCCAGATCAGTAAACAAATCTCAATCTCCTGTCATGTGAAAAGATGCACCACTATCAAGAAACCACACTGAACCCGTCACACTTGAGACCAAGAATGCCATCAGCAAAAAATCCAGCTCAAACTGCGAGGCTAAGGCCTCTCCAGCTGTAGATCTAGCAGCCTGCTTATTTTTCTTCTTCCGTGGACAATTAGTGGCGTAATGTCCGTGTTGGTTATAGTGAAAGCACTTCACCTTGGACATGTCCTGCTTCTTGCCTTTCACACGGGATTGAGAAGCATGCTTCTTGATCTTCCCCTTCTTTTCTTTGGCAGCCAAAGCACAATTCTCTTCATCAGAGTTCTTTGATGAAGATCCATCCCTGGTACTCTGCCTTATCTCCTCTTGCACAAGATCCGACCAAAATCGCTCCCATCCTGGCAATTTCTCCCGACCATTGACAGAGTCCTGATAGGAATGCCAAATTTTCGGAAGCTCAAGGAGAGCCAAGCTCACCAATTCCTTATCATCAACAGTAACCCCCACACTTCCCAGCTCATCCCTACATTGGATGAACTTCGTGAGGTACTTGGGCATACTGTCGCCTTTCTCCATTTTTATGTTTCTGAGTTTATCCTTGAGCGCCAACTTCCTCTGGTTGCTCTTGCTTTGGAATGATTCTGTCAAAACTTTCCACATCAAGAATGGAGAAGCCTTACCATGAATGTTGGAAACTATGTGATCCTTCACACCTTCCAATAGAATCCTTCGACACTTTTCTATCTTCTTTTGCCATGCGTCAAGTACGGTAGCATCACTAGAAGTAGGCTTTGGAATTTTTGCATCTATGAACTCCTTCAACCCATTGTCATCTAGCACCGCCTCCATCCTATCTTTCCATGCAATATAATTCGAGCTGCCCTCAAGGGAATACTCCAATCGCAATCCGTTGAAAGACATCTCAACTTCGACACCAAGAAAACACTGCTGCAAATTCGAATTCCACCAGCACAAAACTCAACCACTTCAATGTTTTTAAATTTATCCAATGATCAATATTGCTCTGAGACCATGTATAAATTTGAATAAATGATATATTATTCACTGATATTCTCCTGATCACACACTATTTTAGCTTCATGCATAATACAGAATCTCTTCTACCATTGATCATCACATGCGGAAATAAAATCAATTGCATGCATACATTAAAACCACAAACAATCACACATATAAACACAGTATTTAATGGGAAAGCCTAAAGCTGAAAACCCCAACTATATGTATATTATATTTCATGGAGATCATGTAACAATCATAGTACAAAAGCTCCTCACAAGCTCTCATGCACACCCTCAATTTCTACACACTATCAAGCTAGATCTAGCAAAACACATGCTCCAATATTTTGCCACTTGATAGCCAGCCTCTATTGCGTAATCAATGCTATGGGATGGCTTCATTAAATAGATAAACCACCTGGATTGTACTGCAAAATCCTCATGGGCTTCTCCACCTATCTTTGTGTTGCAAATAGCAACAGTATAGTCACAACTGATAGTTAACCTGCTCTTTCACCTATTTCTGCATTGGTCTCCACTGAAATTGTCCATGCACTGAAGTTAACTGATGCATTCTTTAGTTGATTAATGAGTTTATAATTAGTGAATTAATTAATAATTAATTCACACCACTCTCACTAATTGTATCAATTAGTTAAATTGAATACAAATAGCTCAACTATGTTAGATTATTTAAATTGAATACAACTCCACTAACTTCCTCAATCAACTCCACCAAACTCTGTCACATGAGTTCTAACTAAAGTATCCATGCAATAGCTCCACTTAACCCTCAGGAATAGCGTAATTCCTTCTGTAAGCTCCTGTGCCATATCTGTGCACTTAAATGAAGTGCTCCAAGAGAATAAGATAATGTTTAGAGTCCAAATATTATTAAGAGCTAATGATATTCGACATATATATTTTTAGACTAACAATCTAAAAATAGATTCCACCCAATATGTCTAAAAATAGAATTCCATATATTTTTTCCGACTTGACCAACCATCCACAAATATCATCTTGCAACTCATAGAACATGATCCATATGTCTAAAAAAAGACACAGTCTAAAAATAGACTTTGCGCCAAAAAATAGCCTGCGGGCCCACTTAGTGAAGGCGACTCCTTGCCACTAAGCTCATCATCTTGTTGCAATCTCAACACTCAGACTCTCTTAATTTATCATTATGTGGGAATTATTACACACCCACGTGCATTTTAGTTGAGAGAGTGCAAAGCTTGTTAGAGTAGAGGAAATGCCTATTCCGAACCCCAGAAAGACCTGTACGACATCAAGGTGGACACAGTTTTAAGGCTCTTTCTTCAGCAAAGATAATACGAATGGATCCTATTTTCTCAATGAGTTATTTAATTAAGTAGCTTTTTTATCATGTTTTATCAATGAGTTATTTAATTAATTAGCTTTTTTCTTGAATTCCTTGATCATCTTGATAGATATATGATTCGTGATAAAACTAACTATTGATCAAATAGCTCTCCAAGTGAGAACCTTGAGAGTGTATACACACATACACACACTCTTATCATTGAATCAAATGATCCTAAATTATATAGGCTTTCACACTAACGGGATGGTTTCAACCATTCCCTCGATATCAGGATATGAGATCTATGATTAGAATCTCAATCCTATCTTTATCATAACAACAACCTAAATATGGATTTCTCCATTAATTCCAACACTCCCCCTTAATGGAGAAAGGGTACTAAAAAACAACATATGCCTGCTGGTCTAGTCTCAGCTAGGCTTACAAAAAAAAACATAAAAAACTTGACAACATAGGATTTAATTTTCGTCTTTATGCTTCTGAGTCCATATTTTTTCATTCTATGTCGAGGCTTCATCTTCACTTTCTTCACTATGAGGTAGTGATGTATTTTCATCTCATTTCTTCCCTAGTGATGGAAATATTGAACACTTATCCTCACCCTTTTGAAAGTTATGATAGACTTAATAGGAAACTGTTTTCTCTCACCATTTCTGGTGTCACACATGTAAATTTCAATAATGTTGTCATCTTCACACACATAAATATTCATGAGATTATCACATTTTAAATTCTCTCCAGCTCTTCCTTCTTCTACCATGTCTTCGCCATTAGCTTCATGTGGCTCGGCCAATTGATCTTCAACACTTTGTTCATCTTTACATCCTTCCTAAAGATCAACTTGTGACTCTTCAATATCAGGATCTTGCACAACAGATTGTGCCTCTTGTTTCTCATGGTCATCAACAGAACCACATTGTTTTTCTGAAAAAATGCTACCCATGCTACCCAGGATAATGCCTACAAATTCCCACATGAAAATATCATCATCATCGTCATCAGAATAAAAAATATATATAAATGTTGTTAAAAGGTCCAGCTTATCTAGTTTTATTTTGCTTCCAGATTTCGACTCCACTCGGTCCTCTAACGAGCTCCAACAACCCCATTACCACGCAGGTGGGAATCCTCCCTTTGGCAGCTCTTCAATAGTAGAAACTTGTAGACTGTTGCTTCTATGCCACGTAGGGTTTAGTTCCCTCAGCTGTTGCAACGAGCAAAAAATGACCTCTCAACAAACTGACAACACTATCAATGTTTAGTTCTCCACAGACGCTCATTCAAGTGTGCAGGCAGCGAGCAGCAAATCCGAGACTGCGTCCCCTAGAGGACGCTCATGCAATTCATGTTGTTCTTGATGAAATAACATAAAATGATTAAGATCGAGTCATTGCCCACCTCTAAGAGCCTATTTAGAGATCTAACGGTTCGATCGAGGATATGCCAAAAAGTTATCAATGCAGCATGTAACGTGGGCAATGTGAACACAGTCCAGGTCTATTCGTTCAAGATACCGAAAAAATGATGAAATGCAATTGACATGGGAAACGTGTAGCTGCAGCATTCATCACGGACCACTGCAAAGCCAACGTCACACTCACAATATTCCTCCCTGCGTTAACGAACATGCAAAGAAAAGGGGTTGCGGGTCATAGGTTTATTGATGACCTGACATATATTCACTGTGTATAGCCCTTCGTTGCTCGCTTGTTCAACATTCCTTCACCGTGCTCGCTTGGATTACTTGAAGCTCCGCGATTAGCAAAGGGCACGGCATGCCTTGCCTTTCCAGTGGCCCCAGAATTCTGGCTATGATTTGAAGAGACAACTCTGAGATAGAAACTTCGACGTGGGTGTACTGCTGGCAGCATTCTAGCTACTGGAATTTCAACCTTCTACAAATCAGATCAATCACAAAGACAACGAACCATTCCATTTTTTAATAACTTTAGGGGATGTCTCCTCCGCCTACGTTGATGAGGCCTATGGCTGTTCCAGCTGACAGATTTATCATGGGAAACAACGCCAGCTAGGTGCCCAGTCTTTCCCTATGTTCATGGTCGGCCTCTCGACCTTGTCAACAGCAGCAACAGGCTTCATGGTCACCACAAACAACATTTTTTTCTTTGCCTTCACAGCTCTCCTCCTCAGATCGATCAGATCATCCTCGATTTTTCCTTCACAGCCTTTACGGCTCTCGGCCTCACGTTTCTGCTGCAGGTCACAGCGTCGCTTCTTGAGAGGTTAATTCACAAACTTTCAAATAATAGTGCATGGCATGAGTGCCAATATATTCTCGTCTAAATGGCACAAACAACAGTTTCTCTTCACACGCTCACACGCCTACAGGCTCCACATCAATTGTAGTGAAATTGACCACGCTACTGAGAAATCATTCACTGCCTTCACAGAGATTGCACAGACTTATGCTCAACTCAGTTTTCTCATAGATCCTTACAACTCTCTTGAGCTCTGATACCATGATAAAACTAACTATTGATCAAATAGCTCTCCAGGTGAGAACCTAGAGAGTGTATACACACATACACACACTTTGATCATTGAATCAAATGAGCCTAAATTATATGGGCTTTCACACTAATGGGATGGTTTCAACCACTCCCTCGATATCAGGATATGAGATCTATGATTAGAATCTCAATCCTATCTTTATCATAACAACAACCTAACTATGGATTTCTCCATTAATTCCAAAAATTTGTGAATTAGTTTATACTATGCAGGTGCTATTGATTTTTTCCATGTTTGTGATTGCAGATCTTTGAAGACAACTCTTTCAAGTAACTGGAAAGAATATCATTACGAACAGCGCTGGACTACAGGTAGGTCTTCAAAACCTCTGTTGTAGCTAATTCTGAATCGAATATTATCTAGAGAAAATAGTTTTTGTTTGTCTGTTTGTTGCTAGCTGTCCGTAGGACACTTGGGAGATCTATCTTGTCAGCAAAAATGATTTATCCGTCCAACATGGAGTCATTCTCAAGGATATGCAACATTTGGTCAGTTGTTTGAGGGGTAATTGTAAAAATAATTTTTCCACTGTGGGTTACAATGGCTCTCTAACTTGGAAAATATCCAGTTTGGAATTCGAGGACAAATTCATGGAAATAATAAGTCTGGGGAAACATGTACAGAGGTATATTTGATTCCCAGAGCCCAATATCATCGCTTTGGTCATGAAAATTGTGTTTGAGCCAATTGTGTAATTCGAATAAATTGAATTCACACTTTGGATCTAAAATTTTGTAATCTCTATTAGCCAGAGGGATGTGATCAAGATCATTGGGAGGGAGAATCATGGGATTGTCAGAATTGCCATCGTTCTTACCCTTTGGAGCCATTTTTTGGAAATTTACACAATGGAAAAGGTTGAACAGTGGTATAGTTTACCTGGGAAATTTGTTGAATTTCGAGGTTGGTGATGATGGCGACGCTCACACAGTGGTGCCCTGGACTTATATTCAACGTGAGGAAAATTTGAATTTGTGAGGTGAAATGGAGAAATTACAAAGAAAAATCAGTGGGATTAGATGCAGCAAAACGGTGTAACGGATGAGGGTGACGAGATTTTATGGTTACAGATAAATATGCTGGAGGTGTAGGGCCATTGGGAGGTTTAAATTTAATTTGGGATGGAATTAAATGCATAAAAAATAGGAATATTAGCCAGACAGGTGTTGTAGAGGGATTGGTGGTCTGGGCGCGAGGAATGGTATGCAGGAAAGGAAAGTAGTTAGGCATTTTTATGGGGGTGGGTAGGTGATATACGATATTGAGCGGGGGGCACAAAATAGTGTGGAGTTGACACGTAGTGTGGGTACGGCGGGGGAAAAACAACTTTTTAGACCCCCCTCCTCCGCCAATAAAGGGAGGAAAGGAAAAGGGGCTAAAAAGGATTCCAAGTTGTTGATCTGGGTGATATATTCAATCAGAGGTTGGATTGTGCATGACGGTTAATCAATACATGAAAAATGGATTTTTTCATTTCTTGACTTTATAATGTGGCAACAAACTTTGCATAAATTTATATTTCTTTCTAACTTAAAACTATTACCTTTTTCACCATTTATATCAATTATTGCAAAACCAAAACTTATTCTCATCTATTAAGGGTGAATTTAAATGTGCAGAGCCTTCTTCTTTTTCTTTGAAGGAGAGATTGTCCTAATCTAGATTATAACCTACAAATTTATCTAACTAATCCATCTTAAAAAATTGAATTAATTTCTTCACCTACCTAACTAATTTTAACCAAATTTAAACAGTTTGGTTAAACTATTCTCTAATCTAAAAGCAGAAATTCAAATGTGTTTGACTATAATTACACTGTATGATTCAAACAAAGGTATATGATTGTGACATTTTAAACAAAATGCACTCAAACCCTAATTTATTTTCAATGTAAAAATTGACTTTCTTTCTTGTGGCATTTGAATTTGCTCACTTTTATACTTGTTTCTCTTTTGATGGGGTCCTTTTCCTCATTTTTTTTATTATTATCATTATTTTATATACCCTATTTTCATTATATATATATATATATATATATATATATATATATATATATATATATATATATATATATATATATTGAAATCATTTGCAAAATGAAATACTATTTACAAATTGAAATGACTAGAAGAAAATATTCAATCACCATTTGATCCTATGAATTATAGGACCCTAACAACTTGGATGATGGGGTGCAGCGGATGCTTTGTTCTAATATGTTCTTCTTGCTTCTTTCCCCCTTCTCTACCAATACCCAGATGGTGTGCTTGCCTTTATTCTCTTCCATCATGGTGTCCTCTCGATGGCACTACACCCCACTCCAAGTGCAGAAACTCCTCCTTTATGCTACTCTCTACTCTCTCTTACTCTCTATATTTGTGGTGACCCAAACGTCCCCTAATATTTATGCTTTGACGCTGCACAAAACACCTCCTTGTTAGCCTTTAATTGAATATTGGCTCTATCGTAGTCCTCTTCCTTGTGTCTGGACTACAAACATACTTGGTCCCACTATGTAGAATTCCAACTAGGCTTCTTTCCTCACCCAGTCCTGGTGAATATTGGAAAGTCTCCTCTGCTCTCTAACTAACCATGCCAATGGTACTTCTTCACCTTTTGCGATATCTCTACCTAGGCCTTTACATTTCATTATATAGCGTTGAATTAGTTGCATCCCCCAACATTGGTCTCTTTCTTGGAATCCTTCCCTACTTTTCCTCTAAATTTTTAGGTTAATTACTACACACTTTTCTTGTGTCTTTGTTTCTATTCATGCCTGTTTTCCTTTATCTTCTTCAAGTTTTCCTTGGGCTAGCCCTTCATTTCTCCATGTTGTATAGGACCTTAGATACTCATGGTGACTAATTCCAATGATAGTATTCCCTTGTCACACAACAAAATTTTAATCCAAGTTGATACTTTCCTTAGATATATACCCTGTGGTTTCCTGAAGAAGTTTCATTAAGTCACACGGAATGGTTGAGTGGACTCTACTAAAAAATATACTATGTATCCTTCTATCATGCTAGTTAACCAAAAATCAACATATCTAGAAACATAATTAGTTACACCTTTTACTCTTTGCAAAAAATCATGTGTCTAATAGTAATTTTTTGGTTAGGATCTCACTCCTTGTCGCTTCGCCTGGAATTTGAGACACTACCATAAAATGAACAGGAACTCTATGAAGAAGATCTTGTGGAACTTAGAACAAATATACCTTTGCAATCAAGCTTTTGGAGTAATAAGCGGGTTCTTGGTTTTCTCCACCATGAAATTGTATCATTTATGGTAGAATCAATATTCAATATCTTATTTTGTTGGCCTCGACATCCCCTTTTCTATCACACCTTAATGTCGTGGAAAATAACTACTTTTTTTCTCTCGTAGGGGTAAACACTCAAGGTTCAGAAGTTTTCCAACAAAACCCCCATGGATACTGACATTGTCAATGTTTTCAAGCAGATGAGGTCTAACCTGAGATATGAAATGGGTTTTCAAAACCTTTGAAGGTTATTCAAGGAGATAGGGGATTAGGATACAGTTCTAGCTCATAATGACCCAACTTAGGCTATTGCGATTACTATATGTTTCATAGAATCCCATTACAGAAACATAAATTCCAAACCCTTACTACAGTCATTACAGTGCTTAAGATATTATATCTAATATTGGTCACACATAAAACATAGCTAAATAGAAAACTCGTTGTCCGAAAGGCCTCCATAGTATATGCACAATATTAACTTTGACATCATTGAAATAACAAAACACACGGTCAATTCCTTATACTACGACACAGTCATTTACAACATATATTTTAATTACATAGATAAAAACTAAGAAATTCATGCATACTCAAAGTCCATTCATAACATTCATCATCGACACATATCATTTAAACATCGATAGCATAGGTTTGAGACAAAACTCCTAGAGATCCCATATTTATATTAACTATCAATGGAAAAATATACATCAATTTCATGTGTCTGACAACAAAGACTCAGGAAGCAATAATTCATATTATGCTATTGTCTAACTAATCTGGGTAAATTTCTGATACCCTTTTAACCAATACCTTTTACTTCGTCATATGAGCTCAGATTGATACGTCATTTGCGCCATTGTGATCAGGGTGACAAGCTATTCAATATGAACTTGAGATTGCCACATTTTTGCCACTTTCAATTTTGAGCCTTTTTCCAAGCCACTAGTGTCTAATAATCCACCTAGATCAATCCTCCCCATTAAGGAGCTTTTGGTCCTCCAAAAGCATCAGCTTCTATCCATCGTCAATTTCATGCAAATTTCTTTGAAAGGCACATTCCCAAATGACTCCTTCACCTAACATACTTCAGAATCAGAACACAATGAAAACACCTGCAACTGCAACGTAAATGTCTGAAATGGTACATCCATTGAAGACTCCTTCACCTGATGTACTTTGGAATCAGGATGAAAAGCCAACACCTGCAACTGAAATGCAAATGTCTGAAAAGGAACATACCTCAAAGACTCCTTCACCTTTTTCCTTCAAAATTGGAATGAAAATTCCATATTTTCCTAAAGCTAAAATGCAAATTACATGCTCAAATATGACCAAGACATTTCCATACTTGCCATGAGTTTGCATACTATGTGGTTAAGTTTACATCAAGTTGAAATCACACCCCATATATCATTACAAGACCAAAATAATCATTGTCACATTTCGAAGTGATGGCAAACACATCATCACTTTTACTTAAAATAAATGCATCACATGATCTATAAAACAAGGCCAAAATATCATTGTCGCTTAACAAGCGATGGAAAACACATCATCACTTTTACAGTGTAAAATGCAACAAATGATTTAGCAAAATAAGGCCATGACAAGCTAACACATTTAGAAAAAAAATCTAGAAAAACCCCTCTTTAGCAAAGTGAATGGGCTATCCCCTTGTGGGGAATTCTCTTGCCAATCAGCTCTTTCGACTGGTTTCTACACGGATGCTTCATATTTGAGGTGCTTCTCTGGATGGAGTCTCCAACATGTGGCTCTTTGATGGCCACTTCAGTTGTAATAACTAAAATGAGTCTTCTTCCTCCATACCTGCTTAACCAATTTATTTCCCTCCTGTGGAGAAGGATTTTCACGCCTCATCCTCCTTTGTGTTGCCATTCTTTTCGAACACTCATAAATGACATGGTTACGTAAAGAAAAAAAATGACGAGTTTCCTTATGCCATGATTTACGTTCATTTTTAGCGACATGCTTATAATCAAAATGAACTCAAGAATATTGAGACTTGTTATACCTTCCTTGGTGGTCTATGGTGTGATCATGGTGATGATAGCTTGCCTCAGCTCTTTCACTGCAACATGCATTTCTATAAGATGATGGTAAAGTTCCCATCGTTCTTTTCCCTCTACGGTTTCCACAATGTCGTGGAGGCTTCAACACCTTTGAACATTCTCCTTCAGTGTATCCCAAACTTGCATAGTGAGGTCTCTGCACAACCACCAATGGATAAGTTATGCCTTGGCCATGAATTCCAAGTCCTCCTCCTTTATACCCCATATTGGTAAGGAGCCTCATGCCTATTCGGGTAACGCACGTTAATCCAAGCTCATATGATGAAGTAAAAGGTCTTTGTTAAAAGGGTATCAAAAATTTACCCAGATCACCAACACCATACAATATATAGTTATATATAATCTACATATATACACCATGCCAAATACTGAAGACATTTAGCTCCATGGAATACTTTAATTGAACAAGGACGTTGGCATCAAATAATAATGATGATACAAAACATAATAGAACATAATAAAGAAGAGTACTTGATCCTTGAGAAACTAATTGAATAACATCTAACTAGTTGAATCATAGAATAATAGAAGAATCAAACCCTTGATCATCAACAATTATTGTTTTTATGGTGGATGTCTTCCATATCTGGCAAGGGTAATCTCCTTCAATATCACCATGCCAACTCACCTAGATGAGTTGTCCTTGTACATGCCAACTTCAATTATCCATTACACCATACGTTTTTGAATCACCACCTTAGCCCATATCAAACCATCTTGCATAGATAGTAGATTCCTTGTTGGATGGGGAATATCACAGTTACCACAAAGTAATATTTTTCCTTTATTTCACATTTGTGTGGTCTGTCAAGAATTTGTGTGGTATTTTGTGTGCACTATTGATCCCCTGCTGCACAGTACTCTCGTACTTACGAAAATTTTCAAAAATTTTCCCCTCTTCCCTTATTTACTACAACAAGACCTCTTCAAATTCATGTCCATATTCTCCCATGATGAGGTCCAGAATGCACTGATAAATATTGTGTCCCTATCTAAAACAATTCTCCTTGGTATCCCAAAGTGCATCAAAACATGACCAAAGAAAAAGTTTGTTGTTCTTTCCTACTGATGGTCTTCTTACAGGGCATCAAAAGACACATCTTACAAAACCTATCAACTACCATGAATAGTTAGTTGTGTGACTTCCTGGTTGTTGGTAAGCATGCCACAAAGTCCATGGAAATGATTTCCCAAGAAAGAGTGGGTATAGGTAAGGGATGATATAGACATTGTTTCCTATTACTAGGCTTGTTAGAAAACAAATCATGCATCATCTTATGAACATATCTACCTATTCTTTCATGTTGGGCCAATACACATAGATCTACAAGTTGGCCATTATTTTCCCTACACCAAAGTGCTTTGCAACCTTGGAAGTGTAAGCCTCTCCAATCAACTGTAATTTATCACTTTTAGGAACACATGATTTATCTACTTTGTATATAACCCATCCTGGAGATGGTAACTAATGGTGTTGTCACCATCATGCACATGAATTTGAATCTGCAACTTCTGAAACATCTCCTTGAAGTCCTCAACCTTCAAATTTTCCTCTCTATATGCATCACAAGTGAATGGCTCCATATGCATTATATTTCCCAAAGTTGTGATATTTTATGTGGGTGGCCTTGAAAGCATGTCAACCAACTTGTTTGTGCTTCCCTTGTTGTAATTTATCACTAAATGAATTTTTTGTAGAATATCCATCCACTTGTAATGCCTATTATATTGCAATTTACCTGGGCCTGTAGGTACTATAGTGGTTGGTGATCTATGTGGATTACTATCTCTTTTCCCATTAGATAGCTCTTCCACTTTTTCACAACTTGCACTAAGTCATATATCTCATTGTCATAGGTAGGGTAGTTAAGAAATGCCCCATGAAATACTTCATAATTTTAGGATATAGGCCTTCCTCCCTACATCAATACCTCTCCCATATCATGCTCACTCGCATCTGTCTCAAATTTGAAGGGCTACTACAAGTTTGGTAATTCCAGAACTGGTGCTTCACTAATATTCCTTTTTATCTCCTAAAATGCCCTATGTTAACCCTTTCCCCACTAGAAACTCTTACCACTTGTTGTTATGCCATGGAATGGTGTTTCTCCCACTAAAAATGAAGCTATGAATTTCCTCATGTACTGTGCCACCCCAATGAACTCCTAACCCCAGAAAAATTAGTCGTCACTGACCATTTCATGATGGCCTCCATCTTGGTAGGATTTATCTTCATCTCTCCTTCACCTATCACATACCCAAGATACACCAAATACTACTCTGCAAACTCGCACTCATTGAGATTTTATAGCAATTGTTGCTTCCTTAATGTCTCTAGCACTTGTGTAAAATGTGAGGTGTGCTCCTCCCAAGTAGCACTATATATTAGTATATCATCCAAATAAACAATAACAAATGAATCTATAAAATGGTGTAGTATATTATTAATCAACCTCATAAATGTAGCTTTTGCATTTCTTAAATTGAATGGCATGACTAACCACTCATACAAACATTTCTTAGTTTTGAAGGTGGTATTCCATGTATCTTCTTCTTTGATTCAAACCTGGTGATATACAGACTTTAAGTCCAACTTGGTGAATTATTTCGCTTGTTGCAACTGATCAAATAGATAATCTATCCTAGGTAGTGGGTACCTAATTTTTAGCGTAATTTTATTCAACACCCTATATCAATACACATCCACCAATTCCCATCCTTCTTTAGTACAATAATGATGGGTGACCCACATGTTGATGTACTCAGTCAAATAGCACCTTGTTCTAGTAGCTATTACAACTATTTCTTGAACTCACTTGCTTCTATAAAAAACTTACTTTGTATCCTAATGTTTGGCAATGGGAAGTCTAGAAATAGTTTGATCTCATGCTCCACTTCCATCTTGGATGGTAACCCTTTAGGCACTTGGAACACATCCATATATACCTATATAAATTCTTCTATTTGTTGTTTCTATTTCTTAATACACCCATCGAGGGATGCCTTGCCTCTTATTGACTCCTCTAGAGATTGATTTTACCTTAAAAAAAATTATAACATACTTCTTTCTATAATTGATCATATCCTTGGCTTGTTTAGCACTTATTAGTGAAAATTTCAACTTTCCTTTATGCACATTGATGGTGAACGATTTTCCATCCCTAATGAGATGATACTGATTGGTTATCTACATGAATTTTGCATCCTGCATGTACATGTGGAGACATCCAAGAACCACTCCACATATATTAATGGAAATACATGTTATCACCTAAAAAATGATCACCTATCCATTTCACAGTAGATGGATTGAAATACAACATGTAGGATTAATTTTACCATGGTAAAATCATTTTCACCATAGGAAATAATTTAGTAAACCATTTTTATTAAATTATTTCTGATTGAAATTCAAAAACCCCATGAGAATAATTGAATAGATAAATAATTATTTAATTTTCTCTAGAAATAATTATTAAATCATTATTTGATAATTCTTTCTTAACACCTTTGACTTAATCACCTTGGAATAATTAAATAAATCAATATTTATTCATTATTCCTTATTGTTATTTTTGGAATAATTGTTAAACCATTATATAGTAATAATTTCAAATTCACACTTTCCTTAATTCTCACAAAGTAATTAATAAATCATTTTGTTTTTAATTACTTCATCCATTTTCTAAATAAAGATATTTGACCATTCTGAATATCGTTTCCCTCTCCAAAAAATATAATAAATTATTCTCAACAAATAGATTTGGATTTGGTATATATATATATGTATATGTATTCCAATTCCTAATTTAGTTCAATACTTTGTTATGAATAAGAGGGGTTTCCATTCAGTTTTCACCATGATCATTATCATCATCACCATTATCATCTCATAACTTTTGAGCTCCCACTTGAGTTCCATATTGCTTTTTTTTTCTTTCTTTTTTCTGCATATTTGAGAGAGAAGAACAAAATAATTGAAGCGCAATGGCATCAAAAAGACCCATCCCAAGGACGGGGATTTACAGACCCATGTTGTAAATATTATTCACAAGGTCTTTCAATAAAATTAATATTCATATAAAGTCTTCTATTGGGTTATTGCACTTTTCTTGTACTGATGCTATATGTCTTGGTCTTGCATCATATATTTTCTTGCAGGGTTTTGTCAATTTTCTTGTAGATCTAAAGCGTTAAAGTGACCACATTATGTTGTTAGGGTGACTTGTCACCGGTGACTTAAGTGAAGTACTTTTTGGTACACATACTAAGAATTTTTGTACTAACAAATGGCGACCCCACTGGGTCTTTAGCTACATAGTCGTCCACAAATGGTGACTCCACTGGTGTAGTAATTCAAAACCCTAGTAACTATTGTTTCAGCCCTCTTCAATATTTTTCTAGCTATTTTTAGCCTCTCAATTTCTATTTTTAGATATACTTCATTTTTTGGAAAATTCTTCATTTTTGTTGGGGTTTCACATCATTTCGCAGGTGACAGGTATTGGTCGAGCAGGAGACGGTATAATCCGGGTGAGATCTACAGAGTGAGAGTTGAAATAACATAACGTACATTTCACGATCCTTTTTTAGTCCCAATGCACTTTTTAGCCCCTAATCTGCATCCAAACACACTTTACAGATCAATACCTACGTTTTGCATTTTTCAAAAACTTTTTTTAGAATTTTTCATATTTTTTTGTGACTATTGTATGTGTGTCGATGAACGATTCCTATATTTATTATGCCATAGCTAGGTCTAGATCTTCTTAGAAACATATTACTGAGGAAGGAAAAACCCCCCAGGGTTTATAGTACACCTCCACCATTTAGGGAAAGAGTTTCTAAAGTGAGTCTAGTTTGTCATAGTTCCAACCACTAATTTTTAGCAGGTTATAACAGTCCCTTTAAACACCTTTTTACAAAACTTTGTTCCACTTTTAATATAGTGTTGGCTTGCCTAATAAGATCCCCTTGAGTACCCTTCATTATGTAGCCATTTGTCTGCTCTTTACGAGTTGCTTACCCTCTTTTATTTCTTGATTTTGTGCATCATTTACAATAGATTATGACCTCTAGATCACAGCCCCTTTAACTATAGATCTTTTGGCCATAAGTGTGTCTTTGAGTAGCTTGTTTTCCAGCTCTTTCTTTATTCCTTGTTTTCCTCTTTGGGTGGAGCTTTGTGTGCTCGAATTGGCTATTTATTTTACCATCCATTTTCAGAATTATTTACAGTATTTCGGTATTTTATTTTTAGTAGCAAATAGTACCATAAAAATGCTTAATTAACTCATATATTGAACACATTTTTCACATAAACATGCACACCCTAAGTGAACATGATCTTGTTAACACCTCCAAGCCAAGACTTGAAACAAGAAACATAATAATAACTTAACACACATAGATTAAACCCACTTGGGTGTGAGGGCCAAAAAACCTATGTAGTCATATGTAGGATCGGTGGGATTGGATTCCAATAACTTAAAATCCTTCACCATTCCATAGTCCAAATCTGGAGTGTGTATGAAACCCGATTCAGAGAGGGTTAGGCTAGGTCATTCTGCAAGAAGTTCTCCTCAGGGCTACCCAACTTGTGGTAGGGAATCCCATGCTTTGCTTGATCACCAAGAAGTTTAAGACTCAACCACCCCCATTATAGAAAGTTAAACGTAGTGACCAACCATAGGAAACCACCCTATAGGACTAGATGTGGACAACAATTGGTTCTCTACCCCACCTTTCTCTAGACTACTCTACTTGCGAGGATCACATTCCATCAATTAAGAAGTCCCTTGAAAGGAAATTTAAAACAATAGATTTAGGACTTGTTTAAGGATTTAGATCTCCTACAGGCTAGAGGTCATTTTTTATTTTATAGGAATTTTTTTCTTCAATAAGAGTAGCAGATTAATATAGTTAGTTTACACTTGGAACCACTACACTAGGTGTTTTCTTGATGTTTGTTCCTTTTTTTCTTATATCATCACCCTTTAGTCTATTAAGTCATATTTTTCTTGACATCATTATTCCCCCTAAGGGTTTGTCATAGAGACTTCGTGGCCTTTTCCCCCAATGTCCTTCAGGACATCTTACTCATCCCCATGGAGTTTAATTTCATCCTCCTAGTCCTCCATCGAGTCTCCATTCTGACTCTGGTTCTTTTGATTCTTATTCCTTTTCTTCCCAACCTCGTACTACCACCATGTCAGGCACAAAAATGGGTACAGTAAACTAAGGTGGTAACCAAGGTAACCCCATAGGCAGAACCTATATCGGTATGGTCACTAATCTTCCATTGCTCCCCTATATTGTTGGTTTGAGCCTCCATGATTTCTTCCATCTCATCAAAGATCCTCTTATCCATAACCCAAATTGGCCTCCTATGCCTCCTATGCCTACCAATATTCCTTCTAACACCCCCATGTTCAAAGGTAATACTGGAGAACACGCCAAAAATCATTATGGCTCATTTCACATGTGGTGTTCATCAGATTCCATCACCGAAGACTCCTTCTGTCTTCGTCTCTTTCGTTGCACCCTTACTGGAGTTTCTTCCAAGTCGTATGTGACCATCCCCATGCCTCCCATTCCACCTTAATGAATCTCCCCAAAGATTTTCTTTCCTGTTTCCATTTACCTCTCCAATATGATACCAATACTGAACTCTTTACCTCTTTTCACCAAACTTCTACCACCCACCTATCTGACCATGTCCAAGAATGGCACAGAAGGAGGAGCATGTGTATCTCCCTTGAATCAAATATAATATTTATATGGATTGGTTCATTAGAACACTTTTTACCCCACAGGTAAATATGTCACCTATCACTTCCCTCAATTTGAGTAAGAAGCACTCCAGATAGCCTTGAAATATGACATCATCTATGCATAGTTAGGTTATGTTTATAATTTCCTTCCCAATCTTCCTTAGTCAGGTTATGTTTATATTTTCCTTCCCGATCTTCCTTCTCCTGGTGTAGATAATGCACCAGGAGCGTCTCATGCCACTGACAGTGTCGTTGGATCTATATCACACCCTCAACCTCTACCATATCCTCAACCTCCCATGATTTATGCTCAATCCCGAGGGGTGGACCAGTTCTTCTTACACTTATCCCCCTCTCGATCCTTCGTGTGTCAACGCTTACCAAGGTTCAAGCACGTGATATGCATATCCCCATATGAATTAGTCGATGCTTGGGCCTATTGTTTCTCCACATGGTTATCCAAATGTTTTCATGAACGATTACTATCCTTATGCATCGTCTAACACTGCAGCTTCACTGACACTAGTGACCCAACCTCCCATGACTCCTCCACCTCTACCACAATAACAACCACCTCCTTAAGAGAAGAAACAAGGGGCATGGTAACCAGAACAAGCCATCCCAAGGTAATCAAGGCAACCAAGGTCCACAACCTAATTCTCCTAAGTCTGACCAGCCTAATCCCGCAACCCAACAATAGGGAGGAAAACCCAAGCAAAAAAAGGCTCTTGAAACAAATAAACCTTATTCTTGTTGCACATTATTTGGCCATTCTACTCACAAATTTCCCCTTTTACCTCAGATGCACCAGATATGGGAAGCTCAAGTAGATGGTTCTCGAGGACCTCATCCAATTGCGTGAATTACAGTAGCATATTAATATATTTACTTTACACTTGTCACCACTACATTAGGTGTTTTCCTGATTCTTTTTCCTCTTTTTATGCTATCATCACCCTTTAGTCTATTAATTCATATTTGTATTGACATCATTCTTACCCCTATGGGTTTGTTGTAGAGACTTCATGGCATTTTACCCTAGTTTCCTTTAGGATATCTTAATCCTCCCTATGGAGTTTGAGTTCATCCTCCTAGTCTTGCATTGAGTCCCCATTCTGACTCTAGTCTTCTGATTCTTATTCCATGTCTTCCCAACCTCATACCACCACCATTTCAGGGACCAATGGGGGTGTGTGAAACCAAGGTAACCCCATAGGCAGAATCTATACCAGTATGGTCACTAATCCTCCATTTCTCCCCTATATAGTTGGTTTGAGCCTTCATAATTTATTCCATATCATCAATGATCCTATTTTCCATAACCCAATTTGGTCTCCTATGCCTACCAATCTTCCTTATGACATCCCCAAGTTCAAAGGTAATCCTAGGTAAGACCCCACAAATCATGTTCGCTCATTTCACATGTGGAGTTCATCAAATTACAACACCAAAGACTCCATATTTATTCCTCTCTTCCAATGCACCCTTACTACAGTTGCTCCCAAGTCATATGTGGACCATCCACATGCCTCCCAATCCACCTTATTGAATCTCACCAAATATTTTCTTTCCTATTTCAAGCTATCTCTCTGATATGATACTGGTACCGAACTCTTGACCTATTTTCGTCAAACTTCTACCACATGCCTATCTGACTATGTCCAAGAATGGCGCAAAAGGAGGAGAATATGTAGAGCCCTGAATTAAATAACATGTTTATGTGGATTAGTTACTTAGAATTATTTCTCCCCCACATGTAAATATTTCACCTCTTACTTCCCTCAATCTAAGGAAGAATCACTCCAGATAGCCTTGTAATATGACTTGATCTATGCATAGTCAGGTTATTTTTGTATTTTCCTTCCGAATCTGCCTTGTCCTAGTGCTACTAATGCATGAGGAGCGTCTCATTCCACTGACGGTTTAATTGGATCTATATCACACCCTCAACCTCCACCATATCCTCAACCTCCCATGAGTTATGGTCAATTTCGGGGGGTGGAATTATTCTGCTTACACTTATCCCCTTCCTGATCCTTCGTGTGTCAACACTTACGAAGGTACAAGCACTTCATATGCATATAACCATCTTAATCAGTTGATGCCAGGGCTAACTATTTCTCCACCTGGTTATCCAAATGTTGTCACGAACTCTTATTATCCTTATGCACCGCCTAGTGCTCCAGCTCTGCTGACACCAGTGCCCCAACCTCCCATGCCTCCTCCACCTCTACCATAATAACTAACACCTCCTCAAGAGAAGAAACAAGGGGAATGGTAACCAGAAAAATCCATCTCAAGGTAATCAAGGAAACCAAGGTCCACAACCTAATTCTCCTAAGTGTGACCAGCCTAATCCCACAACCCCATAATAGGGAGGACAACCCAAGAAAAACAAGGCTCTTCAAACGAATAAACCTTGTTCCTGTTGTGGAGTATTTGGCCATTATACTCATGAATGTCCCATTTTAATTCATATTAGCCAGGTATGGGAAGCTCAACTAGTTTCTTCTCGAGGAACTCAGCCAATTTCTCCATCTCCTCCCCCTCCTGCTTCATCACAACTGACTATCCTTACAAATTTGTTTTCTCATCAAGGATATGTAGTTTCCTGACCCACACAGGGTAATGTAGCCCCAAAATATTCAGAATCTATCTAGAAAAATTACCATATCCTCATGATGAATTCTGATGAATTCAACACCAAAAAAGTCAACCTCTAGACTTAGTCGCGCCAATATGACAAGCCTCTTGCAAATTTAACGACTGGTTTCTAGCCCATAATTTCTACTGAGCCTTTGTTGTCACCAAATGATACCTGAAAGATCACTCCACCTAAGTTAGAGGTTATCCCCAAAATCCCCAAAGGTCCATTACATCGAAATGATTCTTCGTCTAAAGTTATCCATACCTATAACATAGTAGATGACTTGGTACAGTCTCCTGATGCCATGTTATTGCTAGAAGTCCTCCATACGTTCCCATCTAAATGGAAAACTCTAATATATGATTTTGGCATTTTGGATCCTTATGATGATTGTATGACTGTATTTGATGTTGAAAAAATGGAACGTCCCCCCCTTCTTTCATCCATTTCCTTTCAAATATCAATCTCCATAAAAAACGCCATTGTTCAATGGTGTATTATAGGCGAAGGCACCTCCACCTTTATGATGGCTGCTAGTGTTTGTAATAAACTTGGTTCCCTTGACCTATCACCATCCACCATTACTCTTTGTGCTTAGGATGGTCATCCCTCACAGCCCCTTATTTTATATTGCAACTTCCCCATCACTATTGTTGGCAAGACCGTCTTGATTGATATCAAAGTCAATGATGCCCCATTAGATTATAACATCTTGTTGGGTCATATTTACACCTATGCCATGTCACCTGTCACATCCGTTGTATTTCACAAGGTATGTTTTCCTCACAATGGAAATCATTACTATCAATCAGTTGACTTACTATGACCCTCAATATCAGACCTCTCCTCATACCATTATCTCATCTATGACTGGAAATAAGATTGTCCCTACATTTACCAATGTTTCTCCTAGAGTATACAAATATTCCACGCTTATTGGGGATTATGATGGCCCACTGCCTACTCCTTTTGAGCCTATATTTTCTAGTGTTTGCATGATTCAAGTGTTACAGAACGTGGGCAAGCAGTATGGTATGCCTTATCAGTAGCCAACTCCTTCGCAACCTCCTGCTCTAGACTCAACTCTCCCTTCAAGTACAATTCCTCCAAGCCCATTTCCTTCCGCTGGTATCTCTCCTAATCCTTTTCCACCCGGAACCATAACCCCAGGTATTTCTCATATAGGAGCAGTTCCTCTAGGTCATTACCCCTTTTGTCAGATAAATTTCTTGTTCCCACCACTAGGAATATTTTCTACCCTTGTAATGGCTACGTTGAGTCTTCCCAACATCACATTGGGGATCTCATTTTGGTACATTGATCCTCCCACAAACACTCCTCCTAACCAGCTCAAACTTTATATAACTTTTGCTTCAACCCATTGGAACCACCCCTTCCTTTGCTTTAGTTCCACATCAACCTCAATAGGCCACTATTCCCAGTCCCAAAGAATTTTGTGAGGGGGGGGGGAGCCTAGAAAAGCAGAATAAAAGACAAGGAACACCTAGCCACTCCTGGTCCTCCTAAACCTCCAAAGCCTTGTCCCCAATGTTCTTTGTGCGATGTTGTTGGACATGACACCAATAAATGTCCCTAGATCCCACATAGTAAGGATTTGGTCTCTAATACCTTTCCTTACTCTAACATTCCTGAGGTTCATGTCACCTTACCTGAGTCAACTAAGAAGAAAAAATCCTTACACACAAATCACCCTTGTGCTTTGTGTGGTAACTATGAGAATTACTCCCGTCACTGTCCCCGCCTTGAATATTTTAGCGATACACTTCAAGTGCTTCACGAGTTAGATGTCGCTCATAGTGCTTCCACCTCAGCTTCACCTACGAATCTTATCCCCAATGATTCGCCAAGACAAGAGGTTTCTCAACCCACCATTATGATTCCCCCTCCTGATGTTGAGATGATAGATAGTTCAACACCTATTCTCTACATGTTGTCATCTATGCTATCGATATATTCATACTCCTTAGGAGTTTCCTATTTTGGATAGATAGTTCAACACCTATTCTCTACATGTTGTCATCTATGCTATCGATATATTCATACTCCTTAGGAGTTTCCTATTTTGCTTCTTACTAACCTTTTTCCAAAGACACTTCGGTCTCAACATCAATAGATGTCACACCTACTAGTCATTCGTCCAACCGTTCTAACGATGTGCATGCGAAACATGTCTTCTATGATGATGATTGGTTCAACCACCTCTTACTTTGAATCCATGAATTTGAACCACATCCACTTTCTGCCCATTACATTTCCACACAATGTTTGGGTAATGGGGCATACATTTTTTAAAGTCCAGGAGAAGAAATTCTCCCCAACCCTCATAGTGCATATGGTAGTGTCAACTCTAGTACCAATATTACTCCTCACCTTGAAGAACCTCTAGAGTCCCATATCACTTCAGATCACTCTAGGGATGATCCAATTAATCATTTATCCATCTTACATCAACAACCCAACCCTTATACATTTTTTTTGTTAAACTACTAGGTCGTTTAGGTGAAGATCGATTCATTATATCTGAAGCAACTCTTTGGAATAGTGACACCATGTATGTGAACTGAGAAATTTAGTCCATTTGATTCATATACACAGTGTCCAGTGAGATTGGAAATCCACCATCCTTTCTCATACTGCACCCATCATACATTCTTTCCATAGGAAGACAACCACAAACAACAAATGGCGAACCACATCATCAAAATGTCTTTGGATTCCACTACTCTAAATACATCCAGCATGACCATAACATGCTACATAGAAAAATGGGGGGAACATATGCCTTTGTATCTCATAATCATCCTCTAGAGGATCTCGTGCCAATAGGTCCAAATGCTTGAATCACTTATTTGAGCACTTGGAACATAATGGCACTCCAAAAACTCATCTAGCTAGGGGCATCATTCCAAACTTTGCATACCCAATCAGTCCCCTCCATCACATATGTTGGGTGGGAAGTATCTCATTCTTGGGGGAATTATAGAACCCTTGACCACCTTATCACTTGATCAACATAAGTCTTAGCCTAGACCTTAATGATCTAGGTATGGTTTATTGTCCATTCATCCCTTGGATGTTTTGTCCTACCGGTCTCTCTAGTGAGCCATATCCACATCACATATTGATGTTTTATACCATATTTAACATATGGTATCCATGTTTGACTTGGTGGGAAAGAATGACCCTAGAACTTCTCTAGTAGTTCATTCTCGTACCTTGATTCTTCATCAGGAACGATACTTTCAAGTTCAAGTATTAATGCCATCCTCAGACAAGCAAAGCCACCTACCTAAACTTATAGATCCTAATTTTGATGGTTGGTTTTTTCTCAATGAGCTTGATAAGATTTAGGGCCTTCTCCTCCTCTCCAAATTCTGTAACATCTCATTATGAAAATGAATTGGATTTGGGGGCAAGAAGCCCTTTTATAAGAGAAAACATATTTTTTCGTTTCCCACTATGACCAAACTGTATCTTAGTTTTAAAAACCTTCAACACCATGATTTATAATGGGTCTATCCTTGTTTTTGGCAATTTGAAACCTCACTAGGAAGCCATTTTTTCTAATAGGTCTCACTTTGTCGCCTATTAAAATCAAATTTATTCATATGAGCCACATGTACTCTGGTACCACTTTACCTTTGCACTTGTTGACTCATGTGTCAATTTTCATCATGAGTAACCATTATTTACTTATGTTTTTATGGTCCCCTCCGGGCCTCACCCATGTGGAAACATCATCAAGTCACCCTTTTTTAGAGCATCAGAGATGAGTCACCCTTGCATCCATGGAGTCTGTTTCAAGTCCCATTAGGTCCATTTGCATTGTTCAATCCACCTTTGGGTCACATTCATCCCATTTTGCTCATATTTTTCCTTCAATTATATTGATCTGTCTTTGAAAATCCTCCTTCTGAGTAATTGACAATCCCCTCTGGAATCGATTCAGTCATTGCGAGGTCAACTATGCATATTATTCTATGACAAGGATGTCTTTAATCCAACCCTCATCTTGTTTCCTTCCATCATCATCCTTGGTGTCAGTACATCATTTACATTACTATGACCCTCACGCCTTTGTTGAGGAATCCTCATTGCCTCAACTCTAGTAGGCCCTCTTTTGTCGACTTCAAAACATTTATTCTAGGAGAGTGGTTTATAGGGCGGTATACCTTGTTTCCAACTTTCATTTTTCGTTGCCTTGGATTAGGCAAAGTGAATCATTATTTCCCTTTGACTTAGTTATTTCTCGCATGCTTGACTCCAACTCATTATCGCACGATCGAGAATCATGCACTTGATGGTCCAATGATCCACTATATTGTCCCAAAATTTCCTGGGTGTGTGAGAGATGTTCTAGACCTCATGAGGAGGTGGCACCTCAGGTACCCCACTCATGCCCGAATGACAGTATGTTATAATCTAGCCTCAGATGCAGTTCCATAGATTTGACTGGTTCAACTTCAGCCACTTGTAGCACCCACAGTATGCATGTCACCTTTAGATGATCCATTTAGATCTTCAGAGAAATTTCCTGTTCAACATGAATTCTTTGGTTGTGATTCCCCCTCACCATGGCATATTGAGGGGCATTATGTCTCATGTACTCAGATCAATAGATGTTATTATATTCAGTCATGTCCTTTGTTTTTCCAGGAACATTATGTATATGGGACTCATTGTATCATTGTATCACTTTTTGGCCCATTGATGCCAACATATTATGTATCATGTATCATGTATTTTTTAGCTCAGTCCCACATTACTAGGAACACCATTATTATTTGTACTCAACTATATCGGCAGGTATGGGTATGCCTCCCCCACCTCATTTGAGATCATGTACTCCAAACTAAAATGAGAATTATATCCAATTAGTAGGTATCGTCCCCTACATTCCTCAGTCCTCCATTGCATTGCTTCAACTATTTCTCTTTCTCTCTCTCTAACTCCCCTTTGGTGTCTAGTGGAAGTGTAACCTACAACGTATATTAGTCATACGATTTGCTCCTGACGCTCTTACAGTGGGGGGAATTCTATTGTCACCCAAAAAATGATCACCTAGCCATTTCACACTAGATGAATCGAAATACACCATGTATGATTAATTTTACCATGGTAAAATAAATTTCTCCATAGGAAATAATTTAGTAAACCATTTTTATTAAATTGTTTTTTATTAAAATTCATTCATGAGAATAATTGAATAAATCATTATTTATTTAATTTTCTCTATAAATAATTATTAAATAATTATTTGATAATTATTTCTTAACGTCGTTGACTTAATCACCTTGGAATAATTAAATAAATCAATATTTATTTATTATTCCTTATTTTTATTTTTTGAATAATTGTTAAACCATTATTTAATAATTATTTCAAATTCACATTTTCCTTAATTCTCACAAAGTAATTAATAAATCATTTTATTTGTTAATTTCTTCAACCATTTTCTAAATAAAGATATTTGACCATTTTGAATATCTTTTCCCTATCCAAAAAATATAATAAAGTATTATCAATGGCTACATTTGGATTTGGTCAATACTTTTTATTTATTTTCCAATTCCTAGTTTAGCTCAATACTTTGTTATAAATAAGAGGCTTTTCCATTCATTTTTCACCATGATCATTATCATCGTCACCATTATCATTTCACAACTTTTGAGCTCCCACTTGAGTTCCATCTTGTTTTTGGGATTTCTACATATTTGAGAGAGAAGGACAAAATCACTGAAGCAGAAGGACATCAAAAGGACTCATCCCACAGAGTGGGATTTATAGATCCATGTTGTAAATATTCTTCACCGGATGTTTCAATAAAATTATTATTCATATTAATTCTTCTATTGGGTTTTTGCACTTTTATTTTACCACTTCTACATGTTTTTGGCCTGCATCATATCTTTTCTTGCGGATATAAAGCATAAAAGTGGCAACATTTTGTTGTTAGGGTCACTTGTCACTAGTGACTTAAGTGAAGCATTTTTTGGTACACATACTAATAATTTTCATACTAATAATACATCTATTTCTACTTCATTAATAAAATCATCACTGATAGCAAATCTAATGTTTTACTGTTTTGATATCTTTAAGTATGCATCCATATTTACCCATTCTAGTGGATATGGGCTTGGATGATCATGAACTTCCAATCATAAATTTGCGACCATCTCTGCTACAATGAGACTCGCTTGCGATTCTGAGTCAAGCGAAGCATTTGTATTCTTGACTTGTATCTTTATGTGGAAAAGTTTGTTCATTTCTTTCTCTTCATGTTGTTGAGTGCTACTGGGATTCACCTCCTTTTGCATTGACGTACAAATTAGAGGAATTTTGAGGTATAAAATGGGCCTCCTAAGAAAAATTTAAAACCAAAAGAAACTTTATAAGAACCAATAGGATTAAAGTTGATGATGTCAACCATGGGGGATGAATATTAAAAAATAATAAAATATTAAAACTACTTTTTCAACTCGTATTTTCAACTTATCTCCCAAATTGTTTACTCAAATTTCGAGTGGGAGTAATCGTTGGATGCAAAATTTAATTCCTCATCCAAGGAGTATCAATGTTGCATACTTTTGATAGACCTTCTACACGAACAAGAGAAATACATGAAAAAATGTGATTGCAATCACGTTTTTCATGTATTTCTCATTTTTAATGTAGAAGGATCCATAGAAAGTATGCAACATGGGTACTCCCTGGATGAGGAATTAAATTTTGCATCCAACGAGTGCTCCCATTCGAAAGTTGAGTAAAATATTTGGGAGATAAGTTGAAAATACAAGTTGAAAAAGTAGTTTTTTCTTTTTTCCCTCTAAAATTTGATGATATAATCAAATCTTATTTTATTATTTATACTATTATTTTATAATTTCCTTTGGAGACCCATTTTAGACCTCAAAATTCCCCTAATGAATGATATTATCATCCAAATCTAATTTTATTTCAACCTGGTTGCTCGAATTAGTGGACATGAGATTATTCTTCTCATTATCTTTGTTTTTATCTTCGGGTCAAGCTCTGCATGCAACTTTCATCACTTTTCCTCTTTATGACCGTCAAAATTATAGTGGTTACAATGGTTTTTAGGGTATTCACTAGTGTGTTGTGGTTTTTCTATTTTTATCTTTTACCCTTTTCTACTTCTTATTCCCCTCTTTAGAAGCATACTTGTGCTCCTTCTACTTCGATCCACTTAATTACTCTTTATTCTTGCCTATATCCTCTAGGTATTATGGATGTACGCAAGCCTCATCCACTGTTTTGGGCTTAAAACACATCATTTACTTTTGTAGATGGCTATTTAGACCCCCCAGATACTTGAGGAGTACATCTGGGTTCTTTTTGGAGATACCCAACATTATGGCCATATTTTTGAATTCTGTGGTGTACTCTTATACACTCTGCCCCTGCTTCTACTTGAATCAATGCCACCAAATCCACTTGTCCTCTACATACTTGAAAGGGTAAAATTGTGAGTTTATTATGGTTTCAAATTCCTCTCACATCGTCACTAAAGGATCTCCCTCCAACCTCAAGGTCTCTGTGTGGCTTTCCCACCAGGTAGAGGATGGCCTTCTAATTTCAACCATGCAAATAAATATTCTATTCCTCTTCTATATGATGAAAATTGAAATAAACTTTTAATTGTTGCAATGAATGATTTAGATTCAAAGCATCTATGTCACCATGGTACGACTTGATATCGATATTTTCTTCCAATTTTATTAGGGACTATGAATGGTTCATGACACTTGAGCTAGGTTGTTGTTTTTAAAGGTATTTCTTCAACTTGTTCTCTATTTCTTCTTGATCTCCTAATCTCCCATTGATGTGTCTTATGAATTAGAATCCCCATCTTCTTCGAAAAGCCATAGATTATTTCTCATGACCAATATGTGGAGATTCACATTACAACTTATATCTGCAAATTTTTCTTCCAGTTGCAAAAATATCTCCTCTACGAGATCACAAGGGTTATTCACAAATTCATAATCCATGAATAGGGCTTTTTGTCTTTTGTCTTATTTGATCAAGGTTCCCTACAAATATCCAAAATATACCAAAATAAACCTTCTCTGATACCAATATGATCTGTAAACTTCCATGGATATTCTGTTGGATAGTTCGTCACAGCAAATCTAGCAAAAATATACTTAAAAATCTGAAAATCAACACTATTAGGGTTTATTCTTCTTTAGATTTTTTCATTTGTAGATTAGTTTTTATTGTGTATGCATGTAAATTATAATTATGCATAAAATATAGAACATAAAAATAAAAAATCGCAAACCACATTTGGCACAAGATATATCCTGGGAAACCTTTTCGAGAGAAAACTTAACTAGAAGGTAAGGCCACTCTAGTCTCTTTCTCCATTTAAAGAAAATGGTTGCGAGTACACATAAGTAAGGCCTATGGATTATGGGCTACTACAATGCCCAAATAATCTCTATGTGTTGTCTCCCTATCCCTCTTAGCTACTCTATTCATTTATGGAACCAAAATGCACTCGAAAAGAATGGAACCGCTTTTCCTCCTAGTGGCTTGGTTATAACACAACCCAATAGACTACTAGTGGTTATGTTTGACTCCCTGAAACCTTAACAAAATTTACAATATGGACTCTTATATTATTTTTCATCATAATCGTGTGGCTAGCCCCTTTTCCATGAGTTATGGTAGTTGGCATGGCATCCTCTTGAATTATGGTGGAAAATATAGGAAGGTCAACTTCCAAGTGGAATAATTTTGCATATGGACTACAATTAAGGAAATTATTACATCATTGGGAAGGTATATATGTGTAAAATATGAAATAAAGGTGTGACGTTAAAGAAAAAAAAATTTAACCCCAAAAAACATCATTTGATACCTCGTAATGCTCCGAGAAGTTTTTAGACCCCAATTTGCCAAGTTGGTTCCCACTAGTAAAAATGGTCCAGTGAGCTAATTCCTCCACTTTTTCCACATTGAAAGCATTGATATGGATGGAAAATGATATAAGGATCCAATACTGATCAAGTTCGAATTAAGTTGCAGTTCCACTTGCATGCACTTAGTATAACGCAAGATCATTTTCCCTAGTTGCAAAATAAGTCAAAATTAGACCAGGAGACCCAAAATTAGCAAAATATCTTGAAATGGAGTGAACTAGAAGTGGAATTAGAAAGTAGTTAGAATTCATTAATAAGTATCACATGTAAAATACAAACTAGTTAAACTCAATTAAACTCGAAAAGAGGACTAAAGGTCAACTAACAAGAGGAGGAGAATGAAAAATGATGGCTAATTGTCACAAAGTAGGAGGAATTGCATAGTGACTCTAGGGATACATAGGCACAAGATAATCCAAATTAATGGAGTGGAGTTAGCCATTTTATCATATAATTATCGTTTATTCAACACCACATGTCGTTATAGGTGGCATCTCTTGCTAAAAAGATAACTATTAAAATTTTAAAAAACCCTAAAAAATAACAATTGTGACAAATGATAGAGAATGTCTAGTAGTGAATGAAAAAGCAGTCATATGTTCCACTAATAATGTATGGGGGAGGGTCTAATGATGGCTAGATTTTAGGTCTTGATGAGGTCATGATGGACTACTGAGTGCAATGTAGCCCAACAATTCACCTTAAAGAGTAAAAATAGAGACATTGATTAGCCTTCCTAAAGAGAGAAATGCATTGGATTTCCTAAAGTTAGAAGGTCTAGAGATGAAGATCACATAGAAAAAATAAAAGGATCATCTTAAATGCCATTCTTTAAGAACAACATGGATAAAGAGTTACAGGTTAAAAAGTATTTGCATAAAGAAAGCAATGGACCCTTTAATAGGGAACATGGTGACTAAATTGTTCCCTAAATGACATTATCACTTTATATCGATGGTACCGCTATTAAGATAGCCATAATTTTCAAAACCTCCTTCAAGCCTCTAACAACATTAAGAAAATTATGAGATTTATTGAAGATCAAATAAATCTTAATCATTGTAAATTTGGCTACAATATATCATGTCCATGTGGAATGGGTTACTCCATTCAAACAAGAATAAAAGAAATTGAGTTTGGCATTTTCAATAGGCATATTTGTACCTAAGACCTTATATTATAATAAGATAAAACAAAAATAACACTCTTGAAAATGCCAAAGTAATGAAAAAAATTAATAATTAATAAAACACGATCTAAAAATGCAGTTTAAATAATTAAGATGTAAACCTAGATAAAAACGGTGAATTTTATTTTAATATGCATTAAATCTGTTTATTCCAATGTTAAAGAGTCTTCCATAATAAAGATGACAACTTTTAAAATGAAGTATATTTTCCTTGCTTTATGTATTCATTAAAAATTAATAATTCATACATATATTTCTTGAAATTTTAATTATGTAAATCTAAATTAAGATGAAGATGGTGAATTTTATTTTAATATACATTAAATCTTTTTATTCCAATGTTAAAAGTCTTTCCTAATAAAGATGACAACTTTTAAAATAAATTATATATTTTTTGTTTTATGTATTCATTAAAAATTAATAATTCATATATATATTTGAATTCATGTTTTGGTGATCAAAGTAATTTTTCCAAAGTCTTTTGGTGTAATTATATTGGACAGAAGATTGTCGATGTGTTTCAAACCAACCTGTGTGGTTCATCTTCAAGACAAGATGAACCACACTGGTTGGTTCAAAACGTGCCAACAATCTTCTGTCCAATATAATTATACCGAAAGACTTTGAAAAATTTCGTATATATATTTCTTGAAAATAATTCATCATATAAAATTTATACAATTTTGAAATGTTTAAAAAAATAAACATCATCACATACATACATATAATTTAAAGAAAAATAAATCTTATCAATTTAAGTAGACAACTCAAGTCCCTATCCCTTGATCTGGAATTCAAATACTCTAAACAATTTTCAACAAAAGCAAAACCTTTAATAACATTTTTCAATATACCTAATGTCATTACTATATAAAATAATTATATAAGTTTAAGTCAATTCCTTCACGTTATTCGGGTTGATCGGGATATCTATCCATTAAATCTAATTAATATTTCATCGCATTTGAATGTTAATAGACAATATATAATAATGATGGAAAAATAGATCAAATACTTCATACAAATGGTAATAATCACACCATATATATTCAAGATGTTATTATATTATTAAAAAGTCACCTTTATAATTAGTTAATGCTAAATATTTAAACAATGAATGCAAACACAAAGATGAGAGTCACAACGGATGATATTGACATGGTTAGAAATGATCATTTCAAAGCAAGAGAGGATATTGCAAGGCATGGGATTTAGGTTGTTATAAATGTTAGTATCAAATTGTGGGAGAATTTATTATTATTGCAAGACGTGATCCATGTTGTTATAAATGTTAGTATCAACACTAATGTTGCTCTCAAAGTGTGAGAGAATTTACTATTATATAAATATTAGAAAGGTTAATTTATTAGATTTATTTTTAAAATGATTATTTTAATGTTAATAAAATTATTAAAAATATAAATAAAATGTGAGTGAGGAAATTTTGTTTCGATATTTCCAAAATGATAATTTGAAATATTTAGATATAAAATAATAATTAATTTTCATAATAAAGTAAACATTCTACATTAAAGGTAAGGAAGATATTCAAGAAATATGACAATCCATATAAATAAGAGAGGAAAGGAAGATGGAATTGTATGTAGAATTAATAAATAAAATTAAAATTTTAAGAAGTTAGAGGATATAAATTCTTACTTTGTCCTTTGATGGATTAGTTAGAGCTTAAATCATCTCATTGGAAAACATTAAAATTACCCTTTTTCAAATTAAAATTTAATAGAGACACATGGTAATCAATGGAAACATGTATACTATAAATCGAGTTGAAACTCATTAGAAGAGTTTCTTTGATTTTATGCTAGAAACACAATCAAGTCTAGACATGGTGAAGGAACTATATATTAAATAACTCATAAAAAAATAAAATTCCAAAATAATCATAAAAAATAATATATTCTAAATTAGGAGATATTTGTAACCAACTCCATCCAATTGGAAAATTTGTGTTTCTCTTAAAGATATATCTCTTATATTGTATCACACTTCTTATATGAGGACATTTTGACATTGAAGTTGAAAAAACTAAACAATCTAAAAGTACATGGAGGTCAAGACCAATCAATTAAATGGTTGAAGAGTGTCACTACAACATTCCTTAAATTTCATTATAGAAATGATGCACAAAAATATTGAGAAACAAAAAATTGTTAAATTAAAGGGCTCACTATAGTTTAAAAACACTAATGGTCCTTTTCAATTTACATTTGACCCCATGAAGAATAAAAAATACTAAACATCTATTTCCACAAAGAAAAATAAGCAAATAAACAAATCCACATAAAAGAGGAATTCTAGATAAATTATGTTTTTGCATAGATTTGCTAGAGATTAGTGATATTTTTTTTTATTTTGTATGGTTGGGTTATTTCTATATTGTTTGGTAAAAGACAATTGGAATTGTGTTATTCTAAGAAATATGGAACAATCAGTGACCCTTCAAATATAGTTTGAGGGCCTATCAATAATTAATATCTCTGATTTACATATCATATAAACTCTATCCATAAATGATTACCTATGGATTTACAAAAAATGGTGAGAAAGTACTCTAATCTAAAAATTCTCTTGTTGGATATCATAGTGGCACACTTTTTCTCTTTACTTTCTCTTAAACTTGGTCAAATTCGGCTTCTTGATTAAGAAACATTAGAAGTTCAATCACCAACTATTGTCTTTTTGTGTTTAGTGGAGGAACATGAATTGGATTCATATCCTAATTTGAAGACTCCAAATAATGTTGCCTTTTGCCTTTCAAAGAGAAGTTTTGCCACAATGAAACTAATGTGGATGGAGTTTTCTTTCAATCAACAACACATTCTTTTGAGGTAAAACAATAAGATTTATTGTTGATATAAATTTTTTTTAAGTGATGATATATTTCACTTAATAGTAACACAGTTTCAATTTTTTTAATTAAAATATATTTTTATTTTTCTCATTAATAATATGTAAAAAAATCTACCATTTAATATTATAGTAAAACATTTATATTATTAAAACAAAAACAAAAAATCATAGAAAAAATAAGCCTTTTATGTTAGATGGAAATTCCACCTGCCAACCAATTTCTTTGAAAAGGAAATTATATAAAACATGTATACTCATAATCAAAACAAACTTTACATTAAATATAATGTTTTCATAATTGAAAATTTATGTTAAGTTGTATATTTGGGCATTAATATTTTATTGGAAGGAAATAATAAGAAAAAAAAATAATATATACTATCTAAAAATTATTCTATTAAGTTTAATGTTAAATTTCATTATATTTACTTGTTTCTAATGTAATTTTGGTGAAAATAAAATTATACAAAATACCAAAAAGAAATAATTTGGAATTGGTATGTTTATGTACCATCTAAAAAGTATTCTATTAAATTTAATGTCAAATTTTATTGTTAAATATTTATTTGTTTCTAATGTAATTTTGATGAAATAAAATTATACAAAATACCAAAAAAAATACTTTGGAATTGGTAACAATGGCTTTGAGATTTAGGATATTGTCACAACAATAAAACCAATCTTATCAATAAGACGATGAATATATATATATATATATATATATATATATATATATATATATATATATATATATATATAATTTGAATAGTTATTTGTATGGACTGTAACTTATTGTCTAAATATATACTACATATGTTATCATTTAAAATAGACACTTAACCTAATGACCATGGGAACTGCTTATAATAGATGGCATTGAACCTAATGACCATGGGCACTGCTTATAATAGATGACATTAAATAAATATCTTGACATGAGATTGTGAAAATGTAATGAAGGATTGCATATATGGGTGGTCACTAGGGGACCATCTGGAATGGTGTATAGTGCCGTGGGCACATGTGGATAAGCACTAGGAGCCACCTATCAACTACCTCGAACTTCCAAGTGTCTAACAAGAAGAAGGTTGTAAAGTGGGGCCAGAAGTGCGTATTGATACATTAGCCCCTAAAATATCAGCCCCAGGTCACATCAAGGAACTTCAATACAAATTAATTTAATTGACCACCACGTGGTCTCCCACTGAGATTCTTGTGCTCAGTGACAACAACGACTCAACATCGCGTGCAGATCAAGAAGTTATTTATAACCTGTTAAGTCTTTAATATATTTAACAATCGCCAAAGTCCAAGCATTTATTCTTTGCATTAATTTAGAAAAACAGAATGAAACAATTATTATTATTATCTGCACCAGGAATTTGCTCACAGAAATTGAACTTTGGGAATAATTTATATCATACAATCAATGGCCAAGCAAGCAAATGTCAGGATCCATTTATTTTTTCAGCCAGTCAAAGGAATCAGATGTTAATGTAATCCAGTCCACTGGTTTACATTTAAAAAAACAAAACAAAAAATATTCTACACGAGTATTATTTGTATATGTTCACTTAAACTCATAGAGACGCAATACTTCTCACTGTTTTCCACGCGTAATCATCAAAAAAATTAGAAGGTCACTATCTGTGACGTAGTAAACATTGTTGAAAGAGACTGCCACTCTGATGAATTAAATGGTTGAAAGAGACTGCCACTCTCTGATGAATTACATATATACTTACTATACATTTATATGAAACAGGGTTGGAGATCTTTTAAATGGTTGGTTAATTGAAAATTTTATTTTTGTGTTAAGAGGTGTTTTTACAACTTAGTATGAGGATGATTTCAGCGGAGTTGACACATTTTTCTTTTAAAATAAAAGTAGAATATTTTCTAAATAAACTAATAATGTATTAAATATATCATAATTGTGTATAAAGAGACGTGGTAAAAATATTTCTTTCTACTCTATAGTATGTGTGATTCCATTGGTGCTTAATGTGAAGTTGACATATATCCTTTCTAAAATTAAAATAAAATATTTTCTAAATAAAAAACAATGTCAACTATAATAAAAAACAAAAATGAATATACATGTCTAAATAGTTTTAATAAAAGTATTTATACGAACACAGAGAAAGAATTGAACATGCCTATGATGGCCTATGATGTTACTGCAAAAATGTTGTAGCAAAGGAAAGATAACAACCTAAAGGATGGAGGATAGAGGGGATGAAATGATTCCTATCTAGTGGAGGATTGAGGGGATGAAATGTGTTCACGGTTGCAATAGTCTCAAAATGTTATATACATATTATATCCTAGGTATAACATGCAAGGTAATGAGGAAAAACATTATCATAGTTCTTGCTGGGCAAATAAAGAGCATCTTTCACTGGATTGACCTTAAGATTCCATGAAATTTTGTAATCAAAATAAAGAAGGGGGTTTGTTTTTGAATTTTAGCTATCTCCTTTTAAAAAATTTAAATTAATTTGGAGCTATTGTTTCCAGTTTTAAATTTAAATTTAAATTTTGTCTAGCAAAGATTTGTTGGAATTGCAAATTTATGTCGTGTATTTTACACAATCCAAGTGTCCAAGTAAACTTTGAAGGCATTGTATCCATTTATGCATTCAAAAATATAGTTTTAAAAATGAAAAGTTACACGTGCTATATGCATATATAGAACCAATATAGATCAATTTTCAAGTTTTGCACTCTAAAAGAGGTCCCGTAGGCTACCTATAGGCTATCTTTAACTGTGTGGATGTTAAGTTTTTCTTTCTTTCTTTCTCACAGTTGTCTTTGAAGAGCTCGTGCGGGTCCCACAATAACTAGTGACCATGTAAATTAACCTTAGTTCAGAAGTATTTACGTCATAACCTCGCAGGTTGATTTAAGGTGGGACTTTATCATAATTAGTTAAAGCAATTTTGCGTGGGAGTTATCTTAAGAATTTTGATTTGAAGGAGTACGTACTAAGTATATGATATGCATTTATAGTTTGGAAAATTTTCACATTATTGAATTGTTTATTTTACATATATTTGTTTTGCATATGGAATGGACAAATTATAAATCTCAATTTCATGTTATATATATATATATATATATATATATAACAACGGTTAGGATTATGTGTTTCTTTGTTAAAATGTTATAGGTTCAAATTCAAAGAGGATTGAAATATATACCTTAATAGTTTTGTTAGGTTGCATTGACTTTTAATACATTTAAAAAAAATAGATTCATGCCATGTGGCTCCCTACCCACCAATATCTTAGGGATTTGAGATTATTCCAATTCTAATAATTTCCTCTATGATAAGTTCCTCATTATTATTTATAACATTCATTTATATATAATAAAATTTTATTTAGCAAAATGGTCCTTTACTTTTAATAAATTTAAAAAATTAGATTAGTGCAAAGTGCTCCCCATGCACCAATTTCCTAGGGATTTGAGATTATTCCAATTCTAATAAGTTACTTTATGATAAGTTCCTCGTTATTATTTATAACATTGATTTATATATAAGAAACTTTTATTTAGCAAAAAGTATTTCGTTGTCATTAGTTATTCATATTACAATTATCTATGAAGGAAATCTCATAAAAATATTTCACTCTCACTTTCTAACAAAAACTAAATATTTCAATCAATGTAAAATAAAATAGTGGGAAAAAAAATATTATATTTTTACTTTTTAATTTATAATTCTTATATTTGTTAAAAATATTTTATATAAACTATTTGAATATCCATGTTAACTAATTTATTTAATTTTTTAAAGTTAAATTAGTTCTAATATATCAAAAGATTCCATCGTTGATTACATTTTTTCAAAATTCTACCGCCCCACCCTTACCAGATTTATTGGTCAGTAGGTGACAACCAAAACATATTTTGGTACAATCTTATTAACCAAAATTGGAAAGGCAAGTGAAACCAAAATAATTTCAAAATTAGAATGCAACAGAAAATCGTCAAGGATCAGAAGAGTTGAATGGTGCAAGATTCTCTTGTCCAAAGTTGGGTGATGAAGGAGGTTTGAAGTCACTATGGATATGCTTTTCCATGTGTCCAAGTCTTCCTTCCCAGCGTTACAACTTCTCATATATTCTTCTTTGACCCCTCTGCAAGGTTTCCACATGGTCTTGCATTTTCCACTGATTATGTTGGAGGTCATTCATAAACTAGATGAATGCATTTTTTTCATCATGATAGTCCCTTTTGAGTTTCTCCAGGAGGAGGATTACATATCTCAGTCGGTAGTCAAATATGCCCAATGGGGGGGGGGGTTTCCATAATTCTAGGTGACTGTATTGATTTAGGGTCAATAGTCTCACCAAGTACATGTTATCTGAAGATATGCCCTCCATTTTTACCCCTCTCTCCCATACCTCTTCTCTCGTGCCCATGATGATGATGCATAGTCCACTGAGAAAATTTGTGTCACCATATATTGACACAAATATAAATCCAGCCCCCCCTAGTAAAAAAAAGGCAATAGGAAACCAATGAGCTGAGTAACTAAATCTTCTTATGGCCCCTTATAAAATGACTCAAACCTACTAGTAGACAAGTTGGCCTCTGACCAAGATCCACCCATAGGGAAACGATATACCTCTCATCCCTATGCCAAACCCATGGCCACAAGCAGTCAGTGACATCCTTGGATACCCTTATTTTCCCCCAGAGTCTACAAAATACCTCAAGGTTCCCCAAGTGAGAAACAAACAAAATAAATTTCCCCAAAAGAGACTTATTTATTCCCCCTACTAAGACAACTATACATTGGGAGTCCAAAATCTCCACTTCCATGCCTACGGAGTCATATAATGTAAGAACTAGACACCTAGCTCACCCGACTGAGGGAGAGACCAAACTCAAACCCTTTTGTCTAAGTCCTCCAGGACACCACTAGAGCAACTAAACACTATTAACCCGACCCCTATAGTAACACAAATTCCCAACAGAATTCACAAAGATATACCAAAGTTCCCTAGGGTGGGGGTGATCACCTAAACCTTTGTTAATTTTAGAACAAAACCACTTGGAGCAACTAGAAACCCTTAAATTTTTCCTGGTCAGAGGCTCCTAGTTCAATTCTAGTCAGTGTTCCACCATGTGAATGCCTCACAATGCTAATAACTCAGCAAACCCTCACAGAATGCTCTGCTATAATCTCCTTATACTAGAATTCCAGATTTGTTTGTGTTAGGATAGCGTACTAAAATATTTAATTCCCAAATTTATCGTAATAAACCACCAGGCCTCCACAGTCAATCCCCACACATAGTTTATCTTCTACAGATTGACATACTGTATAAGCGAAAAAGGTGTTATGCTCTCCTTAATATCTCCAATACCAATTCTAGGAAAACCACCTTAGTAGAAAAAACCAATAACTAAACACACCATCACATGAATTGAAGGGAGATTCATTCCACATGAGGTCACATGATTGCGAGGCGCCACCCCCTACGCCCACCTCCCCACTTATAATTATCGATAGGACCGGTGGGGTGGCAGGTGCCCACACTAATGCCAATGTTTCCCTAGGTGCCCACAGACTAGGGAAACATTGGCATTAGTGTGGGCACCTGCCACCCCATGAGTCATATATATGTAACAAATTTAATAATAATAAAATATTTTAATTGAAAAAAAAATACAATTACTTTGTAATACATTAATAATAATAAAAATTAAGGTGGATAATGTGCATGTTTCAATCTTATATATATATATATATATATAAAATAGATTATTAAGGTTAAAACATTGCAAGTAGTATTACTCTTCTATATTTTGACTAATTTTTAGGTATATTTTTTAGTCAATTTCATTAAAGTGCAGTTAGAGTTGTAATTCAAATTCTGTGCTCTATATAATCCAAGTTCCCAATGGGATTTTTGAGTCATTGAAACCATTTAAAAGTGCAATTTAAATAACACACACACACACACACACACGAGGTCAAATCTCTCGAAGCATAAACACTTCTTCAAGTTTTTCACCTAGAAGAGGATTGAACCTTAAGAAATTTGATCCTTCTCAGTACTTGCTCAATCCGTGGTTAAGATGGATCTATACTAGTTAATATAAAATTAGTATATTTTCACATAAATAAATTTTTAATCTAAATGAAATTTTCACTGCGAAGGATTTGATCCTTGTTGGTTCAAGATAAATCTGATTAGTTCATTTATTTCATGATTCTCTTTAGTGGTTCTGACTTCTCTGGGTGCCACATGTTATACACATGGTTTCTTGCAAAGGGGTATGGACTATAATAATAAAGGGGTTTAAATTGATATGGTTAGTTCATTATTTATAAAAATAATTCATTAATAAAAATATTTTACAATGCTTTTTACTAGGTTGACATGATTTAGATTAGACCATTATATTATTTTTTTATGTAATTGAATGTTAGACTGGAAAATTTGGAGGAAACACCTTGTAAGGTCATTCTTACCAATGGTCTCAATTAGGAATTTAGAGGTGAAAAAATTAGAGCCATTTTGAGGCCTTAAATCATTTTTTTGTGTCCTAGAATTATTATGGACCAAGACTCTATATTATACACATTGATGTCTCTCCAATTACATAAGAAGCACCCCATTCGGTGTTTGTGTGAGAATCTTATGCCTTTTATAATTTTTCTTATCATGTTTAACCATCATAGTTTGAGAGGATGCTACATCAACCCCCATTACTCATGGTAAATGGAATATCAATGTGACAACTATAAAGAAGACTCTAGAAGGGTAAAAGTTGTAACTAAAATTTAGAGTTGAATGAGTCAAACCTGACCCCTTGCTGAAGTTGTGTTAAAACTAGTCCATTAGGAGGAGAAGGCATTTCTCATTCATTTTGATTGTATCTTGTTCCATAACAATAAAAAAAACGTGGATTGGTAGTGAGAGATCATAACAAATGAGGTTAATTTTTTGTATTATCTTAAGAGGACCTAATTCCCAGTTAAATGCATAAAGAATGCCTTCTCCTTTACATTTGTAATATTTCCAGTATAGACAAAAGAGATCAACCTCACCTTCAAGTTGCGTTTGTTTATGTAATAGTTTACTTGATCATATATTGAGTTCATAGTGGTTGGTGTGTGATTGTATGAGTTTATTATTCTCTATTTTCTAAATTTTATCTATTACATGCATAAGTATAAAATTAGTAATTAATAAATATAGATTCTAAGGAAATTAACCTCATAGTATATATTTCAGTTTATTTTTATCATATCTATTGTGATAATTGTCCAATGGAACATCCATGATAGTTTATAGATCATATTGGTATAAGAGCTAGTTTCTTCACAAGGGATTCACTAGGGGAACAATACCATACCACATGCATTCATATTTGGCAATATATATTGAGGAAAAAATGGCATAATATATTGATCATATAATATGGGGTAAAGGGGTTTTATATTGGAACGTATAAAAAATGGAGCTCCAAGTTAATGAAAAAATATAAATAGGTATAAAAAATGCTAATGAAAAAATGGATAGCTACAATATCTAGTGAAAGTAGGGGTTTCTTAAATTAGGAAGATGTATGGGATCCATATTGGTAGGGGGTTAAATAATGTGATTTTTAGAGATATTTTCCAATATGTAGTCAAATTAAGGGTATTCTTTATTATACCACAAACACGCGTGATATGTCAAAGGTCCATTGAGTGAATCTCTCATGAGTTTCTTTAGGTAATTTATGGTAAGTTACAAGGGATATACGAATAAATTTAAGCAAGAGGTCATGGAACTCAGTCTTGGCTAATGAATCTACTTATAATAACCCTTAATATTTGGTATGAAGGATAATTGTGTGACTATAAGCATAATTCACCGATATAAACCATAATATGAACTTATCATGGTGGCCCTATACAATAATATTGGGCTAGGTGAAGAGCACAGAGGTTCCAAGTCAGAGGTTGGAATGGATGTAAAATAAAGGGATTAGGAAGATCCTAAGAATGAGTCAAGGAATGAACCTAAAAAGGAGTAGCCTAGTTTGAGTGCCATGAACCATTTATGGTATTTCATCAATATGGAAGAAAATATGAACACTAAACAATATCAATGTTGGATTGATGCTTTAAAATTAAATCACTAGTTACAATAGTTAGACGTTTACTTTAGCATTCACCACATAAATGAGCAAAATAAAATATTTTTTTTTCTAGATTGAAGTTACAGGGCCATGCCATAACTTAGTGGGAAATCTATACATAGACACACATGATAAATGATGATCCCCCAATAACTAAGTGGGAGGACTTTAAAATTCTCATAAAGTATCTATCCTACACTACTAGGTATGTAACAGATCAGTGGATATGATAACACTATAAGAAGAGGTATGGGCAGAGTGTATAGGAATGAACCACTGAATTCAAGAAGATGATTATTATGTTATGAATCTCTCCCAAAATCTTATATTTAATCCTTAAGTATATATGGGTTTTACACAACCATCTACAAAATTAGTTGATATTGTTTAATCCTAACACAATGGATGAGAATTGTGTATATGCATAAAACCTGGAAAATATTGACCAAAAGAAATGGTGCCAAGTGGTTCGAAATAGAATTGGAACACTAGGATTCTTCTAAGGAAGGTGATAGGAAGTGTAAAGGGGGAAATGATAAGAAAATGGACAAGGAAAATACTATAGGGGGCTATGATCCCATGAGAGAGAGGGGGTAACTAGAGAGGTTAGACATTTTTGTTTATATTTCTACTAAAATTATTTTGGGGAATTAAAGGAAAATATGGTTAGGTGAGCCATTTGATGAGGCGATGTGGAATTTTGAGAGCATGTATAATTAGGCATACTTGGTGTGGAATTTCATTCATTATTCACTTTCATTATGATGTTCTTACTTCTTGGAGAGGAATATTTTTAAGGAAAAGAGCCAATGTTTTCACTATATGTTAATCCTATCATTTTCCAACTAAAAAATACTTGATATTTTGAATGCATTAGTACTATTGGTGAATTTTTTCATAGGTAATGAGTCTTTAGAGCTTCTAGAATTGAGATTTCCTGACCATAGCACTAAATCCCTAGAGGGAAATTGAATAGCCTATGGGACTGCACTACAAAGAATGTGATTTATTTCCTTGAGTTGTGCAGGAAGAAGGGGAAAAAGAGTTAGAAGTTGATATTTAAAATGGAATTGGTTGAGTATCTTTGGAAAGTGTAACCAATGCATCAATTATGTGAACAAAGAAAGCTTTCGAGAAAATTGTCTGTAATTTATACAGTTGTTCTAGACATCCATCCTTATGGTATCATAGTCTTAGCTTGGGGGTGGTTTGTTGTAGAGAGTGAATATGCAACAAGCTATGGTTGGTTGGAGTATCTGATGTTTTTAGTCAAGTGGTGAATCTTTCATTAAAAGATAAGTGATTCATGTGTTTCATGCATTTATATTTTTTCTATGTGAATTAATAGTTTGTATTCATTCAATACTGAGTATTTCTATCCCCGAATGCGGGTGATTGACATGTTCAAAGAAGGTTTCCACCTGGTCTCTCCACCCAAGGGCACCTGGCCTCTCTGTATGGCCGCACCTTCCTCCCGCGTGAAGGCCTTAAATTCGAAGTTGTAGGGAGGACGTCGGCACTTGCGGCATTCACTCCTCCCCCTCGACCTCTGCTCCTGCAACTTGCAACTTGAAAATTTATGGATGATGGCTCCTATTTTCAATCTCAATTTCATTTTTGATTGTCATTCTCTGTAGAACTCTATCACACCTTTTCCCAATTCTCTGTTCCTCGCCTACATCCCTCTCAGCTTTCTTCTCCAGCCCTACAGACCCTCCAGCCCATCGATTTAATGCCAAGAAGACACCAGATGTGGTGTCGTTGAGAAGGCAATAGAGCGTCTCCCTCACGCGATCCAGTTCTTGCAATGTCTATGCGCTCTCTATCAATCTCAGTTATTGTGGAAGAACCTAAGGTTCTCAACCCACAACTTCTCTCAGCCCAACTCTCACTTCACCTCATGAAGGAGAAGCATTACCTCTCCGGCTCCGAAAGTAGAAAACGCCCACACCAATAAACATTATTGTTCTCCTCCACCCCTATGCCATGAAAATCCATTGGCCTCCCCATCAAACACTTGGCAGAAGACTCAGACAGCGGTGAGAGAAGCCCTTTAGAGGATACCCAACAAAGAGATGCAGAAACAGACAATGTGACTCGTTGAGCTTTGGCCAAATAGACCGATATGATCTCCACTTCGACTCTAGAGCTGGCCCCCTAGCTCTCAAAGAAGGATATAAAGGCCATGTACGACTATAGTTGTTTCATAATTAAGGAGAATCCTCAACATGAGAATCATGAAGCCCAGAACCGGTAGGTGCAACTCCTTGGTGCTCCTCTTTTTTAGTTTATATATTCTCCTCTATAGATTTTATGTATATATTTATCTCTTCTTGCAAACTTTGTCACTCATGTCTATGCTTATGGCTGGTTTCCCCTTGAAGGGAAACCCATTTTTTGAATTTCTGAACTCATTAAGGGTTGGTTTCCTCCTGAAGGGCAGCCCATAATTTGACTTTTTGAATTGTCTTCATCCAACAGGGATTGGCTAATCCAATAACCCCTATCGTGAAGTATGATTGTAATTTTGTACATTATAATAGATATTAGCATAACATAGAAAAAAAAATGCTGAGTATGTCTATCAGCGATTATATTTCATATATTTTATGTTTCTTAGCATATTCATGAATCTTGGTATGATATAAATAGTTTCTTAAATTTTTTTCATAATAAAGAATTATATTAGAGAAGAAACTATAGTAACATATTTTAGGTAGCTACCTAAGAAAATTTCAACAAAGAAAAACTAGATAAATATAAAATTACATATCAAGGAAAAACAATAGAAACATAAATAGCTACATTAAGCACTACAACTTATATAGTTGAAAAAAATAGAAAATTCTACATCCTTCCTATAAAATCGTCGATAAACAATTGTTGGAAAAATACTGAGAGGGGAGGTGAATCAGTATTTAGAGCTTGTTGAACATATTTTAACTTTTTCTTTTACATAATTCCATACGCGACTTTTATGAAACAAACTTGCGTATACACGCGCAAATACTAAAAGAAACTAGCGTATACTGATATAATGTTACATATTAGAAAATGTTTCAGGAACATTCTTTAACTCAGTTTATCAGTCAGGCATATATTAGATAATCAGTAGATATGTGTAGTAACAGTAGTATAAATCATCACACAAATGAAACACACATGAACACCAGTATTTAAGGTGGAAACCCAATTCGGGAGAAAACCACCGCTGCTGTCGTCTCTATCTTCAATATTTACTATATGGAAAACTGTTTACAATATTGTAATGATGCAGACTCATATCAGTACGCAGGAATCTACCTGCTGAAGGCTACTAACTTCTCTCATTTTCAGCTGCTACTGGAAGGGAGCTACAACCCCCTTTCTTCTCGTTTACCAGCCACTCTTGGAAGGGAGCTTCAACCCCATGAAAAAAACACCAGCTTCTACTGGCAGGAAGCTTCTACTTCCATACTGAAGGCTTCAACCCTCATAACCACTGCAGACCATGTTTCATCAATTTTCATACTGGATCAAACAACATCAACACAACTCTTCATAAACATCAATAACCATAAATTTTACCCAATACTTCAATTAGAAGAGTGAGACCACTATAACCAGAACTCAGAAATAACCCACACTTTAGAATAAATATGCAGATACAAACTCAACCCTGAACATTCATCAACTCAAAATACATACACTACTTCGCTTCACTGAACCCACGTGTATACACGCTTTCCTTCACACCAACCTGGGTATAGATCTGTGAATACTGTTTTTCATAATGTAATCAATATCAGATCCAAATCTGAGGCTTCCATTTAGATATCTTTAGAAATGCAGAACCCTTCATTAGTTAATCACCATCAACAATGTTTATCATTGATAAAATTTGGGCATAATCAACTTAGCAGCATATACAGTATTTAGACAACCCAAATCTACAAGAAGAATTCATTGACAGATAGGAAGAAAATAGCTGGAATAACAGAAAGACCTCTGCAATAAGCTTCAAAAAACCCTAACTTCCATACACGCCTTTTATGAAGTGAACCTGTGTATATACGTGATTTTACTGAGACGAACTAGTGTGTAGATATGTAAATGTAAACTTTGTAGAACGACTAGATCCATAGAACTTACCCATATTTCTTCATTTGTCTTCAACAAACTTGCAACAGGTCATAGATCTAATCATTTCTTCAATGGATCACACAAGAGCATAGTCATTTTAGATCTAGACATCTTGAACCATAATTGTATCCATGGGTGCATCATAAATTCAGATCTATCAATTGAAATAGAGTTCATCCCATGCTGATATACCTCAGAGAAAATTATTCATTAACAACCCTTGCTCATGCACACTTTGCACTAGGATATTCTTCTCCTTATATAGATTTATCCTTTACCAATACCATGAGTCAAAACCACACAACTGCTGATGGTGTTCTTTGACAAAATCAAATAGACAATGCAACACTCAATATTGTGGGCTAATACCATGGTAATGCCCCTTGGTATTATAAATTTAGAGCGTAAAAGGCATATGCGACTTGGATCATTCTTATCAACGTGTATACGCGACTTATCGTCATAAAAACTGCATATATACTTATCATGAATGTCTACACGGGTTGCCTTCATAAAAGTAGCTTATACATTACATCCATACGCGAGTTGCCTTCATCAAACTTGTGTATACATTGTGACATCTTATATTTGTCATTTCTCTGGCACTTATTGGAATTCCTTTCTTTGTCACATCTGAAATGACCTGTAGAATCATCATTTTTACATCTTTAACAAGTAGGTTTCTATCAAAATGGTAACTCATCAAGAGGTTTCCATCAAGTACAACATCATCAAGTAGGTTGCCATCAAGGACAACATATTGCATCATATTGCCAACAATATCCCCCTTTGGACTTGATGGCAACCATGATGGTGTTTGATCACCACAATAGATCTATACATTAGTCATAACCATTATTCAAACACCAAGATGCTCTCCCCCTTTGACATCAAGGGCAAAGGGAAGATAAATACCAAAACAAAGTTTCATTTCCCTTGTAGAAAGAAGAGATATGTAGATATGATGTGCACTGAAATTACCATGCTCCCCCTGAGTTCATGCTGAATCTTCACACATATTTTTCAATGAAGTACATGACTCTATAACTCAACCTAGTATGACCTTTCCTATCACCAAGGACTCATACATACATCAATGATCTAACCAAGTGGAATTACATATTTGACTCAAATACCCAACCAAGTGGGTGTACAAATTTGAACAAGTCCTTACATGACTAAATATAACAATTTTACATCATAGGTCTCAACATGAAATTTTCATCAAATTACAGATATGACTTTTTATAACCAAAAACAAAGAATCTCAAACATGAGATCATAACACAAAAACCAATCAGAATGCCAAAAATGCATCCTTTTCCACAAGACAAGTGCTCCCCCTTAACTTGTGCATCATGAACACCTTCAACAACAAATCATCAAAGCATCTTCATCAAGGAGAAAAATATTAGAGAATGATACAGAAAGATGAATATTGGAACAACAATAGAGATTACCCAACAATATCACAACTGTTTTGAAACGCTGACTCAGAGAATTTCTGTTAGCAAAACCTATACGTGGTTTTATGCACAGGAACTCGCGTATATATGCGATTTATTTTATAAAACCCGCGTATTGAATTTAATCTTCTGAAATTAAGTAGATTTTATTAGAGAGGCATAGAGAAATCCCAGCTTCTGTCTAAGATATTCAAGTTCTTCCTGGGGTAGAGGTTTAGTAAATATATCAACAACTTTTTCTTTGGAGGGAACATACTCCAATTTAACCTTTTGTTCAATCACTTGTTCATGTAGGAAGTGATAATTTATATGAATGTGCTTGGTCTTGGAATGCATAACATGATTCTTTTAGATACTAATGGCACTTGTATTATCACACAAAATGGAGATGGGAGGTGAAAATTTGATTTGAATGTCTTGTAAAGTCTGCATCATCCAAAGTAGTTATGTGCAACATGATGCAGCAGCCACATATTCTGCTTCTAATGTAGATAAGGAAATAGAACTTTGTTTCTTGCTAAACCAAGATACTAATCGGGGCCCCATACAGAATGCACCACCACTAGTTCTTTTTTTATCATCAATATTTCCAGACCAATCCGCATTTGTGTAAGCATGAAGAGTAAGATCAGAATTCTTTGGGTACCATAGACCTAAGTCTTGAGTCCCTTGTAGATATTTGAATATTATTTTTATAGCCTGAAGGTGTGACTCTTTTGGATTAGCTTGGAATCATCCAACTATCCCAACTGCATGCAAATTTCTGGCCTTGTCCCAGTTAGATAAAGCATAATTCCAATCATGGATCTGTATTTTGGTTGATTCACCATGGGAGAATCATCATGAGAACTGAGGTTACACCCAGTTACCAATGGTGTACTTACAAGTTTGCAGTCTTCCATCCCATACTTCTTCAAAATTTGCTTAAGATATTTTGCTTGAGATAAAAATATGCCATTTTTTGCTTGTTGCACTTGTAAGCCAAGGAAAAATGTTAGTTCCCCAAGTAAAGACATTTCAAATTCTTAATGCATAAGATAAGAAAATTTCTTACTCATGGACTCTTCATTACTTCCAAAAATGATGTCATCAACATATACTACTACAATCAATAGTTTATCATTTTCAGTTTTTGTGTATAAGTTTCTACCAGCAGATCCCTTTGAAAATCCTTGTTGATGCAGATATTTGTCATGACGATAGTACCATGCCCTTGGAGCTTGTTTGAGACCATATAAAGACTTTTTAAGTTTACAAATAAGTTTTTCATCATTTCCAAAAATGAATCCTTTTGGTTGTTCTATATAAACTTCTTCTTCTAGATCACCATTGAGGAAAGCAGATTTAAGATCCATTTGATAAACTTTGAATTGTTGAAAGCTTGAAAAGGAAAGAAACATTCTTATGGCTTCAAGTCTAGCTATAGGAGAAAATGTTTCTTCAAAGTCTATACCTTCTTGTTGAGCATACCCTTTACAAAAAATTCTATCTTTGTTTCTAATAACATATCCATTTTCATTTAAATTGTTTTTGAATATCCATTTTGTTCCAATAACATTTTTATCATGAGGTCTTGGAACTAATTCCCAAGTATGATTCTTTTCAATCTGATCAAGTTCTTCATTCATGGCTTGAATCCAACATTCATCTTTGCTAGCTTGATCGACATTCTGTGGTTAACTAGTGGATAGAAATTCCAGATAGCTAGGAGATCCTACAAGAGTTCTTCTTGTTTGGACACCTGATCCCTTCTCTCCCAAAATTTGAGATTCTAGATGATTATTTTGAACATACTTGGATGGAGCCTTTTCAGATAGATATTCTTCTATTGCTTTAGTGGGTTCACCTTCTATATTGTTGCTATTTGATGCAGGAAGATATACATCACATCATCTTCATTTGTTGTTGGTATTTCCACTTTTGGAGCTGAGAGAGACTCATCAATTACAACATCAATGCATTCAACAATCTTCCGAAGTAATTTATTGTAACATTTATATTCTTTACTTCTAGAAGAGTAACCAAGAAATATTCCTTCATCTGCTCTAGGTTCAAACTTACCAAGTTTTTCATCATTGTTCTTGATAAAACATTTTCTTCCAAAAAATATGATATTCTTTACAGTGGGAAGATTATCATACTAGAGCTCATATGGATTTTTATCACTGTTCACACGAACATGTGCCTCGTTAAGAATATTTATAGCGGTATGTGTTGCTTCTCCCCAAAATGTTTCAGGTGTTCTAGAATCATCAAGCATAGCTCGAGCCATTTGTTGAATTGTTCTATTCATTCTTTCTGCTACGCCATTTTGTTGTGGGGTACTAGCTATAGAAAACTTTCTTTTTATGCCATCTTGTTCACAAAAATAAAAGAATTCATTTGATATATATTCACCTCCTCGGTCAGAGCTAAGAAATTTTAGTTTTAGATCTAATTCATTCTCAACTAGGGCTTTGAAGATCTGAAAATTTTCAAATGCTTCATCTTTTTGTTTTAGCAACCCAATCCAACACATCTTAGAGAAATCATCAATAAACAGAATATAGTATTGTGCTCCGTAGGGTGAATTTTTCCTCTTAGGTCCACATAGGTTGGTATGAATGAGTTCAAGAGGGTTACTTACTGATCCTTCTTTAGCATTGAATTGCACTCTGGTTTGCTTACCGAATTGGTAAGATTTTCATATGGTACTTTCAGGCAGAGTAATGTTGGGAAGATCACGAAGAACTTTGAGTCTGCTAGATTTGTTGATTTGAGAGAAGCTCAAATGCCCCAATCTTCTGTTTCATAACCAATTTTCTGAAGATTTACCCAAGTAACATTGTTCTTTATAAATTTTCAATACATACAAATTTCTTGGTGTTCTAGTTCATTTAATTATTGTTTTTCCTGTGTCAAGTTCACGTACCACACATTCTTTTGAGCTAAAGACAACTTCAGTTCATTGCTCACACATTTGACTTACACTTAGCAAGTTATGTTTTAATCCATCCACATACATAACATTGTTAGTTTTCACCTTTTCCTTTAGAAAAACAAAATCTTTTCCCTTAATGATAGCAGGAGTATCATTTCCAAAAGTAACATTCATTTCTCTTTCTAGAGCATTGTATGTAAGAAGTTTATTTCTGTCACCTGTCATGTGTTTTGAGCATCTGCTATCAATTTATCATTTATTTTCTTCTCCTTCTACAAATAAAGCTATGCCACAATTCTCAGCCTGTAAGTCTTTCTTTCTCCATACCTTGGAACTTGAAGGTATATGCTCTTTTGGCTGAAGTTTGCTCCTGCATTCAAATTATTCATGACCAAAGTTATTGCAATAAGCACATTCAATTTCATTTTGAAGAGGAGAAAATTTGTTATACATATTATTCTTTATTCCGGTCTCATTTCATTTCTTTCTTGCTTCTCTGGTCATGATGGTTTTGTATGCAACACATTGAACAGCTTTATGACCAAAATTATGACATGAGAAACATTGTCCATTAAAGAATAAATTTCTGCGATCATGGAATATTATATTTGTGTTTACCTGTTGATTGGAATTTATCTGAAATATATTTCTGTTATTTTTCTTTGTATTAAGGTGGTCATGCTTTACCTATAAAGTTTCTTTGTTCGCTTTCTGAGTGACAGAACGTTGTAGGATGGTTGTAGCTGCATTTAGATAGTTTGGTATTGAAGATTGATAGGATTCTCCGACATATCCAAGACCTGTATTTAAAAGAGGAGAACGTTGTACCTTGATAATTTCATCTAAGATTTCAGATCCTTTAGCAAATCTAAGATTCAAAGTTTTCACTTTCTCAATTTCTTTTCTTAGACTTACTATTTCACATTCTAATTTCTCATTGTGTTTCTCCTTTTCTACAAGTTGATTCTTTAGAGTTTCTATGGATATTTTAGTTTCTTCCAAACATATTTTGAGCTGATTGATTTCTTCAAGAAAATCATTATGTTCTAGGGCATCCATAAAGGTATCCTTAGCCTCACTAGAATCTTTTTCAAATGTCATGAAAAGTCTAACATCTTGATCAGATTCTCCTTCTTCACTATTTGATGACCCATCACTATCTTCATGAGTATAATAAATTTTTCTATTGATAAACCAATTCTTATTTCCTTTTGCTACTTCCTTTCCTTTTTCATGAATTTCCTTATGAGGACATTTTGCAACATAATGACCAACTCTTCCACAAGCAACACATTTAAAAGGAAGCTTACCTCTGAACCTTCCAGTGCCAAGTTGTAGCTTCTTTACAAAATTTACCTCATCTTCTTCTGAAATATACTCTGATCCTTTTGTTTCATGTACTTCTTTTCCTTTTGAAGCAACTCTAAAGACAACTTCCTTGAATTCAGATGGACCTCCTTTTCTCATTTCACAAGCAGTTAGAATACCATGAAGTTGAACAATAGTAAGAGTTTGTAGATCCTGCTTCTCTTCAATAGCAAACACTTTTGACTCAAATTTGGAAGTTAGAGATCTTAAAACCTTTTCTACCAGAGTAGTGTCAGTTATGGTTTCACCCAAATTTCTCATACGATTTACAATATCATCCAGACGTAAAAATAAACTGGCAATGCTCTCCTCATTATGCATCCTAAGATTATCGTAGTGAATTCAGAGAGTTTTGAGTTTAGCACTTTTTACCTTTGTATCACCTTCATATTTTAGAATGATTTTGTCCCATATCTCCTTTGTTGTATTCAATTGCATGACTTTGACAAATTCTAATTCAGTCAAACTCCCCAATAATGCATTGACTACCTTTGCATTAGTTTCATAGTTCTTTCTTGCCTTTCCATCTATTCGAACTAAGGCTGGATATTGATAACCTCCAACTATAGCCCATACATCTACTCCAAGAGACTGAAGATAGGATCTTGTCCTTGTCTTCCAGAAGATTAAATTGTTTTCGTTGAAGAGAGGAGGCCTGATAGATGTTGTCCCATATTGATTGCTCATCTTGGATGATCTTCCTTATATCGTCTAAGCTTCTTCAGAAGGACCTCCTCTGATACCAATTATTGGAAAAATACTGAGAGGGGGGGTGAATTAGTATTTAGAGCTTGCTGAACATATTTTAAATTTTTCTTTTACAAAATTCCATACGTGGCTTTTATGAAACCAACTCGCGTATACACATGCAAATACTGAAAGAAACGAGCGTATACTGATATAATGTTACAGATTAGAAAAATTTTCAAGAACAATCTTTAACTCAGTTTATCAATCATGCATCTGTTAGATAATCAGTAAATATGTGCAGTAACAACATTATAAATCATCACACAACTGAAACACACATGAACACCAGTATTTAAGGTGGAAACCCAATTTGGGAGAAAAACACCACTGCTGTTGTCTCTATCTTCAATATTTATTATATGGAAAATTGTTTACAATATTGTACTGATGTAGACTCATATCAGTATGCAGGCATCTACCTGCTGAAGGCTACTACCTTCTCTCATTTTCAGATGCTACTGGAAGGGAGCTGCAACCCCCTTTCTACTCGTTTACCATCCACTCCTAGAAGGGAGCTTCAACCCCCTGAACAGAACACCAGCTTCTACTGGTAGGAATCTTCTACTTCCATACTGAAGGCTTCAACCCTTAGAACCACTGCAGACCACGTTTCATCAATTTTCATACTGGATCAAATATCATCAACACAACTCTTCGTAAACATCAACACCCATAATTTTTACCCAATAATTCAATCAAAACAGTGAGACCACTGTAACCAGAACTCAGAAATAACCCAGACTTCAGAATAAATATTTAGGTACAAACTCAACCCTGAACATTCATCAACTCAAAATGCATACGCTACTTCGCTTCACTGAACCCGCGTGTATACGTGCTTTCCTTCACACCAACCTGCGTATAGAGCTGTGAATACTATTTTTTATAATGTAATTAGTCTCAAATCCATATCTAAGGCTTCTAGTCAGATATCTTTAGAAATGAAGAACTGTTCATCAGTTAGTCACCATCAACCATGTTTATCATTGATCAAATTTGTGGATAATCAACTTAGCAGCATATATTGTATTCAGACAACCCAAATCTACAAGAAGACTTCATTGACAGATAATAGGCAAATAGTAGGAATAACAAAAATACCTCTGCAATAAGCTTCAGAAAACCCTAACTTCCATATGCGCCTTTTATGAAGCGAACTCATGTATATACGCGCTTTTACTGAGACAAACTAACGTATAGATATGTAAATGTAAAATTTGCAAAATGAACCAGATCCATAGAACTTACCCAGATTTCTTCATTTGTCTTCAGCAAACTTGTGCCAGGTCATAGATCTTATCATTTCTTCAATGGATCACACAAGAGCATAGTCATTTCAGATCTAGAGATCTTGAACTATCATTGTATCCATGGGTGCATCATAGATTCATATCTATCAATTAAAACAAAGTTCATCCCATGTTGATATACCTCAGAGAAAATTATTCATTAACAACCCTTACTCATGCACACATTTCACTATGATCTTCTTCTCCTTATATAGATTTAGCCTTTACCAATACCATGAGTCAAAACCACACAACTGCTGATGGTGTTCTTGGACAGAATCAAGTAGACAATACAACGCTCAATATTGTAGGCTAATACCATGGTAATGCCACTTGGTATTATAAATTTAGAGCGTAAAAGTCACACGTGACTTGGATTGTTCTTATCCACATGTATACGTGACTTCTCATCATAAAAAGTGCGTATATACTTATCCTGAATGTATACGCGGGTTGCCTTCATAAAATTAGTGTATACATTGCATCCATACGCGGGTTGCCTTCATCAAACTTGCGTATACATTGTGACATCTTATATTTTTAATTTCTCTGGCACTTACTGGAATTCCTTTCTCTATCACATCTGAACTAACCTGTAGAATCATCATTTTTACATCTTTAACAAATAGGTTGCTAATAGGTTTCTATCAAAATGACAACTCATCAAGAGTTTTCCATCGAGTACAACATCATCAAGTAGGTTGCCATCAAGGACAACATATTGCATCATATTGCCAACAGCAATATCATAAGAAATTAGAGCAACAAATTTCCTTTTTTTAATAATTGTAGAGATATACAACCACCAAATTCAAGCTATAAAATTGAATTTGTGAAAATACAAATGTGAGAAAGACATGACATGTGACAAGAAATCAAATTGTTGTTGTTATATTTTTGAACAATGAAGCATTAGGGTCTATAATTTCATCTAAATTAGGTATTAGCAAGATTATTATCCATTGAATATATGATATAGTGTTAGATATATGTTGAGTGGGTTCTCAAATTTTAGTTGCTACATCAATTATTGTTGGGTTTGGATCTGACAATCAAGTAATTACCACACGACCTATCCAAAAGAAAGGATCAATCAAATTTGAAGCAATACCAAGTTTACTCACCTCCACCAAAAAAATTGTAACTCATACATTAAATATATATTATATAAATTATATGATAAATTAGTGATCTAGGTGGCTACAAAAATAGAAGTGGCCTTGAAATATCTTTAAAATAAAAATTCATCAGATTTAAGTGAAACTAGAACCATATCGTAGTGCTCATTGCCCTGATTCCAACGGTGCAAACGAAACTAAAATCTGAGTTCGTATGCTCAAGTTATAGCCAGTTAAAATTATGGTCAGAGTAGGCCAAGTGGTAGTCACTAACGGGGCAACAATTTGGCAAAGGGTCAGCGCACAGAATCCTGTAGTCCAAAAGGGTGAATTTGTTACCTCCTTAATTTGTCCAATAACCCTTAAAATCCAGTGAACATATCTTCTACAAAAACTTCATTAAAATTATTGAAAGCATAAAATCAAAGACTAAACCCAAAAAGGCTCAATTTATTCATCAAGGAATTATCAAAATTCTTGTAGATTATCATATGAAAGTCAAAGGGATGGTTTGGGAAGATTTCTTGGTTGAAAATGAGTTTGTAGAACAAGTTGTGGAAAGAAAACTTAAACCCATAGAAGAAATAAGGAACATTGTGCATTCATCTCTTTATCCTAAAACAAAATCAAAGAAATAGCAGGAGATAGTTATGTTAGAAAAAGAAACATCATTTTTTACTATTTCTAGGAGATAGAAAAAGAAGCATTCAACTGAACCAGAAATACAAGTCATGGAAACATATCCTATAACAAAATAGGCAAATGAAATCCTTGAAAGACTACAACAAAAAGTGTATGAGAATCCTATAGATAAATATTCCTAACTTGAAAACAAAGAAGTGGAAATTGCTTCAGTTTCCAAAGATTCAATGGGGGAATATCAAAACCTTTCCAGAGTTCGAGAGTTGACTGATAGCTTAGAGATAAGAAAAATCATGGAGGGGCACCTGAAGGAGGAAAATGAAACTTATAAACTAACCAATGAGAAATTAGTTAAGGAGAATTAGAATATAAATGAGGAAATGGGAAAGTTAAAAAAAAAAACAGTCTTCTCTATACATAGGCATTCAAGTGGCTTTGGGAGAAAAACTCCTGGAAAGCTAAGTATGAGAAACAAAAGGTTAAAACCTCCATCTACAAGGAAGAGTAGAGAACATACATGGATTCTCTTTTGCACACAACACAACATGAGGTTTAAGGATCAGGAATGGGATTAGCACCAGGGCTCCGAAGGTCAAAGAGGAAACAACAAGCATGAGGACATGCTGGATCATCAGTTTGGGGGAGATGTTGGCCCTCGTTTTTTATCTCTTTTTGTTTAGAAAATACACCTTATTTTTCCATATTATCCATCTATTTACCATCAAATATACTTCATATTGACCCAAAGATGCATATACGGGTATTTAATTTATGTTTTTCAATTATTAGATGTTTTTTACATTGTAAAAATTGGAATTTAAGTGCATTTTTGGATAGGAGTAGAAATTCTCGTAATAGCATTATGGTTTGCATATGTGCAGGAAACTTGGGTTTGAGATGGATATGTTTCTAGAAAGCTGGAGAATTAAGAATAAGAGTACACCTATTGGCACAGTCATATTGAGCTTTAATAGGCCCAATCAAAGGCGGTCAAACATGACCAGTCTTTATGGAGGATCACTAGAAACTAGGTCAAAACTCTTATTTTGTGGGATTTTCTAGATTATGATGGATCTGATAGATGAATTCGACTTGATATGATAGGATAAGGACATTTATGACTATTTGAGCTATTTTATATGAGTTTTTTAGATATTTTATCTATTTAAGCCTCAAATATTGAAGGCTTTGATATGGAACTTGTATGACTTATTATTATTATTTCTGAGACTTGGAGACATAATTAATATCTGTTCTATCATATTTTGATGTTGATGGATTGAAGTCTTAAGTAGCCGAATTTACCTTTAGTGTGCGAGGCAAGGGCGGAGGGCCCCAAAACCGAGCTAAGTGCACTTCTTAGTTTATTTCGTAGTTGCAATTTTTGAATTAGTTCACTTATGTTTAATTTGTTTATTTTAAGGTATTGATGAATCTAATGATCACTCTTAACCTGCATATGAAAGGAAAAACAAATGTTTAAGTCAAGCACTCTTTCTATCTAGTCAATGTTTTCAGTTATAATTCATCTTTACATGCTTTGATTGCTGATGGATCTTAATCTTGTTTCTATTCTGCATATGAAGAGACAAACCAATATTTAAGTTAAATACTTCTTCTATCTGATTAAGAGTTCAAAACTAAGATTCATCTTTCCTACTTTTCTGAATTCCTGTTTTCACAATAGCATTGATGATAAATGAAATAAATGATGAAGGACAACCAACACCTCTTTTAGTGAAGAGCATCTTCAATTATTACTTCTTGTATCTTAATCTATTGTTTAGTTAAATTCCTATTTTCACAATAGCATTATGATAAACGATGAAGGACAACCATGACCTCTTTTGGTGATGAGCCTCTTCAATTATTACTTCATGTATCTTAATCTATTGTTTAGAATTTAAAAATGATTTAAGTTAGATTTATATTTGTAATATGCATTTCCCTAATCAACAATAAACCATCTTCTGAATTGATCACAATTGAAACCCATATACTTTAAGGATGCTTCTAAGTTCCACTAACCAGGATTGATAATAAATACTTGCGTTAGGTTACAACAGTAAATTGACCCAACATTTTGGTGCCATTGGCAGGGAAGCATATTTCAAAAATGGTCAAAATAGAAACAAAAAAATATTAAAAGAAAAAAAAAACAATATAAAATCACCAAAAACAACAAAAACATTTTTTTGATTTCAAGTAATGTTTTCTTATGCCTAGAGATAGAGACCAAAAAGGTAGATTTGTGAAACAAAACCCCCCAATAGCTCATTCATACACAAGACTAACAATAGCGGTTGCTGGAAAACCTACTATAGAAGAATTAGAGGAAAAACAGAGATCATGACACAGATTAAATTTAGTTGAAAGACAAATCTTGTTTTCCATGGAGGTAAAGAAACATAAATCACCTAAAGAACCTCCTCTTTGGAAGCAAAAAGACATAGGAAAACCAACTGTTGAACAACTAGAGCAACCTATCCTTGAGGAAATAAAAGTAGTGGAAGAAATACAAAGCCAACTTCCTATTGAAACACTACAAATATCTGAACAAGTAATGGCCGAAGAAGGAGAAGGATCAATTAGATTAAACATGACTCCTGAACAAAGATTAGAATATAAAAGACAACAAAGGGAATGGAAAAGACAAAGAGAAGAAGAAAGAATAATTGAAGAGGAAAGAAAGGCAAAAGAGGATAGAAGAGCAAAAGCAATTCGAAGAATAGAGGAAGAAGAAAGAAGAGAAAACCAAAATCGAAGAACATAAGAAAATGAGCAAGAAGTTAACAATGATCAGGAAACTACTTTTGGCTTTCATATTTTAGATGCAAGAGAAATACTAGGAGAAGAAATAAAAATGAAAAATATCCCACCTTCAGTATTGCCTAATTTCTATGGAATGTCAATTGAAGATCCTGATGCATTCATTGTTTGAGTTTGACATATTGTGTAGAACATATGGATATACTGATGATACAAAAACTTCGACTTTTTCCTGCTACTTTAAAAGTTACAGCCTTGAAATGGTTCATGGGATTAGGAGAACACACGATAGCTTCTTGGGAAGATATGAAAAAAATGTTTCTTAAAAAGTATCAAGCTTACTACAGGGCTAGAGACTCGAAAGAAGACATTTTCAGAATGTCCCAACAAGAAGATGAAAGTTTGGAGAAATATTTGGAAATATTCCTTTACAATTTACAAAAATCCAAACATCATTCTCTTAGTTCTGATACCATCTGCACTATTTTTCTAAAGGGTATTAGAGATGAGTATTTAGACATTCTTAATGTAATGGGAAAAGGAGATATTTCTAATTTACAATTTGAATTTTTTTTTGAATTATGTCAAAAATACTCTAGGGGAAGAGCCAAGAGTGGGAAAAGAGATATTTCATTAAAAGCTTCCAAATCTACATAAAGTGTAGTAACAATAGTAGAAATAGGAAGCCTGTTAGAAAATTTTAAGATAGATCTCTTGAGAAATTTGGGTACACAAGTAGATGCTTTGAAAGCTAAGAAAACTAAATAAGAGCATGTTGAAATATTAGCAATTTTCTATCCAAAGTGTAGACAAAAACATCCACTCAGGGAATTTCCTTTGCAAGGTATACAAGTATGTGGACTGTGCACAAAAAACCATGCAACATAAAAATGTCCAAAGTTAAGAGAATTGAAAGGAGTAGATTCTCTCTACTACATGGCACCAAGGAGACCTTGGCAGCCAAGAATGCCTCAACTGTTCCCTCAAAAAAATCTCCAAAATTTTCAATATCCTCAAAACACATGGAATACACTAATTCCATGGCAGGCTTGGCCACCATAACAATATCAAAACCAACCTTCACAAGGTTGGAGAGGATATGGTTATGGAAACAAGCCACCATAATAAATGTATACCCAGTAGTATCAATATCAAGAACCATACCCTCCATAATCATTTCCTCAATATCAACAATTCCATCAACAAAAACCAATGCCATATCTAACTCAAAACACACCAATGCTAACTCAATCGCAGTAACTTCAGCTGCCAACTAACCAACCATCTCCTAGACCAACACAATCACCAGCTCAACCAGTAGCTAATCCAAGCAAGAAAGTCGATAAACCAACATATCATGTGGAAGAGGAAACATATTATCCTATATATTCAATTCTTCCTGTAAAAGATTTCCACCTAAGGTCTAAGAAGGTGTTACAAAAAAATTATCCTCCGATAATTGAAGAAAAAATAGAACAAGGAGAACAAAGTGAACAATCTCAACCAAAAAAAATAAATTATAAGGGTAAAGCTATCATGACACACACTCCACCATATCCAAAGAGATTAATACAACATAATATTCCAATATCTCTCCCTGAATTTAGTATTATGGATGAATTGAAAAACACATATGTTAAAATTCCTTTGTTGCAGGAAATTAAAGACATTTTGATATATGTAAAAACAATAAATAAATTATGCATTAAGAAATCTGCCTGAAGAAAGAAGGATCCACCAAAAATCTAGGTAATTGGAAGTCTTTCAAGTCTCATGTCTACGAACATAGCCATTGAAAAATATATTGATCTAGGAATTCCTATGGTTACTATTTCGATTAACAAATTTTTGGTGCCAAACACTTTAATAGACTTGGGAGAAGCTATCAATGTTATGACAATAGAGACTATGAAACATTGAATCTGAACAACATTAGACCTACTACTATAGTCTTAAAACTTGCAGACATATCTAAAGTTATTCTAGAAGGTATACTAGAACATATCATTGTCTCACTGGATTCATGGGAGTATCTTGTAGAATTCTTGATTTTGCAACCAAAAAAAAACTTGGGAGGGCATCCCTTAATTTTAGGCTGACCATGGTTAGCTACTGCAGATGCTTACATTGGATGCAGGTCAGGAAGCATGATTATTGCACATGGAGATGAAAGAAATCATGTTACATTTTATCCTCCTGCTCAATCTCCTTCTTTATTATCATTGATTGATGAAAAGGAACAACAAGAACTTCAACCTCTTCTTAGTCTTAATCAATTTTACAATTTTAGAGATGAGGAAGAAAATGAGGACTTATTAGATCTATTCATCTTAGAACCAAATCTTTCAGAGCAACTTAGGATAACTCAATATGAAGTTGCTAGTTATCTTTTGAATGAATGTTTTCAGGAAAATTGCATAATAAAATCATTGCAAAATACATTTGAAAGAATTTTTCCTATAAATTCAATTACCAATTCAAATAGAAAAATCATTGAAATCAATCCTGAAAGACATTTGAATATTGGTAACAACTTACAATCATCACAAGAGGAAAATCTAATAACATTACTGCAAAAACATTCAAAATATTTTGCATGGGATTATCAGGACATGCCAGGAATTCATCCAAAAACATGCATCCAACACATTTACACTAATAATGAAATAAAACCTGTAAGGAAACCACAAAGATAGATGAATCCCATGATGAAGGAAATAGTGAAAGAAGAATTATAGAAACTGTTACAAGTCGAATTTATCTATCCTATTTCAGATAGTCAATGGGTTTCACCCTTAGTTGTGGTACCTAAGAAAAATGGGAAATGGAGAATTTGTGTGGATTACAGAGAACTCAACAAAGCTACATTAAAAGACCATTTTCCTTTACCATTTATTGATCAAGTGTTAGATTCATTAGATGGAAAGAAATTCTTCTCATTTCTGGATGGATTTAGCGGATATAATCAGATAAAAATAGCATTAGAAGATCAAGATAAGACAACATTCACATGCCCCTGGGGAACATATGCATACAATGTATTACCCTTCGGTTTGTGTAATGCACCCGCTACTTTTCAAAGAGCAGTTCTTGCTATTTTTTCTGATTTGATTCATGAGTGTGGAAGTTTACATGGATGATTTCACCATGTATGGTACAACATATGATGATTGTTTACAAAATATTGAAAAAGTATTAAAAATATGCATTGAGACAAACCTATCACTCAGTAATGAAAAATGCTTTATGATGCTAACTAAGGAGATATTGTTGGGACACCATATCTCTTCTTCAGGGATTAAAGTGGATCCAACAAAAATTTAGGTTATTGTGAATTTAATACCACCTACAACACAAAAAGTTTCTTGGGTTATGCAGCCTACTATAGAATATTTATTAAAGATTTCCGTAAAATAGCTTTGCCATTATTCAAATTACTTGCGATAGATGTAGAATTCCAATGGACTGATAGCTGACAATATGAATTTGAAAAATTAAAATAAAATTTGTCAATTGCACCCATTGTTCGAGGACCTAATTGGTCTTTTCCATTTCAGATTTCAACTAATGCATCTGATACAGCTATTGGAGCATCACATGGAAAAAAAGAGAATCAATTCAATTATGCTATATATTTCATCAATAAAAACTTAACACTAGTAGAATTGAATTACATTGTTACGGAAAAAGAAATGTTAGTTGTCATACATGCAGTCAATAAATTTCGACATTATATAACCGGGTATCAATTTTATATTCACACGGATCATTCTTCTATAAAATATTTAATGAATAAATCAATCACAAATGCAAGAATAAATAGGTGGTTGTTATTAATGTAAAAGTTTAATATTACTGTACAAGATCACCCAGGAAAACACGACCAAGTTGCTAACTTTCTGTCAAGATTAATTTCACCTAGTGATCCAAATCTAGTATTAGAAAATTTCCCAGATGAACATCTATACGCTATAAATGTCAAAACTCCATGGTTTGCAGATATAGCTAACTATTTATCATCTAACATCCTACCATATCACTACAAAAACAAACAAAAACTAAGAATAATTAGAGAAAGTGCTAGGTATAGATGGGTCAATGGAGATCTATTTTATACTTGCGTTGATTTAATGATTAGAAAATGTGTAAGAGAAGATGAAATAATTGAGATTTTGAAAGCTTGTCATTATGAACCATATGGTGGTGATTTTGAAAATAAAAGGACAACATACAAAGTGTTGAAGCTTGGATACTATTGGCCATCCATCTTCAAGGACACCAGAAATTATGTCAAAAGATGTGACAGCTCCCAAAGAATTGGTAAACCAGCGACATTATATGAAATTCCATTAAAGCCACAAGTACTTATTGAACCATTTGAACAGTGGGCTTTATATTTCGCGGGACCAATCAACCCTCCATCAAATGGAAATAAGTACATCCTTGTATGTATAGATTATGTGACTAAATGTGTGGAGGCCAAGGCAATAGCATGAGCAACAGAATAAATTGTTGTGTCTTTTATGTTTGAAGAGATATTTGTGAGATATGGAGTTCCGAGACAGATAGTGACTAACAAAGGTGCACAATTCACATCAAAACTTGTTCAAGATATTACGGAGAAATTCAAGGTCAAACACAAAAAATCAACTCCATCTCATCCTCAAGCCAATGGACAAGTGGAATCAACAAACAAAGTCCTAGAAAACATTATCATGAAGACTGTAAAAATGAACAAAAATGATTGGTTAGAAAAGTTGAAAGATGCATTATGGACATATAAAATAACTTGGAAAAACACTACTTGGTTCAGTCCATATCAGTTAGAGTATGGAAAATAAGTTCTATTACCCATTGAGTTTCAAATACATACATACAAGATAGCAGCAGAATTAAGGATGGAATTGTCTCAATCAGAACAAGAAAGGATTATGTAGTTAAACAAATTGTATGAGATTCGACAACAAGCAGTTGAACATACTTCTCTTGTCCAAGAACAAAAGATAAAATGGCATGATCGATTCATAAAAAATAAAGTGTTTCAGAAAGGAGATTGGGCACTCTTGTTCGACTCCAAGTTCAAAGATTTCAAAGAAAATTTTACAAGTCATTGGCTTGGCCCATATGAGATGGAAGAAATCTTTGACAATGGAGCTGTCAAGATAAAAACAATTGATGAAGCATTTGTTTCGTTTATTGTTAATGAACATAGGCTTAAAATCTACAATAAGTCTATAAATAAAGAGGATTTTCTGAGAAAATTTTTGATGGATTCAGATATAGAAATAATGGGGCAACATAGCAATATGCCTTCCATAATTCTAGTAGAAGAGTAAAAAAAAAAAATTAATAATAATAAAAAGAGTTTGGTTGTGAAAATCTAGGAAAATGGCACAATAAAACTCGAATTCATATCGAAAAACCAACTTTTTTGACCAATACGAATTGTATTTTTGTTTTTATCTTACTTTACTTCAGATTTTTACAGATATACCCTCCATGACATTTCAGACTTGAGGGCAAGTCAGAATATCAGCTTGGGGGAAGGTGTGAAATAAAAAAACTATGAAAATAGTTTTCAACAGCTGAATTGAAGACAGAATATGAACTACAATCATAAAGGGACCTAGTATATCATTCGAAATTTACAGAAGGGACTTGAATTATTGTTGAAAAATTATTCAGAAAGGGACCTGAATTATTACAATAGAAGAATTTTTTAAATATGGAACATTGTTGTACATCATGCCAGAAGGGACCTGACATCATTGTAAAATTACACTACAAGGGACATGAAAATTTAACATGTCAGAAGGGACCTGAAAATGTCAAAGTTTAACTTGCAAAAGGAGCCTGAATAATAATGATTCTAAATCAGATTAGATGCAAGAAGAAATAAAGTCTCTACAAATTCTACAAGAGCCTTCATAACAATAAACACAATGCCGATCATCATCAAACATCAAAAATGGAGTACACCTGTACAATGAGTAAAAAATTGCTCTTAAATTTTCAATTTTTTTTCGAAATATTATAGAATTGGACAAACTAATTTGATACTAGTTATTCATCTTTACCTACATTTCATTTACATCTCCTACACTTTCATCTACATTCTATCATACCACTATTCTAATTAACCCTATTCTATCCACATTTATATCCGTACCACTATTCAAAACATTACATAACCTATTCATATCATACCCTATATTATTTCCTAAACAAAGAGAATTATGAACAAAAGGTCAAATATTGAACCTATGGAAGACTCTTGGAAGACCTACAAAACAATAAAACAAAGGTTAGTATTATCATAAACATTTAATTTTAAAAATTTGACTATTTCATTAGTCAATTTTTAAAAATTAAATAACAAAAGAAAAAACCAAATTTTAAAAGATATATAGTGTAATTACAAAAGACATATGATATAGCGCAATTATTTTTGAAAATCAAAATAAAACAAGCACAATCATATAAGAAAACGAACTAAGGTAATAGAGAAAATGTAATGCAAAAAAAATGAATGCAATTACTAACCTAAGGAATGATGCAGAGATAAACTAAGTGCATGGCTATGATGGCATACGGTAAGCTATGTTGAGATTGAATGCATGTAGTGGAGAGATGAAAGGAGACAACATACAATAATGAAGAATGATGGCACACATATACATGGAGATAATGCGAGTTATGGAGACAGATAGCATGATGATGCATTGAGGTAATGCAGATAATTGAAATGAACACAGTCATTAACACAAAACATGAAGAAGCTACATAGAAGGACGAATATACACTAGCACAAAAGTAAAAGAAGAAAAGACGTCCATGGGTCAGTCAAATGAGTTGATGAATGGTTAGAATGTTTTAAAATGTGTTTACATAGCACTATGTAAAACATATGAAGCCATCTCCTCCACTTTCAAGGCCATTTCTGCCATTAAAGATATCAGAAACAATCATTGCCAAGAGTTTTCACCATCATTTCGATCAGAGAGGCCTAGTGAGAGAAAGGAGCATGCAGTCAAAGCACGTCCTCATATCTACAACCCTATGAAAAAAAAGCGCAAAGAGAAAAATGTGAGGAAGTCGAGAGAAAAAGAATAAATAAAACACATAAGAAAGAGGTAGAGAATACAGTGAAGAGAAGAAACAGAGTTATAAGAAGCTAACTGGAGCTTTTAAAGCCACGAATCCATAAAAATTATTGCTTACCCGAGCTATCAAGAAGTGGAATTCTGTGGAAGTGAAGGTAAGAGGTTAATGAAGATTTTATTGTTTAAACAATTTCGGGATTTTGTCAACAAACTCCGAGTTATAAAATGGAGTAATTTCATTTGATTTGTAAGCCTGCCATTACGTTGTGTTTTGCATTGGCACCATTCAAAAACGTGTTGACACCTTTCAAAAACTACTCTACCATCAGTCAAAACAATGAAATATTTTGTTGAGTGAGTTAATAAATGAATATTTTAATGAGATTGTTGTGGGTTGAAACTTCAGTTCAACTGAAATAAGGTCACGAAGATCCAAAAAGAAGATCACAAGGGTCATTGCACAAGATAGGTAAGCTTGACACATCCTCACATACAGTGTTTCATTTTAAATGGAAAATAGAGAGTGAGAGTTTCAATTCGAATTGCATGGTGAGGTTGTTATTAAGTTGTGTAATAGATTTGTTCTAGCACATTCAATTTAAAGATTTAAAACAAAGTATGTGAAGAAAAATGGAAGACAATTAGACATGTTTTTATGACAGAAGACAGAGTATGAGGAATGATGAAGCGAAACAATGAATCTATCATGGATTTTTGATGAGATAATCGAAGTTTTTTTCTGTTGTATACACAATGAGTTTGAATGCAATGTTTTGGGAAAAAAAAATTATATGCAATTGATGGGTGAAAAGCATTGTTGTATAAAAAAAAATTATTATTTTTTTTACATAGTCCAATTTCTTTTACAAAACAAAGACAGAGATTGTTTTTAAGGAGAATAGATAATTAAATAGAGGGTAAAATATTAGAAGCATAAACTTATGTTTTATTGAAACCTTTCTATCAAATTCTTTTTTTTATTTATAGTAAGATCACATTCTTCAAAAGAGAAAAATAGAGGATTGATTGATTGACAAAGGAAGTGAGGAAAAAAGGTAAGCCTACTACCATGATTACATCTAGTGCTTAATTTGTTTTTATAAGATGAAGTTAATGATGGTAGATGGTTATATAAAATGGTTTTTAGACCAAATGTCCTCAAGAGCTGAACCTAAAGACTTCCAAATAGAACACTGGAGTAGGGAAACAGTGGAAAAACTTTATCAATCAGGGTTAATAGGATTTCTCCAAAAGTTCAAAGGTCATAATGAGAAGTTCACAAGATAATTTGTAAATAACTTCAGATAGAATGAAACCATGGTGGGCAGCTTACATATCCCTTTGACTCCTGAGTATATCTCTGAAGCTTTAGATTTGCCATCTTCAAGTGAATTATCTCACAAGGGCTTACATTTTAAAGACAAGGGTTGGACATTTTTCTTAGATAAAAACAGGAAAGGTTCTTTTGATAAATAAAAAGGGATCCCAAGGGAATGGTTCAATGAACCATGGGCAGAACTAGTATTGATAATTCAGAAGTTCTTCACTTGTGACAATAGATTTAGTGTAGTACACCTTTACCATGTGAGGTTACTACAACACATCAAAGGGGATATAAGGATCAATCTGCTCTATTTATTCTAAAAAATCTCGATGAAGATGATTGAAAGCATAAAATCAGAGACTAAACCCAAAGAATCTTAATTTATTCATGAAGGACTTATCAAAATTCTTGTAGATTATCAGTTGAAAGTTAAAGGGATGGTTTGGGAAGATTTCTTGGTTGAAAATAAGTTTGTAGAAAAAGTTGTGGAAAACAAACTTAAACCCATAGAAGAAACCAGGAACATTATGCATTCATCTCTTTATCCTAAAAAAATATCAAATAAAAAACAATAGACAATTATGTTAGAAAAAGAAATAGCATTTTTGACTATTCCAGGAGACAGAAAAAGAAACATTCAGTAGAACCAGAAATACAAGTCATGGAAAAATCTCCTATAAAAAAACGGGAAAATGAAATCCTTGAAAGACTGCAACAACAAGTGTATGAGAATCCTATAGATAAATATTCCTAATTTGAAAACAAATAAGTGAAAGCTGCTTCAGTTTCCAAAGATTCAATGGGGGGAGAACAAAACCTTTCCAGAGTTAGAGAATTGAATGATAACTTAGAGATAAGAAAAATCATGGAGAGGCACTTGAAGGAGGAAAATGAAACTTATAAACTAACCAATAAGAAAGTGGTTAAGGAGAATGAGAATATAAGTGAGGAAATGGGAAAGTTAAAAAAAAACAATATTCTCTATACACACGCATTCAAGTGTCTTCAAGAGAAAAACTCCTGGAAAGCTAAGTATGAGAAAAAAAAGGTTAAAGCCTCCATCTACAAGGAAGAGCGGGGCAAAGACATGGATTCTCTTTTGCACATAGTAAAACATGAGGTTTCAGGATCAGGAATGGTATCAGCACCAAGGCTTCGAAGGTCAAAGAGGAAACAACAAGCATGAGGACATGCTTGATCATCAGTTTGGAGGAGATGTTGGCCTTCGTATTTTATCTCTTTTTTTTTAGGAAATACACCTTATTTTTCCATATTATTCATATATTTACCATCACATCCACTTCATATTGACCCAAATATTATTATACAGGTATTTAATTTATGTTTTTCAATTATTAGATGTTTTTGTAAAAATTGGAATTTAAGTGCATTTTTGGACAGCAACAGAAATTCCCGTAATAGCATTATGGTTTGCATATGTGCAGGACACTTGGGTTTGATCTAGATATGTTTCTAGAAATCTCAGGAAATAAGAACAAGAGTACACCTATTGGCACAATCAGATTGAGCTTTAATAGGCCTAGTCAAAGGCGGTCAAATAGGACCAGTCTTTTTGGAGGATCCCTAGAAACTAGATAAAAACTCTTATTTTGTGGGATTTTCTAGATTATGATGGATTTGATAGATGAATTCGACTTGATATGATAGGATAATGAAATTTATGACTATTTGAGCTATTTTAGATGAGTTTTTCAGATATTTTATCTATTTAAGCCTCAAACTTTGAAGGCTTTGATATGGAACTTGTATGACTTATTATTATTATTTCTGAGACTTGGAGACATAATTGAAGATATTCTATCATATTTTGATGTTTTGACATGCTGGTTGATCGATTGAAGTCTTAAGTAGTTGAATTTACCTTCAGTGTACGAGGCAAGGGTGGAGGGCCCCCACACCGAGCTAATTGCACTTCTTTGTTTATTTCATAGCTGTAATTTGTAAATTAGTTTTCTTATGTTTAATTTGTTTATTTTCAAGTATTGATGAATCTAATGATCACTCTTAACCTACATATGAAAGGACAAAAAAGTGTTTAACTTAATCACTCTTTCTATCTAATCAAGATTTTCAATTAAATCTTTACATGTTTTTACATGCTTTGATTGATGATGGAACTCAATCTTGTTTCTATTTTGCATACGAAGAGACAAACCAGTATTTAAGTTAAATAATTCTTCTATCTGATTAAAAGTTCAAAACTAAGATTCATCTTTCCTGCTTTTCTGAATTCCTGTTTTCACAATAGCATTGATGATAAATGAAATAAATGATGAAGGACAACCAATACCTCTTTTAGTGAAGAGCCTCTTCAATTATTACTTCATGTATCTTAATCTATTGTTAAGTTAAATTGTTTTTTTCACAATAGCATTGATGATAAATAAAATAAATGATGAAGGACAACCAAGACCTCTTTAAAGAAGAGTTTCTTCAATTATTACTTCATGTATCTTAATCTATTGTTTAGAATTTAAAAATTATTTAAGTTAGATTTATATTTGTAATATGCATTTCCCTAATAAAAAATAAACCATCTTCTGAATTGATCACAACTGAAACCCATATACTTTGGGTATGCTTCTAAGTTCCACTATCCCGGATTGATAATAAATACTTGCGTTAGCTTACAATAGTAAATTCACCCAACAGGTACATGGAACCACGTCGTTGATTTAGGTTAAAAAGTTGTTCCCTATCAAGAAGGCGGTATTATCACTCATAGTAATTTGATTCATATATGGGATTAGATATCCATGATTAGGTTTCCATGCACCATGAATATGATGTATTTTAACATTGTTGGGGGGTTGTGATAAAGGTACACTTGGGACACAATGATTGGTTAGGTTATATTTTTTGTGCCAAGAAAGAGAACCCTTTCAAGGCAACAAAGATACCAATCATTAACCAAGTTCATATACATGATGGAGAAAGTACCCACACTAGAGACATGTGAATTTAACTAAAAGAGTGGATCCTTCTAGCCAATTGAAGAAAAATAGAGTGAAGGTTCATAGGATAATAAGACCTAATTCTAGGAAAGAGAAAGGAAAGAAAGGAAACGAAATGAAGAAAGAAGTAAATGAAAGAAGGGGAACAAAAAATCAAGACTATGCAACAAAAGGTGAAAATGTAAAAATGTATCTGGCTAGGTACCCTAATAACAATAATAAACATGATATGCATGATGAAAATTTCTTTAGATATTTGGTTAAACCATGAAATTTAAATGAAAGACCTTGATAGCCAATAAGCACATCTAGGTACATGACACAATAGTAGCATGGTAGAAGTTGAGAAGGAAAAGATACCCCATCTCCTCAATCCTGCGTAGAAGATGTTGGGTATGTTACATTAATCAGTAAGGGTATTAGGATTTTATCCAAGTACATCAATAGATTACAAGCCTAGAATTAAGCTTCCAAGATATAATGGCACAAATTGAAACCAAAATGCTTACACAATCTAAAATTGAAGCCTATACTAAATTTTCTCCTCTTCTAGGGATTCAAGAATAATTTTCTGTACCAAACCAATAAATTCAAGCTTTTCCATATTCAACTGGAAGTTATGTTGTTTGAATTGATTATCTATTGCAAAAAAAATTCAAAATAGAACCATTTTCATAGTGGGAGACTTATCCTCTATAGTGGGGTTGGGATGCTTCACCAACTAGTTTTTACACCGAGAGGTGCTCTACATCCCAGTATGAGGGATATGTTGTCACATAACGTTACGTTTAAGGATAATGAAATAATTCTTACATTAACAAATTAAAAAAATAGTAATAACAAATTCGAAATCAATGTCAGCCATAAATAAAATACTTCAATTTCCACCTTAATTTTACATCAAATTTACAAAGAGATAAAGTAATTTAAAATAAAAAAATTTAAATTTAGTTTTTAGTATTAGGGAGATATGTAATGCCTTCACTATTTAATATGGAACTGAGAGATGGCATGTGAAAATAATATTATTGGAGCTTATATATATATATATATATATATATATATATATATATATATATATATATATATATATATATAAGCCATTCTAAATTCTATTAATTAGCAAAATATGTTACATTCCATGGTCTGAGCTAAGGAATTTATCCTATTCCTACTCGCAATTGTCTCCAAAATAGAAAAAGAAGGGGCTGCCCATGATAGGTAAACCAACCCTTTAATTGTCTAGAAAAGTCTGAAGCATCTATCCTTGCTAAAACAATAAATAAAAATGGAAAATATACATATGTCAAATATGTCCAAAAGAGAACTATTGAACATAAACCTTAAACTTCCGTCCTTGTTGGCTTCTTCATTCTGGTCCACATCAGGTTCTGTCAGTTATTCCTCTGTTACTGGGCATCCGCAGATACGAGCTATTTCTTCTTCCTCCTCTGTGAAGATGTAAGGGACCTTGGGCATCACTTAATTCTCATTGGCTCTGGTCTAGACACCTTCAGCAGAGTTATGCCATAAGTTGGGAATGTATAAAGAGGAGGCCTTAATAGAGATGAGGCTTTTTTTGCTACCACAGCACCATGGAGTTGGAGGCAGAGCAGAGGGATGGTCTGAGGTGCATAGGGAATGCATAAAAGAGAAGGAGAGCTGCAACGAAGATGCAAGGGAGAGTGGGGAAGGAAATGCGAGGGAGAGGGCACAGGGGAGAACTTATGGTCGTTCCCCTCAATTCAAGAACCCAGTAGGAGGACAGAAAATGCATTAACTACATTAACTGATGCTTGGTGCTGCGTGGTGCTGGCATCAAGAAATGGCGTCACCGATCCCATTATGGTTGTGTCATCGAACACCGTGGGAGGGTGTGCCTGTGTGCTGGAAGGCACATCCATCATGTCACCCGGATCTGGGAGACATGTAAAAATAATATTATTGATAGTATATGATGTGTAATTCATTCTAATATCAGTTGACATGTAATATTTAAAACAAAAATATATCAACAACAAAAATAATATATTTTATCATTAGCCAGAAATAAAATATTCCAATCTCCATATTAAATAACATAATTTTATATCAACTTTGTAAAAAAATTTACTGTAACTTTATATAAAGAAAAACAAAGCGATTTTAATTAAAATAATTAGTATATTTTCAGTTTTCATTGTAAGGGATATGAGCCTCGAGGGTTAGCTCAATTGGTTGAGTCCCTATCGCTAAAGCACCTTTGTTATTGAGAGGTCATGGGTTCAATTCTTATCTTCGGGGTTCATGAACCATATTGAAAGGAAAAGGGACACATGTAACTTATTACATTATTAATATGGAGTTACAATGAACATATAAAAAAATATTAATAACAAAGAAAGGTTTAATATGGTGTGTGTGTCTATATATATAGAGATACAGAGAGATATATTTTATTCCATTAAAATGTTTTTCTAATTCAATTTGTAATGAATATTTCTAAGCACACCTTGAGAGGGACTAAATCTTTTGAGGTGCAAACACTTTTATAGTGAAAAACTTGAAAAAAAAATTGCATCTCGAGATATTTTATCCCTCTTGGTGCTTAGTTCCTGATAGATCTCTGGTTAATATGGATCTATACCAATGCACTCTCCCTTTACACAAGCACACACACTAGTGAAATTTTTCATTATTTTAAATTTCATTTTTTGAATGTATAAATGGATTTAATGCCTCGAAAACCCCCTTGGGAACTTAGATTGTGTAATCTACATAGCTTAAAATTGTAATTCCAACAAATATTCTTTTTTGTTTAGATAAAATTGACCAAAAAATATAGTTGAAAAGGGGCTAAAATATAAAATAGTGAGATTAATTAATATCTTTTAACCATAAGAATTATTTATTTTCAATTTATTTTTATAATATATACATATATTTTTCTTTCAACTATATATAATATATGACAGGGTATTCACTCAATGAACCTTTGACATATCACATGCATTTGTGGCATACTATACAATGCCAATAATTTGACTACATATTGGAAAATAACTCTAAAAATCACATTATTTAACTCCTTACCATAATGAACCCAATACACCTTCCCAATTTAAAAAATCCCTACTTTCACCAGATATTGTATGTATCCATTTTTAATTAACATTTTTTATACTGCTTTATATTTTTCATTAACGTTGAGCTCCATTTTTTATACCTACCAATATAAAAATTGTTTACCCCCTAATATATGCTCAATATATTATGTCAGTTTTTTACTCAATATATATCCCCCAGTATGAATGCAAGTGGTGTGATATTGCTCCCCCAGTGATGTCCCCATATAATATATACATTGTTCACATTCGGGCAGCGAGATATTTTATTGCGTTGAGAGGCACTCTCCAATCCAATATGGAAGAGATGTTGTAATGTCATGTCCTATTCTATCATGTAAAATTTTTGGCTCAGTCAAATTACATAAAAATAAAAATTTAATTTAATTTAATTTAATTTAATAATAATAAATTGAGGTAAAATAGTCAATTTATGGATGGTGGTTTTTGGGCTCCAAGTTTGAAAAACCATGGTTTTGATAATGGTATATGTGTGTGTGTGTGTAAATCAACCTAGATCCATCTTAACTTTGGATCTACCAAACCCCATGAGGGATCAAATCTCTTAAGGTGAAAACCTCTTTTAGAGTGAAAAGAGAATTGATCCCTCTCAACATTTGGTAGATCTGTAGTTAAGATAGATCTAGGATGGTAGATAGGAAAAAATATAAATATTAAACATTATAAAGAGAGATGCTAATGAGAAATTGATTAGTGTTAGATTTTAAGCATAAGCATGGGAACTAAGTATGAAAAAATGATCGAATATCTAGTTCAAAACAATAAAGAACCAAACCAAGGAGACAATTCAAATTATTGGGAAATCAACCATGAACTAAGGAGACAATTCAAATTACTTATAAGATATGATGATGTAGTATTTTTTAACATGAATATGATATAAAGACTCTCTAGTAGGAATAAACAACTTGAATTAGGTTTGGGTTCCACTTTCTCTTTTTGGAAAGTAAGTAAAAATTAGATTGGGAGACCCAAATTAGCAAAATATCATAAATGGTGTGAAATAAATGTAATTAAATTTAGAAAAATAAGAACTGATTAAAAACTCTCACCTGCAAAATACTAACCAGTTAAACTCCAAAATACGACTGAAAATCAATTAACAAGGGGAGAAGAGAGAGAAATGGTGTCTAACTACTACAAAGTAGGGAGGAATTGCATAGTGACTCTAGTGATAGCTATTAATGGGACAATTTAAATTATTGGAGTATAAATAGCCATGTTATCCTCTAGTTGATGTCTAATCAGTGCCACATTTCATCCTAGGAGGCACCCCTTGCTAAAAGTAGACCAACTAAAAATAGAAAACCCTCAAAATAGAAAATGTGTCAAATGTAAGAAATATCTAGTGGTGAATGAAATTGTTTCATATATGACCCTAATAATGTATGTAAGAGTTTAACATGATGGCTAGAGTGTATATATTGATGAACTATTGAGTGTAATGTATCACAACACCCCGAAGGCCAACTAGGAAGTATATTAGTTAATGACTCTTGACATTTCTCAGTTATGTTAGGTAACCATGAAGAAACAAATGTAAGAAACAATAAGAGAACAACAAGGTAAATAGGGAAAATTCAGTGGGAAGAAGTCACCCCTTAAAATACAATGTGTATTATATCAGTTGATATGAAGAAGCACAATGTTGTTAATCAACCCCATCATGAATATGTCCTTGTAGATATTATATACCATCATATGAAGGTCCCTTTTATATTATTTTAATATTTTACTTGTTAATAGTAGCAATGAAAGTGTGTGGCGTGCCAAAAAATTAAAACTAGTGCCTTGTGACCTGCCTGTTTCACCCACTAGTTGATTCACTAATTATAGAGTATGATTTTCCCTTCATAGCATGTGATTTAGATCTATAACATGGATGTTGATGTAATTCTAAATTAGATCCTAAAATATGATCTACAATCCAATCTAAAGAGTATGTATGATCATCTTAAAGATCCTTAAAAAGAGGTGTTAGAGAAGTTGTTGTAGTAGGACTAATACAACGTATCAAAGAAGAATTATTTTATGTATCCATATTATTAGAGAATCTGAGTATAAAATCCATTTATTATATGATGAAGAAATAGTATTCAAAACATAATACATACCTTGATCCTCAAGTGGCTTGTCTTCAGTTTCCTTCTTGATATTGTCCTGAATGTAGGCATCTAGATTATGGTGCAAGTTACTTTATACATTCGATCAATTGTATTCACCATACAAGAAATATCATGATAGAAGTCCCTATTGCAGTAGCTTTCCTTTCTTTTTATTATCCTTCACTAAAAGCGCATAGGGTGTGAAAGGATTAAGAGCCCAAGTGTTTATGAGCCAATTCTTCTCATGAATCAAGGACTCAATGAAATCATTAAAATATGGAATCTTCTAATTCTCACCCATGTAGAGTTTAGAAATATGGAATGAAGAGAAAAAGATAGAATACTGAGGAACTAGTTTAGAAAGTATAGAAAGGATAAGTTTTCTCTCCTTCCTATCCATCCCAAAAGATTTTACCTCTGCCATCAGATAATTTAATATTTAGAATAAGTCATATAGGGTATCAAAATGGTTTTGATATAGAGAAATAATCTCATTCTCTAGTTAATTTCCTATAAATTCAGAATGCTTACCAAACAATCACTCTAGTTTTATCCAAACTTCGTTTGGTGTTGAGCATGACTCAACATTAAAGAGTAGATGAGAAGAGATATAAAAACAAAGTATCACATAGGCTTCATCCATCTTGTTGAAGTATTTTGATTTATAAATAACTAATTCAGTATCAATTTTAGTACCCATTATAATCATTTTGAGTCCCTTGTTGTACAACAAGAGAAAAATCGTTCTCTTCCAGTCAAAGTTATTGAAAGGAGTGGGGATCATTGTGATCTAGTCCATTCTCTATGGGTTTTTCTAATCATATAAAATATAGAATAAAATATTTCAAAGACATATGATATAGCGCAATTATTTTTGAAAATCAAAATAAAACAAGCACAATCATATAAGAAAACGAACTAAGGTAATAGAGAAAATGTAATGCAAAAAAATGAATGCAATTACTAACCTAAGAAATGATGCATAGATAAACTAAGTGCATGGCTATGAAGGCATACGGTAAGCTATGGTGAGATTGAATGCATGTAGTGGAGAGATGAAAGGAGACAACATACAATAATGAAGAATGATGGCACACATATACATGGAGATAATGCGAGTTATGGAGACAGATAGCATGATGATGCATTGAGGTAATGCAGATAATTGAAATGAACACAGTCATTAACACAAAACATGAAGAAGCTACATAGAAAGACGAATATACACTAGCACAACAGTAAAAGAAGAAAAGATGTCCATGGGTCAGTCAAATGAGTTGATGAATGGTTAGAATGTTTTAAAATGTGTTTACATAGCACTATGTAAAACATATGAAACCATCTCCTCCACTTTCAAGGCCATTTCTGCCATTAAAGAGATCAGAAACAATCATTGCCAAGAGTTTTCACCATCATTTCGATCAGAGAGGCCTAGTGAGAGAAAGGAGCATGCAGTCAAAGCACGTCCTCATATCTACAACCCTATGAAAAAAAAGCGCAAAGAGAAAAATGTGAGGAAGTCGAGAGAAAAAGAATAAATAAAACACATAAGAAAGAGGTAGAGAATACAGTGAAGAGAAGAAACAGAGTTATAAGAAGCTAACTGGAGCTTTCAAAGCCACGAATCCATAAAACTTATTGCTTACCCGAGCTATCAGGAAGTGGAATTCTGTGGAAGTGAAGGTAAGAGGTTAATGAAGATTTTATTGTTTAAACAATTTCGGGATTTTGTCAACAAACTCCGAGTTATAAAATGGAGTAATTTCATTTGATTTGTAAGCCTGCCATTACGTTGTGTTTTGCATTGGCACCATTCAAAAACGTGTTGACACCTTTCAAAAACTACTCTACCATCAGTCAAAACAAAGAAATATTTTGTTGAGTGAGTTAATAAATGAAGATTTTAATGAGATTGTTGTGGGTTGAAACTTCAGTTCAACTGAAATAAGGTCACGAAGATCCAAAAAGAAGATCACAAGGGTCATTGCACAAGATAGGTAAGCTTGACACATCCTCACATACAATGTTTCATTTTAAATGGAAAATAGAGAGTGAGAGTTTCAATTCGAATTGCATGGTGAGGTTGTTATTAAGTTGTGTAATAGATTTGTTCTAGTACATTCAATTTAAAGATTTAAAAAAAAGTATGTGAAGAAAAATGGAAGACAATTAGACATGTTTTTATGACAGAAGACAGAGTATGAGGAATGATGAAGCGAAACAATGAATCTATCATGGATTTTTGATGAGATAATTGAAGTTTTTTTCTGTTGTATACACAATGAGTTTGAATGCAATGTTTTGGGAAAAAAAAATTATATGCAATTGATGGGTGAAAAGCATTGTTGTATAAAAAAAAATTATTATTTTTTTTACACAGTCCAATTTCTTTTACAAAACAAAGACAGAGATTGTTTTTAAGGAGAATATAGAATTAAATAGAGGGTAAAATATTAGAAGCATAAACTTATGTTTTATTGAAACCTTTCTATCAAATTCTTTTGTTTATTTATAGTAAGATCACATTCTTCAAAAGAGAAAAATAGAGGATTGATTGATTGACAAAGGAAGTGAGGAAAAAAGGTAAGCCTACTACCATGATTACATCTAGTGCTTAATTTGTTTTTATAAGATGAAGTTAATGATGGTAGATGGTTATATAAAATGGTTTTTAGACCAAATTTCCTCAAGAGCTGAACCTAAAGACTTCCAAATAGAACACTGGAGTAGGGAAACAGTGGAAAAACTTTATCAATCAGGGTTAATAGGATTTCTCCAAAAGTTCAAAGGTCATAATGAGAAGTTCACAAGATAATTTGTAAATAACTTCAGATAGAATGAAACCATGGTGGGCAGCTTACATATCCCTTTGACTCCTGAGTATATCTCTGAAGCTTTAGATTTGCCATCTTCAAGTGAATTATCTCACAAGGGCTTACATTTTAAAGACAAGGGTTGGACATTTTTCTTAGATAAAAACAGGAAAGGTTCTTTTGATAAATAAAAAGGGATCCCAAGGGAATGGTTCAATGAACCATGGGCAGAACTAGTATTGATAATTCAGAAGTTCTTCACTTGTGACAATAGATTTAGTGTAGTACACCTTTACCATGTGAGGTTACTACAACACATCAAAGGGGATATAAGGATCAATCTGCTCTATTTATTCTAAAAAAACTCGATGAAGATGATTGAAAGCATAAAATCAGAGACTAAACCCAAATAATATTAATTTATTGCAACTCTTACTTCTATATTGCGACATAGATGATCTAGTTGCTCCATAATTTCATTATAACAAAATTAAATATCATTGGAAAAAGTTATCAACTCATTGCGGTCATCGTACCTCTGGTTCTAGATGTTATCCAAGTTCAACTGAATATGTCTGAGTTGTGCAACAATGTTTTCCAGTGAGGCTGGAGCATCCACTGACCTTGGGAACCAACATCCTGCTCTTCTATCGCCTGGATACTTGATGAGCCCAACCCATACTCTTCCCAATGCACCAGTTGATCGTCCCTCCTTTGGTTGTCACCCCCGTGTCATGGGCGACCATGTTGATGCGACATCCTCGCCAACCCACCCCACCCGAGGGGGTTATTGAAACGAACACCCTCACAATTCCACTCATAAAGAAATAACGTAGTGGCACTTGCCAATTACCACCAGCCCGAGTCCAATGCAACCCAGAAACGATCTTCTTCGCACTATGCACCCCATTGTCTCATAGAAACAGTTCATGGAACCATTGCACGAAGCCCCAGAGGAGGCTTGCAGCTGTACTCACCCGCTCCGTTAAAATCCTGCTTCTGGCACTAGTCTCACCCAGAGGAGCTAATTCTGAGAAGAACCTAAATACACAAGAATATCCTCCTCTAACATGAGGACTTCAACCTGGCCACTCTTTTTGTGATCACTTGCTCGAGGGGAATTTTCCGCTAGAGTTTGGAATTCCAATTCCGTCTTGGCCCTGAATTCTCCTACCTACACTGTGAATAAAAACACATCCATTCCCCTGGGCATACAAGGTTCCCAAAGATCCTCCAAGGTTATCAAAATTCCCTGTGCATCTCCCCCAACTCCAACTTATCGGCCTCTCCGCCAAGGCCAAGACCTCGGTGAAGTACACAAGTGTTTTAGCACCCTAGCCTCATTGCACAACACGACGATTTTCTACCGTGTCTGAATGAGACACTATATTTGGGCATAAGCCTTAATAAATTCACATGCAATGTGGGTGACAGCCCTGCCTGCGTTCCTGATTTTCATATATCATAACTTCGAGGTGGGTGAGCACGTGGAGGCCGAACAGGTTCCACCACCATCTTGCCTACCACTTGCTTGTCGGTTGATGCACCCCCATCTGAGATTGGAATATCTGTCTTCACCATGACTTATATATTCTACAAGTCTCTCGGGTCCAAATCTACCTTACTCTTGAGACCCTTCCAAGATGAGGATAAGTCTTAGCGGTGAGGGAGGGGTCCCTAGTTAGCTATAAAATATGCAACCTTATTTCCAAACCAACATGTAGAAATTTGTTGAATATTGAAGAACTATCCACCGAGATTATCCTGGTCACACATCAATTTGAATTCATGCATAACACATAACCTCTTCTACAATTTGATCATCAATATGCGGAAATAGAAACAGTCGCATGCGCACATAAAAACAATATGTAATGGGGAAAGCTTATAGCTGAAAACCCCTAGCTATTTTGTATATTATAATAGAAGAGAACATGTAACAATACATAGCACAATACTCCTCACAAGTACTCAGTACTATCTCCAAAAGTTACACACAAACTAGCTCAGTTTTGAACAAGTCACAGGTTCAAAACTCATCCACTGTTTGCCTGCTTCTACTGTGAAATCCAAGTTGGTGTAATGAGAGATCCAAGTTCGAATCCCATTGGCTTGATTTGCGCAATCCTCATTGGCAATCTCCTCCAATGCTTGTGCAAATCTCATGCACAACTAATGTCACAACTAATAGCAAACTCACCCTTTCATCTACCTCTTCCACTGGTCTTCACTGAACTGTCCATGAACTGCAGTCAAATGATGTGTTCTTTAGTTGAATAATAAGTTAATATTTAGTGAATTAAATAATATTTAATTCACCTCACTCATCTCTAGTGTATTAGCTAGTTAAACTAAATACAACTAGTTCAACTAAGTTAACCCGAACACAACTCCACCAACTGTCTCATCAACTCCACCAAACTCCGCCACTTGAGTTCTAACTGAAGTCAACCATGCATGAGCTCACCAAACCCCTAGGAATAGCATAATTCATTTTTCAGATGCATGGGCCACATCCGTAGCTCCAACTGAAGTGCTGCAAGAGGATAAAATGAAGTTTATAGTCCAAATATTATCAAGGGTAAATAATATTTGACTTTTCTATTTTTAGCTTGGCAGTCTAAAAATAGACTCCGCCCAAATGTCTAAAAATAGAGGTCCATATATTTTTACCAACTCAACCAATAATCCAAGAATAACATACTGCAACTCCTAGACCATGCTCCATATGTCTAAAAATAGACATAGTCTAAAAATAGACTTTGCGCCAAAAATAGCCTGCGGGCCCACTTAGTGAAGGCGACTTAATTTCACTAAGCTCCATCATCTTGTTGCATTTTCAACACTCCCTCTCAACAAGATATGGATTATCTACAACCCCTATCCTGCCTCTGTGGAATTTGAATTTGCTCCTGGTGAGCACCTTCATCAAGATGTCAGCATCCTGATCCTCCGTGGGAATATATGAAAGTAACATGATTCTCCGCTGCACACAATCTCTGATATGATGGTACCTGATGTCGATGTGTTTGGATCTATCATGAAATACTAGATTAGTCGAGAGTTTAATGCAACTCTGGTTATCACAATAAATCACAGTAGGCTCCAAGTGCGACCCGAACAATCCAACGAGGATCTTCCTCATCCAAATAGCCTCGCATGCAGCCAAGCTAGCTGCCATGTACTCGGCCTCTGCTGAACTGAGTGCCACGGATCTCTGCTTCTTGCTGTACCAGGAAACTGTTTTCGACCCGATACTGAAGATTCCTCCATATGTGCTCTTTCGGTCCGTTGGGCTCCCTGCCCAATCTGCATCACTAAAGCCGCAAAGCTTCGCTCCATCCTCCTGTCTGTACCACAGACCATATCCCGATGTGCCACTAAGATAACGCAATACATGCTTGCTTGCCTTCCAGAAGAGCTTGGTAGGCTTAACCATAGCTTGTGAAAGCTGGTTAACAGCGTATCATATATCGGGTCGTGTATTGACCAGATACATACGCGACCCCACCAACTGTCGATAGACAGTGGCATCCACTACCTCCGCAGAAGTAGCATCCTCCTTCCTCCAACCACCAGGAAGAGGAGTATCAACAGGCTTGCATCCATGCATGTTGAACCTCTCCAGTATCTCCCAAGCACACTTACCCTGAGAAACAAACACTCCACCACTGCGCTTCCAAATCTCCAATCCCAGGAAATAATGAAGGAGGCCCAAGTCCTTCATCTCAAACTCTCTAGCAAGATCCTCCTTGCATGAAAGTATCAACAACTCATCACCCATCAAAATCAGATCATCTACATATAGTACAATGATCAGCAACTTCCCCTCCACCACAATCTGGTACAGGTTAGGATCCGCCTCACTCTTGGAGAATCCAAGTTCGGTGAAATAACTGTCTATCCGTGTGTACCAAGCACGAGGTGCTTGTTTCAACCCATACAGTGCTCTCTTAAGTCTGCACACATGCGACTCACTGCTGAAGATCTCGAAACCTTCGGGCTGCTCTATGTACACCTCCTCCTCAATGACTCCGTTGAGGAACGCAGTCTTCACATCCATTTGATGGATGTGCCACCCCATCTGCGCTGAGAGAGCTAGGATCGTCCGTATGGAAGAGTACCTTGCGACAGGTGCAAAGGTCTCCTCATAATCGATCCCCTCGATCTGTGAGAAGCCACGGGCAACAAATCTTGCCTTGTACTTCTCCACACTCCCATCAGCCACCTGCTTCACTTTGTAGATCCATCGCGAACCCACCACTGATTTCCCTTCCAGTCGCGGGACAATCTCCCATGCACTGTTTCTGACAATCGAATCATACTCTTCCACCATGGCATCTACCAATGCGGGGTCCTCCACAGCTTCCTCGAAAGAGGATGGATCTGTCATGACACATTTTCTCACAAGAGCCATGTATCCAGTGTACCGGTCCGGTGACTATCTCTGTCTGCGTTGTGTTGTAGGTGGTCCTACAACCTTCTCTGCTTCTCGAGCCAGTCGCTCAGCTTCTGTAGTGCGCTTGCGCCCTCTGATGGTTGGTGCTACATGAGTGGTATCTTCCACTCCATGAACTTCCTCTTGTGGCTGATCCACATCTGGAAGCTCCTCCTTAGGAACTAATAGCTCCTCTTCTCCATGCAAGTGTGGCTCCCTCTCAAGCAAACACTGCATGGCTTTCTCCTCCTGAAATTTGATATCCTGTCGTACAACAGTCTTGCGACTGTCTGGAAAATACACACAATAGTTGTGGGGCGTATCAGTGTACCCCACAAATATCCCAACCTCCGCGGTCAGATCCAGCTTCTTTCTGGCGTCCTTCGTCACATGCATGTAGACAAGTGAGCCAAAAATCCTCAAATGAGAAATGTCAGGCCTCTTG